>VZSV01000203.1:946914-997950 GCA_013398735.1 Nothocercus julius | reverse complement strand
GTCTCCTCCGGCTGTGAGGCGTCTCCTCTGGCTGTGAGGCGTCTCCTCCGGCTGTGAGGGGTCTCCTTCGGCTGTGCGGTGTCTCCTCCGGATGTGAGGTGTCTCCTCCGGCTGTGCGGTGTCTCCTCCGGCTGTGAGGCGTCTCCTCCACCTGTGAGGTGTCTCCTCCGGCTGTGAGGCGTCTCCTCCGGCTGTGAGGTGTCTCCTCCGGCTGTGAGGCGTCTCCTCCGGCTGTGCGGTGTCTCCTTGCGCCCCACACTGCCATGGGAAGAGCGGCCTGAGGCTCCGTTAGCCGAGTCATGGGCTTGTTTTCAGTTTGCCACCAGCCCTTGGACTGAGTCACCCCTCAGTGGCCATCTCAGTGATGGTCCCCAAGGGGCGCTGGCCACGGGTCTCTCCACGTGAGAAGAGCCCTGGCCAAAGCTCGGACTGGGTGGGTCGTGTCACAGGTCAGGCAGCCTCCACCAGAGACTGGCCTTGTCTGAGATGCGACCAGCGCAGTGGTGCCTCCTCTCTCCACCCCCGTCCCCAGCCGTGCCCTCAAACCGAGACACGTCCCCCAGCCTCGCTGCCCCTCGGCCCCCAGTGCCCCTCGCAGCCACCCGCCATGGAGCGTCATATGGAGACGGGGATGCTGAAGCGCCCGGGCGGCTGGGGAGAGGCGGCCGCCGCCACGCGTGGCCTCTCACCATCACGTTTGAGCTTGGGCGTACGCGAAATATCCGCCGCAAGGGCCGAACGCGGCGGAAGGTGGCAACGCTCGCAGGTGGGGCAGGAGCTGCCCTGGCACGCGATGCAGCCGCGGCCGCCCCAAAGCGACGAGCGTCCTGGGAGGCTGCGAGGGGCCGGGCATGGCCGGCGCACGGCCCGGCAAATTTCAGTCAGTATCAATCGCAGCCCCGCGAGGGGCTCGGCAGGCGGCCGAGAGCAAGCGCTGCCCACGTTTAAAGCGGGAACTCTCATGGAATCCATCGCACATCTCCCAGTTCTCTTCCCCCGGGCTCAGCCTTTTCTTCCTCTCCTATTTTTTTCCTTTTTAAATTTTTCTTCTCTTTTTCTTTTTAGCATACAACAGTCAATGAGAGAAGGAGGTTTTCAGTTAAATTGCTGGTTTTCTTCATCTCTCCCCACCCTCTTTCCCTTCCAAAAGGTTTATGCATTTATTTGGATAAAAGGTTTTAAACAATAAAGAACTGTCTGCAGTAATTTGTGAAGATAATAGATTATCCTGGGAGGAAGCCTGGGTTGAAAAATTTTCTGCCGCAGAATTCAGTCCTTGTCATTTGGTTATTTTATTAGGAAAGAAAGAAAAAAGAGGGAGGGCAAGGGAGTAGGAGAGAGAAAAATAGAATTACTGGGCTGAATTATTTGCTAGAATAAACCCTCCTATTTTTTACTGAGCAGCATCTGAAGGCCTCTTTTCTCCACACACGTTGCCCACCCTCTGCTCAGGACTGAGCACTGCCTGGTAATTTCAGCAACCTCCCCTCCGTGGGAAAGCTCCGATGGCCGCTCTCTGGGAAGCCAGCAGGGTCCTGGATGAGAGACACTCGACAGCTCTGCCCTGGGGGCCTGGAGATGAATGTGCCTCACCTGCAGGAGACCAGCGTTGTCTGGGCACCCCGACAAGGTCAAGCTAAAATTTATCGATAGTTCAGATCTGGACCTGAGTTTGCCACTTAAGGACTCAGCTTTACATTACAGGTCTATTCATAAACACTCATTAGCACTCTGTGAAGAGATACTGTGATAAATACGGACTAGCTAAAGAACGGATCAATAGCTGGAGGGATTACTCTTCAACCATAGCTCATGACTGCGTTCGACACCTTCCGACGATGGTTTTAATAAACACATGCTGCTCCTGTCTGGGACGTGTCTAAGATTGACTAATCACTTATAAACAACTTGTAAAGGGATGGTTGATGAGAACTGGAAGAATAATTGCTTTTCATTTTACTGCCTAACCTGAAAAAAAAAATGTAAAATTAGATTTTTTTTTGAGTAGCTCAAAATAGAAAGTTGTTCAACTTCTCTTTTCTTGGCATAAAGGGGCATATGCAAACCAGCCTTCTCCACCTTCCAAAGCCTTTGAAAGAAGTTAAGGAGTTTGTAAAAGCCAAACTAAAATGGTTTCCTCTTTGGTTTGGTTTAGGTTCATTTTCTCAACTTCTAAAAGTATTTTAAAAATTAATTTGAGGTACATGTGAATTTAAAGTAGTGTTTTGAATGGAAAAGGTTTTATTTTCCTGTTCTGGAAATAGAAGATGTCTTTGAAACCCAATTTAAAAGTCTTCTGGCGGAGAGGAAAAGAAGTCATTTATATCATCTATTAAAAGTGGCTGAAAGAGCCTCAAGTCAGTGCCTTCTTCAGACGCTCCTGTCATTCCTCATGCAGCTCAACCACTAGAAAGATGATGTGATTGTAACTTGCCTATAAAGACTGACCTCCCGGAAAGCAGACGTTTGGACAACTTGGCATTTCCATGGGTTTTCTGGATTTATCCTCTTGCTTTCTCCTTCTACAGATGCACCTCAGGAATGCCAGAAGTGGCGGACACTGAATTCAAATAGGACCTGGATCAAATTTACTTAAACTAGCTCAACCCTCTGTGAGGAGGTTTTATTCTTTTTTGAACAGTTAATTTGGGTTTCGCTTACAAAACTGATCCTTAGCTGAGTGAAGGAAATTCAAGAAGCTTCAAACACACTAAAACGGACTAGTCTGCTCCAGGGTGTAACCCCATTTTCCTTTCAAGCAGGAATGAGACCTTCCCTGTAATAGCTCTAGAATCGCTTATTCGGATTCCTTTGCCTCTTTGATTCTAAAAATTGGTCTCTGGCAAAATACACAGGACAGAGAGAATGTCCTACGAGCAGTCGGGCAGACCCTGTCTCACCCTGCGCCCTGGGCATGCGTTGGCACCGCTCTCCCCCCTCCTTCCTCGCAGAGCAAGGCAGGCCCGGCGCTGCTCCCTGCTCCGCCTTGTCACCCGCGCCCTGCACACATCTGGCACCGCTGGACCCGGGCACACACATCCCGCTCGCACTCCCACCCACCACGTGGGGATGCTCCGTGCCCGGGCATCCTCACACCGTCTGCATCCATCGCCTTAAAGTCATTGCAACTGTGGGGTTACGTGTGGAAGCGCGGTAGCTGCCGGAGATATTCCCCATTGCAAGGATAAGAAAAAGAGCAAATACTGGAGAGAAGGTAATTTCTGAGACAAACATGACTGGTAAACATCCTTAGCAGGGATGCGCTGGCAGGGTTTCCATGACCAGCATGTGAACAGTGCTTCTGTAACTGGAGTTGCAACGATGGCTATGGTGACACTCGTGTGTGCACACCAACACAGACACCCAGGGGACACGGTGAGGGGACATGGCAGTCTGGAGTCATCCAGGGGAGTAAACCTTCTGGAGGCAGCTAAATAAATAAGCCAGTGCAGCAACATCCACCACAGTTTAGTGAGCACAGCTGGTCTCTCAGAAGGAGTTCGGAGTTAATTCCACCTCTGCATTGAAGACTTTCAATGACTGTTAATGAATTTAAATGATGGGGATTTTCTTTTCATGCTTCATTGCATATGCTCTTCACATTAAGATGCTAATTAAGAACACATCAGGCCAAGCTGGGAGAAATGTGGACACCGAGCAAAGTGGAGCTGAGACAGTGTCTTTGGGGCTGCTCAGTGGGACCTTTATTGGAGCCTGATAAACGATTTGCTTCTGGTTTGCCAAGTTTATGTCCCAGAGTGAGTTAAAGTTCATTGTGGCTCTCATGTCTTGATGTCCTGTTTGATTCCACCTGGATCTGAGGGTGGAGAGGGATGCTCAGCCAGCAGAGCTGTAGACGCCAAAGGCAGATGTCTGCATGAGGAGAACAGGCTCCCTCGGACCCTTAGGCGCCCAAGGAGAGGACCTTTCTCAAGCACAACTGGTCATGGACACAGAAGACAAATCCCTCAAGAGCTGATGGAAACCAGCCTGCCATCATTGGCTTAGGGCATCCCTGAGCAGAACGTGCTGGAGTTTGTGAGCTATTCTGGATATAGCACATGATGCTCTCCCCATTCTCCTGCTTCTCCTAGGCGGAGATAGATGCTCTCCGCCTGTACGGCAGTAACTGTGTTTGTAGGCGATTCAAAGCGAAGCCTCAGTTCCTTTCGCTGCTTTTCCCTGCTCAATGTGGGATACACTTTCTTCCAGGAAGGTGTTTCCTAGCAAGCATCAGGATTGGGTCTAATGTTGTTCAGGATCTGTCTGGTTTGTAAGGGGGGCACAGCTATGGGATTTCTTGATGTTCCAGATGGGAAATTTCCCCCTCTTATATGCCAAACCCTGCTAGGACGTCTCAGCAGCAAGGCTGTGGTTGAGAAATTATTACTTTTAAAACCTGCAGTGAGCTACTGTCTTTGATTGCTTCCTAAGTCAAAGGGAGGGGGAGAGAGAAGAAAAGGTTTATAAATCATGAAACCTATTAATCTAATCCTAGAACAAATTTACAAATTCTAAAATGGATTTGCAGAGCCAATGGAAAAAAAAGGGGGGGGGGTTGCAAATTCTGGCAATTATTCCTTCCTAAAGAGCTTCCTGTCTTCCAGAGCAGCTCTGTGGCTGGGACGCTTCAGCGAGCGAGGTTGTTCCAGGAGGCTGCCTGTGGCCCCTCGTTATGAGGGGACTGCAGATGCTGGTTCTGCCACGGACGCCCCGCGCTCCATCCCGGGAGGCTCCGTCGCCGCGCGAGCGGACGATGCTTTACACTTAACCGCTTTGCCGCCGCTCTACTTTCTAAGTCTGCTGTGGAAGAAATAATTCTAAATGGTGCTTTTTTAACAGCAGCAATGCTCTTAATGGCTCTAATTGCCTTTCACAGAATCAAATGCAGAGCAATTGAAGGAGGCAGAGAAGTGCCTGAAAATGTGCAGGGCTTAGAGCTTGGCTTTCATGATTGCTAGGAATACATACATGTATATAAATATATATATATATATATGTATATACGAATATTGGAGGGGATCTGTTCCTGATAAAACTAGCTTCTAGGTTCACAGAGCATGGTAGGGCTGAGAGACGGTGCTAGGAAGCAGGTGTGCTAGGAAGCATCCAAAAACTGGAGCGGCAGGAAGAGGGCTGGCCAGAGGAGTGAGAAGCATGTTTTGCTGAGGGACTTTTGGCTTATTAAGCAGAGCAAACCAGAAGTTGAGTGGGAGGAGGATTACACGCTCCCTATAAATATCCTGGTGAATAGCGCCGTGGAGGGAGGAGGATACAGAAATATACAGAAGCTTAAATATAAACTTGTCATAGGAGAAAGTGAGCAGAAATGCATTTCAGAGGGAAATTTAAAAAAGAGATTGTGCTGTCAGGAGGAGGGAGGTGGTTGTGGGCTACAGAAGTGATCCAGGACCAGCTCCGGGTCCGTATGGTGCAGGGAGAGGGGACCTGGTCAGGGGCTGCGCATGGCCCAGCTGTAGCCGCTTGCGCTGGGGACCTGTTTTTCTGCACCGTGATGGGAGATGGAAGGCCTGGTCAGAGGGGGAGACGGAGCGATGGCACCTGTGCGGTGGCGTGGCTGACAAATCCAAAGGGATGCAATAAATTAGCAGAGGGAGGCGTGTATTTTCCAGCTTTTGAATGCGCGTCGCACCTGGCTGAGAGCAAAATTAATTCATTCATTAGATTCTCTCACGGCGTGGGTAGAAAGCACCGGGCTGCAGCGCACTTCCCTCGCTGTATATCATGCCCCGGGCTGCAGAGCACACCTTTCAGTGCCCAAAATACGTGGCAGCAGCAGCCGGGGCAGTTACCCCTTGCCCCTCCTGCAGCCTGGAGGCAGCAGGGCAGACGGACCCTGTGTCCCTGCCCCTGGCCGCATCTGCCTGTGCTGCCAGCTCCGTGTCCGGGTGTGCTGGGGGTGTTGAGGGCTCCACACGGAGGTCCTGCGGGGCAGCTTCCACCATTTGCAGCTTTCTGGAGATGAGGGCTTGGGATGTGCTGGTGCACAGATTGCCCTGGGGCGTGACGCCTATTGTGTTTATTTGGAGTAATGAATCACACAGGCGCCGGAAAACCAGTGTCTCCGCTGTTATTCAAAGGCCAGCGACAAGCTCATCTGAGCGGAGCTAATAGCGCAGCGCTCGGCGGCTGGATGCGGGCCAGGCTGCGCGCCGACACGGCCGCCGCGCCGGCCGCGCTCGCTCTCGCTGCACGGCGGCCGCCCCTGCGCCGTCCCTGTCTCCTCCGGCAGCGGTGGCGCCCGGACAGGGCTCTGCGGCCCCGCGGTCAGGGTTGCCGGAGGCTTCACTCTCGCAGGTTCCCATCTGCAAGCGGCCGCTGCGTTTTAGCTCTGCCCCTGGGTGCCTCCCAGCTGGGAGCAGCGGGGAATGTTGCCTCCCGTCATTCCCAGGTGGCCAGGAGATCCTGCCTCGTCCTGGCAGATAAAGTCCTAAAGTTCAGCTGCTCGTGACTTCATCGCCCCTTGGCCGGCCGGCAGCAGTGCGGCCTCCCTGGGCACGGTGCCCTTGGCCCTCCTGCCCTTCAGGTGGCCAGAGCAGCGCAGGACACGTCTGGAGCCCCGTGTCCCCGAAAGGAGACATGAAATGAGGCAGCCCAGGTGAAGCAAATAAAGACTCTGCAGTTGTTCAGAGCCACACGAGACTAGGGCCATGTTCTGACCTTAAGTTGTCCCATAGCTGTGGTCTAAGACTCACGTGCAGGGCCTGACACACAAGATCTTCCTGCATCTGCTCCGTAGGACTCGTAGGGATGGCATCAGCCTGGAGACTCAGCAAACTTCCCTGCCTCCACCACCACCTCCGGGGGCTCCAGGACCTTCCTCAGCTCCTGCGTCTCCAGCGCAGCTCAGTCGTGAGTCCCTTCACTTTGATACCAGCAACTCATGGGCACGCGATAGGCAGGCACAGAGCTGGGGGCATCGCGCAGGGCCTGTGGCTGCTTCTCCCCACATCTTCACCACCCCTCGCTTGCCCGGTGCCTCCCTTCCTTAGCTCCAGGAGCTCTTTCACCCCAAAGCGGGAGAGTCGCTGCCCGCGGCTGGAGTGGTGGCCGTGAGGTGGTGCTCAGCCGCGCTGTGAAGCAGCCCCCACTCGCTGCGTTCTCCTCCCTTTTGTCCCTACTTGCCTCCGATTGTGCGTGGGAAGTGCGGGGAGGTGGCCGGTCAGAGATGAGTCCAGGCTGTGGTTCTTCTGCTCCTCCTTCAGTGTTTTCCAAGTCAAAGTGTAAGAGAAAAGCAATCTGTGCACAAAAAAGGGGAGCAAGGACTTCTAGTGTGTTTGCAGGGAGCAAAGCAAACTGAAGAAATACAGATTCCGAGAAAATGTCAAGCTTGGAAGAGCAGGAAGATGGGGCAGAGCTGTTTATGGATGCACCGAGCTGGGGGCTGCTGGAGGGCCAGCTGAAAGGGCAGCTCAGGGTGTTTGTGTTTGGGTCCCTCAGGCACGCGGTGCTGAGCCGGGCTGCAGAGGCTGCGTGGGGAGCAGAGGAGGTTCATCCTCACCGCTGCAACACGGGCCAGGGCTAAGGGCGGAGTGAGGGTAGGAAATGCATCTTTTTCCCCACCATGAAGTTATCCACCCTCTGCCAAGGCACAGGCAGAGACCTGAGGAAGTCTCTTCTGATCAGCTGCTACTGCTGAGGCCCAAGCACTTATCACACCTATGGGGTGGAGAAGTAGATGGGCACCTCCTTTCGCTCTCCATGGGGCAGCGAGACACCCACGTGTGGTCCCTGCGGAGGGGGAAGGAGGCCTCGCTGCAGAGCTGCCACCCACGTCTGCCTTATCGAGTAGACATTGATCCGCTGCCTATGCCCATAGGAACAAGAACAGAAGTGGGGATAATGAGCCGGTTTGTTTCCAGAGCTGGATGCGCGTGCACGCGGGTGTGTGCCAACAAGGCTCATTTGGACTGAGAAATTACAGATGAAGATGGTGCATTAATTTATCTAGTGCATTCACTTGCACTCCCTGGACACCGCTGAGTCCTTCCGCAGATCCCGGCGCATGGAGGCTCCCCCCATCCTATTAGCCTAGGAGAGGAGAGGCAAAAACAGCCGCTCTCCATCTAACAGACTCCTGAGCGCTGCACAGATGATAAAAACACAGGAGCAAAACTGCGTTTCTGTTTCAGTGGCCTCTGGGTGCTCTGCCCAGCTCACGCAAGAGCTTTCAGTGTGAAGGGCTGCAAGAAGATGTCTCTGTTTCTCAGCAATGAAATGCTGCTCCTGAGCCCTTTTTTTTATTGCATTTTATGTCTGTCTTATCTGCTCCGTTCCTCAGGTCAGAGGCTGGATCTGCTCTGGCTCAGCACTGCGGGGTGCCCAATGCAGACCGTTTTGCTGTTATTTTTTCTTGCTGTTTGTTTACTCACTTAACTTAGGGGCTGAAATGAGGTGCAGAGCAGCTTGAAAAGGCCCAGGGATGCTCTAAAATATCTCCCTGCACGGATGGCCTTTACCTGCGATGCGAATGGCGATTCCTCCATTAGCACAACCCTCTTCCAGTTCCAACCAGCCTCATTGCCCAGAGCCAAAGTGTTTGGGAGCGGAGCTATCCTAGCATAGTTCCCCTGGGCAGCTTCCCTGGGTGGCTCCTTCCCCGACTCCCAGCGCTTCCCCCTGGGATAGCCGTGACCTGCCGAGGTCGGAGCTCGCCGGCCGGAGCTGCAGGGGGATATGGGCAGGGGAAACTAGAACATTTGGAGCAAACTAAACCCAGCCTCTCTGCTCCTCCCGCCCGCCAGCATCTCTGTGGCAATTTAGGGCATTTATAGAGCACAGACGAGTGTGTAGAAGAGAACTGGCCGTTGCAGAGGTGGCTGCAGCTGTGATGCTGGCGAGGAGCTGTACGGCCTCTCCCATCCCGGCCATGTGGCACCAGGCAGGCACCGCGGTGCTGGACACGGGGCCCAACTCCAGAGTTTCCCCTCGCCACTCCGTTATCTGCATCCCATTTGCCGCACCATAGAAGAGGGCCACGCACGGGGCCACCCTTGGGCTCCGCACGTCACCCACAGGTGACAGGGGGCTCCAGTCCCCCCGCGCCGCCGGGTCCCCGAGGGAGGCAGGGAGAGCGGGACGCGGCCCCTGCGCCTGCAGGATGCGCGGAGCCACTGGGTGTCAGTAGCATCCCGCTTCCCGCTCCGTCCGCGGGCGCGGGGCGGAGGGCGCGGATGGTGGAGGCTGGAGGGAAGCGCCGGCCGCCCGCTCGTCACTGCAGGACGGGGGCTCCGCGGGGAACCCTGCTTGAATTGCTGCTTCTTGGCTGGGTTCCTCCCTCCAGCGGAGGCACAGGGATCCTGCCATGCTTGGAGCTGCAGCAGTAGCTCCGGGATGAGCAGGATGCCCCACGCAGGCTCTGCTGCCTGTTGAATAGCGTCTGGCTTGGCCAACACAGCCTGTTACCGCTGGGGTTTCTCCCAGCGAGAGTCAGGCTCTGATCCAGTGTCTTCCATGCGGTGCGTGAGGAGCTGGCTAAGGAGCTTCCTTCTGCTGCAGGGGAAGTCTTCTTGTTTCCTGCTGCTGGAGACGTCCCGGCGGACACGGAGCTCACTTGGCCCTAGGTTGAAGCGAGGCTGCTGCGCAGGCGGCTGCCCTGGCGCTGGGAGATGCTTGTTCACGTCTTCCCTGCGGCCCACGAACCCCACGGCTTAGCTGCCTCCGGCAGGTGATCCGGGGAGGAGAGCGCAGCTTCCTGTGCCCGCAGAGCCCCTGGAAATCCACTCCGAGAGCAGGCGAGGAAGGTCAGAGGTCTCCGACTCGCCCCGGCGCTCAGGCCTGTTCCTCCCGGGCGCCTCGGGCTGGACGGGTCCCCTCGTGCAGCCCGCGGCTTCCAAGGGAGGTTTCTGTGATGCAGCTTCCAGGCCGCTATTGCTCAGCTGCCGCTGCAGCCCGGGCTCGCAGCTCGGGAGCTAACGCTGCGGCGGAGCCGCCAGCTCCACGGGCGCCTGTCCGTGGTTGCGAGCCCCCGATGACAGAGCAGGGCTCACCAGGCCCCGCTTGCGGGCAAGGTGGGGAGGGGGCGCTGGCAGGACGGGGCTGCCCCAAGGCCGCGCTGGGGAGGACCGTGGGCACTACGGCCCGGCCTGCCGCTCTGCCCCCATCCCTCCAGCACCCCCGTGCCCTGGGAGCTGCCGGGGGCGGCTGTGCCGCGCGAGGAGCCGGGGGAGTGACGGTGAGCGGGCAGGGGCTGCCCGCACCGCGCTCTGTGCACCCTCCTCGCGTCCCGGCGAGCCCCTCGGCACCAGCCCTGCGCAAGGACTTGCCCTCCTGAGGCGCCCAGGTGCCTGCAGGGGTTACGTCTACCCCTGCCCCATCCTGTATGGCCTTTAAGGTGGGCACGGAGATGTTCAGCCTCCTCACGCGCCTCTGGGACGGCCACCGGGCAGGGGGAGGCGCTTGGGGGTCCCTACTGCGACTGCGAGCAGGAGGGACAGGAGGATGGGCCGGGGTCTCTGTGCAAACATGGCCAGGGCAGGATGGATGCAAGGGCAGAGGGGACACTGCTGAGGTCACCTGGCACAGGACAGGGAGCAGGTGCCTGGGGCAGCTGCTCTAGGTGACGCTGAGCCCCAGGCAGCCCCTGAGTGCTCTGAGCTTCAGTCCCGACCTTGTCTTCCCTCTCTTAGCTCGCGTGCAGGGACGTAATACCGAGGGCTCTGCGTGCGCCCTTGAACACGAGCTGCGCTCCAGCCCGCAGGATGGGACTAGCACCTTGCTGCTGCCCTGGGTGACCTGCTGGGCACCAGCAGTGGCAGCGGATGTAAATCACAGTTAACATCACATCCGACATCGGCGGCACTGATGAGGCTTCCCCTGCACAGATCAGGAGCGATTTGCCTCCGCTTAGCGTGATGGATGGCTGTCTTGTGCCGTTACCAGCAAGCAGATCCGTCATCCCCTGCCCAGGGGCCACAGGTTTGGCAGCTGGAGGATTTGATTGAAGCCGGGCGCGTTCAGCCGCGGCTCAGCCCCCCGGGCTGCCGGGTCGCCGAGCCCCACGCTGCTGGCAGCCGAGGCCTTCCTCACACCTTCCTCTCTCTGGCCTCGCCTGGAGAGCAGCAGCGTTTTCCTGATGCTCTGTCTGCAGTCTGCCCGTTGAAGGGATGCTGCTGTCCTGGTGTACGAGGCGTGCTGGCCTGCTTGGAATGCTGTCCCATGTCCCCGTGTGCCTCTGCACCGCGTCCTGGAGGAGAGGGTGGAAGAGGAAGGACCAGGAACCAAGAGCAATGCAGGACCCCAGGGTGAAAAGTCCTTGTGCTCTGTCTCTTCACTGGCGTTCCTCAAGGGACCGGGGCTTCTTGCGTAAGTATTTTCAGGGTTGGGGTTTTCTTGGCAGCAGCGAAGTTGTGTAGGGTTGGACAGTGCTCAACTACTCACCAGCTATGGGCAAAGGTTCATGGATCCTTAGGCCTGGAGGAAAGGTGATGGGAACACGCTGAGGCCCCACAGTGTCAGTTCATGGACGTGCTTGGCAGTGGTTGCTCAGTGCGATCCCGAGGCAGGAGGCGCCGCCGTACGGCACCGAGAGAGCCAAGTGCTGCTGCAAGAGCAGCTCCCTGCCTTGCTCGTTGCCTCATTTCTGTATTCCAACTCGCCTTTTCCTCCTTTTTTTCCCTTTACTTTAGCAGCTTTAACAACCAGAATTGTTAAATCTTGCGGGTGTTTTTTATTCTTTTCTTCCTTCTGGCTCAGAATATTTCGAACGTTATTGTTTTTCTAGAAATATCTATTTATTTTCCTCTGCTGTTACTTCCTGCTTTCATCTCTCTTCTGTTCAAGTCAGTAGTCCCCCTTCTTGTGAATCTGTTTTCCCTTGAGACCTCCCTGATTTTTTTTCCCCATTTCTCCACACCGATTCCTCTCAGCTCAACAGTTTCTCAGCCTTTCTCTCCTCATTTTCAGCCCTTTACATTTATTTTTCATTGCGTCCTCTCTCGTAGGCCTCCCCCGCATTCCTCCCAAGCCTTGGGCAAAGCAGTCCTGCAGCCTGGAGAAGAGCAGGGAGCATCTGACGGAGGACAGAGCCCAGAGCAGCAGCCTTTCTTCTGCCTTGCCAAGTTCCTGCCGCTCTCCCTGCAGAAGAAGAGTCCCCAAAGGTACCATGGCCTGCGCGTGAGCCCCAGAGGCCCCTGTGAGCAAACACCCAGCACGGTCTGGGGCTGGTGCTTGGGCTGCAAATACGCGCTGCAAAATGCAGAGCAGCCAGGGTGCCCGCGTGCCGCTGTGCCAGCCTGGCATGGTGGCCGTGTTGCGGGTGCTGGTTCCGGCCGATGCCTGTAGCCAGGCGTGGGGAAGGGCTGTGGAGCTCCGGGCACCTTCCAGAGTGCTCTCGGGCGCCCGTCCTCCCGTGCTCCGCTCCCGGAGCCGGCTGGGAAGGGTGCTGCCCTCCGCGGGCTTGCTTACGGCTCTGCTGTGTCTGGACATGAAGCCCGTGCCAGGGGACTGGAGGCGCCGCGGGCGGCTCTCCCTGTGCCTGGGGATTGCAGCCCAGGCTGGCAGCAGTCGTAGCGGTTTGGGCTCCCTGTTGGGCATCAGGGCAAGGTGCCACCCTGGCCAGGCACAGGCTGGGGATCCCCGTGCTCCCATCCCACTAGTGTGGCCCAGGAGTCTCCTAAAGACGGACACAACAGAGGGATGGGGTCTCCTGGCCACCCACGTTGGCCTTCTAGGAGGGTTTGAGCACTCCCCTTGCAGGCTTCAAGGCTCTGGGTGTTGGAGCTGCCCCCTTGAGCTGTTTTAAGTGTTTTCCTTTTCCTTCCTCTGACTTTTATTTGTGAACCTCATTTCGGCGATTAACCTCGGGGCCAGCGCGTCTCCTAAGAAAGATGCTCTCACTTCATTAAGAGATAATGGAAGCTGTCAGAGATTTGAAGGATTGCACTGGTGATGGGAGCAGGAGGGGGAAGAAATATATTCGTGGCAAAGTTACATTTTCATGTAAATTGTTTAAAGATTTAAATGGTTTCTATTAGAAAGGGTCACTGGGGCTCTGCAGAGGGCTAAATTAGTCCTTCTGTGCAGAAGCATAATATTGTCTATAATGCAAAGGAAGAAAGAGAGCTTTTCATTTTTTTCCCTTTCACTCCCTTGTTTCATCTTACACTCCCTCTCCCTGCCTTTCCCCTTTCCTTTCTTTGGTCTTTCCTCTGTCCTATTCTTATTGACAGGTTATACTTTACAAGTTGATTTGGCCTGGCCTGGCCAACCCTGGTTTCTGACCAGCCAGCCCTCCATAGGATTGTCCCCATCAACCTCCTTTGCAGATGCCAATCCACCCACTTTGGGTTTCCAGGCACACAGAGCCCTGGTGGGAGCGAGGGAGGGACCTGGATGATCAGTTAATTTGTTAATGACTGTCCCAAGTGGGCTATTGCCTTGCCTGCTGACTTTCTAGGTGGAGTGACTGCTCCAGTGCCCTGCTCCAGGCTGGCTGGTAATTCATCTGCAAACAGATCTTCGTATAAATAATGACAAGATGGCAATTTGCTCCAGTATTCACAGATGCACATGTTTTTGCACACACCATCGCCTGCCTAACTGGGATGGCACCTATGGGGAATAGGTTCTTCCTCCCATGCAGATCTCAGCCCTTTTCAAGATCCAGCCTGCCACAGGTGGATGCTACTGAGTGGGGGAAAAGCGAATTGCTTTTCCCTGTGAGCACTTGCTTAGTGGGCACTGGTGAGCAAAGACCCAATAATAAAACCCGTAGCTGCCCTGTCTGTCTGTCGGCACACGTTCACAGGTGAGTCCATCCTTGCAGGGGCATTTGGAGGTGAAAATACAGTCACACATATGTGCCGTGACACAAGTGTCTATTTGCTTTGTTTATTCTTGAAGTTTTCCTGCCTTCTTGCAAAACTGGGTGGCCACAGAGGCCTCCTCTGTCATGACTGTCTGCAGTGATGAAATGGTTAAATTGCACTGCAGTTACTGCATCTGTAATGCACTCACAACAACGAGGGGGGCTAGCGGACTACGATAGTGATAGAGCGATCGGTGCAAGGTGCAGAAGCCAAGGCAGAGGCAGGGGTGTGCCTGGGGTGCTCCATGAGTCCCTGCCAGGCTGTTCTGGTCTCTGTAATTCTCCTGAACACCAAAGCATGCAGCACTCGGGCAGGATTCCCCCCGCGCTCGTCCCTCACGTGCACACGGCAGAGGTCCCTTCGTCTCTGTGCGGTGCGGGCTCTGCTCCGGTAACTGGAGGGGAGGCTCTGACTGCTCTTCACACGCGTGTGTGAGGCACCTGCAGTGAGCTTGGGGGTTCAGGGTGCTTGGTGATGCTGGGAGGTTTTGCATGCTGATGAATGAAAGGGGGAGAAAGGTAGAGGAAAAATAAAGATCTGTATGAAAAGAGAGCGAGAAGTAGATAGAAGAGACTGGGCAGCGGTGATGGAGAGGAAGAGAGTATCACTGGACTGGGTCCTGACAGGAGGATTTTGGTAGCAACCAGATAAAAAGGGGCATTTCTCTGAGCATGGGGAAAGCCAGGATTTCAGCTCCTTTGTGGAGAGAAGGGAAGCAAATGCGCTGCCAGCCGGGACACCTGCAGGGAGAGTGGGCCCATGTGCCCACATTTGGGCATGTGTGTCCAGCAGAGCGCAGGGGAAGAGGTAGCCCTGTCTCTTTTTCCTTACAGGCCAGTCTGACTATAACTAGGGGATAGAATAGTCAAGGGTACCAAGCCACATAAAGCAACATGAGCTGTATTTATATCACTGGAATTTGGGGCGGAGGGGATCATCTTCCTATGCTGTTTCTTGGAGAACAATGGGCAACTCATGCCCTAAGTCAGGCTGTAACTGTGAGCAGCTCTCGGTCAGGTGTTGATTTGGGCCAGGCTAACACTTGGCCCAGGAGGGAAGGCTGGGCTGGCGAGCGGCTCACACAGCAGCTGCAGCCTCTTGCTTTGCAGTCTGCCCTTTGCCAGGCAGAACGAGCCCGGCGCCTTCAGGGCTCTGATCCTCATCCCACCCCTGCTCCCAGCTGCTCCGGTTTCAGTTAAGCTCTGTACAAGATGGAAGCCTAGAGTTGTAACAGGGCTCCAAGCAAGGCTGCCTCGGGGCTTTGTGCAATGACAGAAACTCTCCTTTCTCTACAGGAATGTTTTTTCTGACACCATCTACTGTCATATTTGCCATGATTGGCAAGTTCATCTCTGCCTTTTTCCCTCCTCATCTGTTTCCAATGGAAGGGCTCCCAGGTTGGTGCAGACACTCCTTTTGCCAGGACTTTGTGCTGTGGATGTTTCTCGAGGTCACTTAGTGTTTTTCCCACAAGATGTTCCAGCTGTTCCCTACATAGATTCTTCTCAGCTTTGGAGCATTAGCAATTTTTGTAAATCCAGTATGTCTCTGTATGCCAAATGCGTCAATGGAAATGTCCAAGACGTGGCCCGTGTTTGGTGAGCTCTAGTAGCACTCGCTGAGTTCATCTGCTCTGTTGCAGAGCTTATGCAGATGCCCTCATGGCTTACATGGACTGGCTTTTTCGTGTCTAAAATAATCGGTCCTCTTCTCCAAAAAGAGTGCCAGTTAGTGTCATGTCCACTAACCCTGGACTAATGTCCTTGTGGTTCAGCGGAAGGTCTGTCAGAGAATCTCATTTTCATCACAGGAGTAGCTGCCTGAGTGACTGTCTGCCAAGGGCACTAACTCTCTGAAGACGGTTTTTGCTTCTGGGCTGTGCAGTGGAGGAAGCTTTGGCTGCTATTTCAAGCCCAATCTGAATTTTGACGTGTTGTTGGGATGCTTTTTGCAAAGTTCGGGTTGTAGCTTTTGGGTGGTATGGTCACACAGAGTGGCATGACCTATTTTCCATAAGAACGTGTCGCATTGGACCTCGTTCTCCGTTCATCTCCCAGATTGGCTACAAATCCAAGCATGCTGTCGAGGTCGGAATAAAGGATCCGTAGCTGTCCTGATTACTTGTGCCCCATTTACTTAAGCATGGGTGCTGTGTTTGGTAAACTCAAGGCATATGGTTCCACTCCCAGTTTGATACATGCATTAAAATTCCTAACTACCATGCTGGTAATTTTGTATGCTAATTCATTGCAGATAACCTCAGCTACTGACCTGTTTTAATTTCTCCTTCCATTTAATTTAAATGGCATCAACTTCTGATCACTGGATCCATGTTTATTTTCTAGGTCAACCTCTTCTCTAATGTCCTCACACTCACTAAACTGCAGCTAAAATAGCCTTGCCTTTTCCTGGATCAGTAACCATTTGGAGACAAAGTCTGTTTATTATCATGCTCAGAAATAAGTGGTGCCTGCAATAAGCAACATTTGCTCTGCAATCTGTGCCTCAAAAGTTAAAGTCTCTGTGATGACTCAGTCCTGTTCTGACTGGGGAGATTTAAACTCCACCTAAGAACTCATGGCAGAATCCGTCTCTCAAAAAATTCTATTTTTGACAGTCGAACCCATCCTGTTTCCCTCCCTGCTAGTCTGATTCTACTCTTTGTGCTGTGAAAGTAGATCTGGTGATTACATATTTCTCCTTTTCTCTCTACTGGTCTCTGTTTCTGAAAGTATCTTCTGAGATTTGCTGCCCTTGACTTTGGCAATTTTTGGCAATAGCCAAAGTTAACTATGGGGGGGATATACTCTCGGAAAAGATTCCTTCTTCCATGAACAGCTCAAGTCTCCTTCACAGCACCAGGTAGGCCTGGTGACCGGGCTCCTCTTGGCATCCGTGGCTGACTGCAGGAACACTTCGGGCAGGCACTCAAACTTCCCTCTTCCAACGCCTTCCAGTTTGGCGTTGGCGTCTGCCATGATGGTTTCCGCTGCTGTCACTAGCGCAAAGTAAAGGACCGTAGATAACTTTTAACTTAAACCCATCAAGATATTTTGGGGTCCTTTTTCCCCTTGGCACATACCTTACCCTTCTTCTGTTCCTTAGTTCCAGGCTAGCAGGAGGTCATCGTTTCATCATACAAAGGCCCCACTCACAAGTGCCCAAATGCAGTCTGTTTCCAAGACTGTGGAGATCTCAGGATTCTTCCCCATCTTATCTTCCTCCTGTTTCCAAAGTGTCCTGTTTCACCTGAAGTCCTCGGAGTGACATCCTAGAGACATCGTGATCTCCACTGCTACCTCCTTCCCACTGAGGCTGGTGTGACATTCCCAGTCAGAAAGTGCCTGTAGGTCTGGAGCTGTGATGTTCCAGATGTAAACGCTTTCTGTCATGAGGATATCCAAGAGTGATACACGTGCCAAAACGATTGAATCCGGTTATCTTTATTACCTCTTTTTCTTTGTTGGGGCCAATTGTCACCATTTTCCTGTCGCTAGGGTTAAACATTGAAAATCTCCCAAATTCCCTTCTGGAGACTCTCACATGAGATCTCATTTGTTCTCTTCTCCCTTTCATGGTTTTTGTTTTTCCATGTAGTGTTTGGGACTTGCTCTGTCATAGCCTATGTATATATATTCAGACTTTTTTCTATATTCTGTATGTTGTTCTACAGAGCAAAAGCTGGAGAGGGTTTTCAGTGAAGGGGTTGGATGGGATTGCATGGCTGCCCTTGAGCAATCTCCCCATCCATTTATTTTGCAGTTTGTTGTACTATATAAGGCAGACAGAACAAAAAGGTGTTAACACTTAGAAGGCCTATCCCAATTGGCCATATCCTCAATTTCCTCTCTCCCGTTTTATTAGCCCTCACCTTTCAATGAATCTGAGCTGGGCCCGCGTCTCCACTGCCGCCCTCCTGTCGGGAGGCCATCCCATGGTTTATTCACAAGTTCGCTCCGAGTCAGTTCTTGGCGTGTCGCAAGGGGAACGAGCCGGTGCCTGCCGCAGCCTCCGGCCCTTCTTCCCCCTCCGTCGGGGCCCTGGCGTCCGAGAGCTCCTTCAGCTCATGGCTGGGGCTCTCGAGACACGCGTCCCCAAGGCCCACGGCTGGCCCAGCCTCCCCGCACAGCTGCTGGAACACCGGCAGCCTTTTCCTGGAGGCGAACGAGTGCCCCGAGCCCTTGCCTGGCTTCCGCAGGTGTGCGGGGAGCGCGCGGAAGAGGGGCAGGGGCTGCGGGAGCCAGCAGTCGGCAGCCGCCCTGGGCACGCGCTTGGCCTTGGGGTGACAGGAGATGGACTCCTTGAAGGCCTCGTGAGCCTCCGCGCTCACCGTGGCGCGAGAGGCAGCCACGTTCTGGCAGCCGTCAAGGAAGACGTATTTGATGGCGCGGGCCGTGTGGGAGAGGGTGCGCTCGGCGAGGGGGCCGAGGCCGCGGCCCGCGCAGTGCGCCGGCGCCTGCTGGGCTCGCTGCGGAGCTGGCGTTGACATTGTGGTGCTCTTGCCCAGGGATGGGCCTCGAGGCAGCAAGGGGACCGAGCTGGTCAGGAATTCTCTAAAAAGAACACAGAAAAACAGTTTTTGCACAGAGAAACTTTGATTTTAAGGATTATCTTCCACCTCCCCTTTTCCAAGCAGACCAAGTTTGACAAAATACACCTCGAGAACAGTGACATAGCTCCAGCATAGACATGCAGGTCAAAAGCAGAAGTAGATATCCACCTAAAATTAAGCTAAGATTTTGCTCTGCTTGTCGTATAGGAGAGACTTGAATCTGAAGAAGCCCTTACAGACGACTGCGCTTGCCACCAGCCTGGCTGTGGGAGTGTGTTGTCAGCGAATGGCAAGTTGTCTCCGTCGTTCTTGGAGCTCTTCTTCTTCGTAGGAATGCAAAAGCACTGAATGGGTTAGGATATGAAACTGAATCTTCAGGGAGAGGTTGACCTACTGCACTCTAAATCAGCCCCTTTTGTTCTTCCATCATGACCCACTGAATATTTAAGCACCATCCCAGATTATATACATAGGCTGCGTAAAATGCAGATTCTTTGGGGAAAAAAGCTTGGAGGCCTACATTTCCTCCCGTATGCTTTGATACCTGATAGAAACCTACAGAGCTGACAGAGGGAGAGAAGGCAACCAACCCAGTTCATGGATAATTCATCTCATGCATAACTCATGCCCACACATGTCATGGATAATTTAGAATAAGGGCTTACAGGATCAGGATCTGATATGGAAGTGAAGGGGTCTCTCACAAACACAGCTGATGGGAAACTCTGGCTGCAGAACGGAGGGGTTCTGAGGGTGGCAGCGTGTCCATGGATGGGAGAGTTGGTGGTGGCTCAGTTCCCTGCCTGCTGCACCTCCCAGCCTGGCCTCACATTGGGCACAATGTTCTGTCGGAGAGAATGGCCAACCCCAGAATGGTCAGAGGAGACCAGGCATCGCCTCCTGCCCCTGTGTGGAAACAGGAGGTCTAGTATCTTGCTGCCTGACCAGAAATCAGGAAAAAAAAAAAAAACAAAACACCTTTTTCCAAAGTCTGCATGTCCCGTTGCAGTAAAAAGAGAGACAAGGTTGCCAAAGAGACTTGGTCTTCTCCCAGCAGAAAACAGCAGCATCTGGACCATTACCTTAGATGTACTCAGGAATGAGGCTTAAGATGGCAATTGCTCAGTGAGATCTTCACGCTTAAAGGATCCACTTACGCAGATGCCCCTGGACCTTTTGCTCTTACGGTGATGCTCAAACTGACCATCATCCTTAAATGGAACACGGTTCGACTGCGTGAGGGCAGACTGGACCAGAGCCCCAGTGTCCTTTTCTTTCTGAGTTGATATTCTGATGATTGTTGTGATATTTCCATCCATTTTGCTAGGGGGTTGGGTGGTATCTCCAGTATGAGATGAATGGAATTTGGTATTTTTCTCAGGACCACTTTATTCTTTCTTTTTTTTCTCTTCCAAATACAAACCAAGATGGGATGTTTGAAACTTTTCCATGAGAGCATGAGAGCTCCAGTATTGATGCTGTGTGGGAAGAAGCCTGTACCCTTTATTCCAGCTTAGGCTGCACCGTGGTTACAAGGAAGGCACTTAGCACCCAACCAGCGTCCAGCTCCTGAGGTTCATAGGAGGCCTGATCTTAAAGCACAACTTGCAGGCATCAAACATTTAAACAGACCAGTCGAAGGCTGAATTATTAAAATCACCCTACATGAAATGCTTCTCTGCAAGAAGATGAGCATTCTCCTTCCCTGGTTCATTGTCTCTGCGGGATGTCAGAAATACTAAGGCTCATTCTGCCTTCCACATCCCCCTTGAGATACTCAGAACAAGTGAAGCACTCCCAGCTGCCCAGAAATATTGAATATTTATAACTCCCCATAATCACAGCGGCAGGGACCATTCCAGCCAGCCTAGTTTGGCAGGCTTTTGGCCTTGCCTCCTACAAAGGAGCAGAACTTGCTCCCGAAAGGGTTTTTCACCATCCTGGAGCAGATCAACAATACAGTGTTTGGTACAGGGGGCAACCCCTGGCAGTGGCTTCAGGGGCAGAGATGCCCCATACCTGCTCTTGCACCCTCTGTTGAGTGAGAAATACAGATGAAAATGCCTTGGAATGTGTCTCCACAGCTTCAAACTTAACAGCAGAGATAGAGCAAGTCACAGGGAAAGTTTCCTGAATTCCTTTCCATTTTCTCACTGTTGCTATCCCATTCCTGTGCTCAGTATAGGTTTGCTTCCACTTCTAAAAGAGGTGCAAACCAGATACATCTGGTGAAGTAAAACAGGCATATTTTTACTTTCTCCAGCTTATGATAACTGACGGAATAGAGAGAATTAATCATTAAAAAATATGTTGTTCTTTGGTCAAAATGAAATCCAACTGGGCAGAGCAAGATTTTTTTTTTCTTTTATCTTCTTGTCTGTGTTCCAGCATACACAGAAATCATTTTTGAAATTCTTCCTAAGCATTTGATATGAAAGGAGAAGCCCTTGTCTTTTTCTTTTTTTCTTACTTGTTGTGAAACAGGCTTATTACCTTCTTTCAACTGGCTCTATCATGTAGCACATTCAGAGACCAGTCTGAAAAAGCTTCTGATAGGGAATGTCTTTGACTGATCAAGGTACTTGTGTGCAAACACTTTGTGAATGCTTGCAGCCTTCATAGATAAGAGATTTGTCAGGCTAAAAGGCAAATTATTTCCAGCTGGGTTCAATGAGACAAATTTTAAATTTAAAACAAATTTCCAGGTGGAAAACAGGGTGGGAGGCCTGCATGATTGTTGGAGGCTGTAGGAGAAGTTCTGGCTGACTTATTCAACAGCTGTTTTCAACAGGAGAGGAGCACAGGGTTTCCTTGCTGCTCCACAGGTCTTGGAGCAGAGCATGTGGGGATAATGTCAGATAGGTTTGCAGAATAGCTTCAAGTGGCCGATGGACTGGACCCAAACCCAAGGTCTCCTCAACCCAAAATGACATAAGAAAAGCTGCAATGAGAGTGATTCTGATCAAGCAGCAACCTGAAAAACTCAACAAGAAACACGCCCACAAGGAAGTTGAGATGGATCAATGAGAGCTGATTTCAGTTAACCCTGTTCATTCCTTGGAGCAACTCACTTTCTGAGGCCATTTGGTTGCATGGGGAATTTTCTGCATTCAGCGTTGGCCTCCCTGGACCCAAAATCAGAGGAAAAGCTAGTCAAACATTTATCAAAATAAATCTGAGTTGGAAGACTCACCAAAATACTGTGTGCTTTTCTGTATGGTCCTGAGGGTCGTCTGACGTCTCAAAACCCTTCAGCATGGGGCTGCCTGCAGTCCAGCTTGGCCTTGGGGGGTATTAGCAGGGGTTGAATGGTGCCACTGTGACCTCATGTTGCCATCCTGGACAAAATTCTGGGCCTCAGTTCACAAAGGACCAAATTCTGATCTTGTGAGGCACCAGGGCGAACGCAGTGTGCCTTCATCCCTGCTGAGGTGTTGTGCTCAAGCTTTGGAGCAGGACAGGAGGGATCCGAGGATGGTTCTTCTCACATGACTTGGAAATGAAAAGGTAGGACAAGAGGAAGTGGCCTCAAGCTGCACCAGGGGAGGTTCAGGTTGGACATTAGGACAAATTTCTACATGGAAAGAGCAGTGAAGCATTGGAAGAGGCTGCCCAGGGAAGTCGTGGAGTCCCTGTCCCTGGCAGTGTTGAAGAACTGTGTAGATGAGGCACTCGGGGACAGGGTTTAGCAGGATGGTGTTGAAGGGTTTACGATTGGACTCGATGCTCTTGAAGGTCTTTTCCAACCATGATGATTCTATGATCCAGCCAGTAAATGCTACCATCCTCTAATTAAAACACGGAGAGTGCTTGTCACGTGTGTCTCATCGGAAATTGGAGGACGCCTGTATTTTGGTCACACGATGGAGGTAACCCTGCTCAAACCAGGAGATGTGATAACAGCTGTCAGCACATGTCCCAGTTCCCTCTATCCCATGGCCAGGCATGGGACCTGTATTTTGGTGACATGACAGAAGCATAGCTGCTCACGTGCACCTATGGGACCCTTGCAAATGGGGGCAATTAGAAGCCACTTCCCAGAAGTACTCATACAATCAGCCATTCACTTCCCACTTTTCCTCTGGGGCTTCCCAGAGGCTGGCAAAACCCTCCATGCATTCCTTGGGAGCAGTGGATCCTGGCTCTGGGCTGCAAGTTGTTCCCCTCTTCTGGGCGGCCCAACCTCTCACCAAGCAACTTGGACAATATCTAATTTTAATCCCGCCTCCACTACTGACTTATTTTGTGATATCAAAGCAAGTAGGTTCTTGCTTCTGTCTTCTTTCTCCTGCATCTCTGTTGACAGTCTTGGGGATTTTTAGTTGTCTTGAGCAGAAGTTGCCTGTCTCGATCGTAGCTCTTGAGTGATCCGGGATCTGTATGACTTCTTTGCATGTCGTAGTAAGGCTGCCAGCAGGCTGGCTGAAAAAAAGCTGGTACCTTGTGTCATGCCAGCCACACAATTCTCCAGACTTGCTGAAAGGTATCGCAGAGCCTGGTAGACTCCTGCAGGGCTCAGACTTCCTGTCCTAGAACATTTCTTGCAGCTGTTAAACAGCTTGCTGCATTAAAAGCCATGAATGAATTGAAGTGATTCTTGTAAAGAAATAGGTTGCAGGATTTTTAGCACTCTGGGATTTGGGAGCAACACTGCTTTGTAAATTAGATCTATTAAATACTTAGTAATATCAAAATTTCATGTGGCACTTCAGAGTAGTCTGAGGTGGCTCTGTTCATCAAACAATTTTCCCTTAGACTGACCTGGCCTTTTAGAGTCACCTAGGGGGTTGTATTTAATCCCAAGCTAATTCCTCCTTAGATTTCCTACTTCCCCAAGGCTTTCTACTGACTTACACAAAAAGACAGACCAGACCAGAGTCTCTTATGCAGACCTTTCCCAGGCTTGATGAAGTTTGTGCAGCGCCAGCCCTTATCGCTTGCCTGCACTTTACTAACAGGTCAGCTCAGGACTTGGAAATGAATTTCTCTGGTCCTCGGGAGCAGTGAACTTGGATCTGAGGGAGGCGATTCATTCTTGAAGTGGGTGATCTCCACCACTGTTGCATGTGTTTTATCATAAGAGAAACCTGCGACCACCTCACTGGGTTTTGGCTTTGCAAGGTGGTGACTGCAGACTTTGTGGTTTACAGCTCCTGCAATACCAAAATAACAGCGTGAAATGGTAACCTTGCAATCAGCGCTGTTGTAATCAGCGATGCCAACGATGCTCCGAACGTGAGCACGGCTCTCGCTGCCGGTGGCCCTTGCTCATGTCACCGTTTTGCCTCGGTGTTGCTCCGCGTGCCCTGGGCTGCAGATGCCGTGCGGTGCAGCACACAAATCCTTGCCCCACTAAAACGCAGCCACTTCTGGAGCAGAGCCTGAGCAAGCAGTTAGCAAAGCCCAGGAAATTTGTGAAATGGGAAGCCCAGGGACTGCTGAAGATTCAGCTTAGAAAACTCTCCATGCTGGAGTCTAGTGGCAGAGAGAAACCCCCGCACCCAGAGCGGAGGCTTCTCGCGCACGCCGAGCGCAGGGAGCCCACACAGCTCAGCCACCAAACCCCACGAGCTGATAAACAGAGACCTCCTTTTGCAGTCACATCCTTTTGCAAGGTGCTTTTATTCCTCTGCATGCATTTGCGTTGTTTATTCCTGCCGTGCATTGATACAACAGGTCATACATTTGGAAGAGGCTGCCAAAGATAATATACATCCTGTCATAGTAACAAGATCATCAGAAGGAAAGCTGAAGAGATAATAAACCAGCAGGAAAGCTGAAGAGTGAGAAACAAAAGACGAACAGAGAAGAAGTGACAATGTTATCT
Organism: Nothocercus julius; assembly: GCA_013398735.1. Classification (NCBI taxonomy): domain Eukaryota; kingdom Metazoa; phylum Chordata; class Aves; order Tinamiformes; family Tinamidae; genus Nothocercus; species Nothocercus julius. The sequence goes on along the minus strand of VZSV01000203.1, from coordinate 973,742 downwards.
TTGTTTAACGCTCCTCTGAGTCACCATTAGTTATTTAAGATATTCATCTGCTAGCTCCCAGCCCTGTCAAATTAAGAGATCCAAGGTTCATTTTTTTTTCCTCTCTCTGTTGCCAAACAAGTTGCTCTGGTCCAAAAGGAGAGGCAGCTTCCATGAATGACGGATCGGTTTCATTGCAGCCCGCTTTGGAGGCTCGAAGGAGGCTGTTTGCCACTGCACGGAGCCACGTGGTAACACACGGCCCTTTCCTGCGTACACAGAGCGGCGGTGCCGGTCCAAGGCGGCACCTTTCGCTTCCTGGCGAGTGCTGAATCCAACCTGCGGCCTCCCGGCAGGAGCCGCATCTCCAGCGTCTGCACTGCGCGACCTTCCTGAATCATCGCTGCCGTCTCGCTTGGGGTTCCCTCCCAAAGACGTCTCTCCGAGAAAGGAGGGAGCCCCAGGAGCCGCCTGTCCCGCTGCCGGCGAGGGCTGCTCTGCGCGGCAGCCCCTGCCCGCGTTCGGAGGGCACTGCTCTGCCCGCTGCCTTTCGCTCCTGTTGATTAACCCAGGGTCCAGGCCGGTAGCCAGAACATTAATTTAACATATGGGCTCAAAATAGCCAACACATCCTTTTCCTGGGGGCTTTGCAGCGAGAAGAGAGGCACCTAGCAGGGAAAAGTGGTGAAAGGGGAAGAAAGGAAAGCAAGCAGCTGGCTGCAGGGACCTGGCTTCCCTCGGGCCTCTCTGTGGAGTGGCAGAGAGGGCAGGAAGGGGACAGCAAAGGCAAAGGGGGTGACTTTGCCCTTGCAGAGGGCAGCCGGGCTCTGCACGGCCCTTTGGTTCGGCCGGGAGCAGCAGCTCCCCGCAAAGCCAGAGGCCTACGAGCTGCCGAGGCGTGGGATTAAATAAATTAATGATCTGAAGCAGGTGGATGAAAATCAGCATCTTGCGGGGGGGGAAAAAAAAAAAGGAATCGAGGATTTATGGCAGGGGTCAAAGGGCCACCATCCGTTCTGGATCCAGGCTGAAATCTCCGCAGGGTCCCTTTTCTGCAGCACGTTCATTGCCAGCGTGAAAGAGCAGGACAGAAATTATCGCAGCAAAATAATTAGCAGCAGAGCCCTGGCGAGGGCTGCCTACACTGGGGGGCTGCGGAGCTGCAAAACAGCAGATTTTGTCATTGTTGGCGTTTTCCTCTAAGCACCAGAAATGCCCGGGGAAGGTCCAGGGGACCAGGAAGATCCAGGGGACCAGGTGAGGGCTCTTCATACGCTGAATTGTCAGGAACTAATCTGGGTGCTACATAAGTCCTTATGCACACTGAACCTTCTATAAAATCTGCTCTGTGGCACCATTTTGGCTTAAACCGAGCCTGACGGAAGCTTCTCTGCCCTCTTCTATAAAATGTCTTGTAATGGGTGCTTCAAGCTGGCTCAGTCCTTGCAGGCAGCCAGCCCAGACCGCACGGCTCCGACCTGCTTTCCCTGTGCCCAGTGCACATCCCTTTCGTGCCTTTAATCAGGGTAGGACCCCGAGCCCCAGATGTTCCAGCAAATAACCGAGGACCAAGCAGCATGTCCTCCTGGGGTGGAAAAAGGCACGGGAGCGCTCAAATACCCTTTCCTAGAGAGCTCCTTTTATTGCTGCCAGCAGAAGACCTTCCCCGGCGGGTCCTTGGGAAGACGAGGGGACGCAGCGGGGTGCGGAAACCCAGAGCGGCTCCTGCGGCCAAGCCCCGGCCTTGTGCACGGTTGCAAGGAGCAAGCGTAAAAACTGCGGTGCCCTCTGCTTTTGTGCTGTGTTTGTTTTGTTTTGTGTGCTTATTTTGGAGGGGATTGCCAGTAAATTTCATTTCAATATGGTTAATCCCCGTATGTGTTTACTGAAGGCAATTAGCTGCATTTAAATTAAATATACACAATAGAGAGTTAAATATACAGTTTATATAGGATAATTAGATATATACACACATATAAATAGATGCATAACTCTGTCTGCAGTGTGTGCTGGTGAGGAAGGACTAGGGTAATGTGCCGTGACAATATTTATTTCGTACCGTATTTGCAACCTGGTAGCAGGAGGGATCTCCTCCCCGAGGGGAGAACCCTGGACCTCCTGTGAGAGCTGCCCTGTCCCCTCCTGCCCACAGCAGTCCCCAAGCTCTGCCAGCACCAAGCCCTTGTGTGCGCTGTAAAAAAAAGGGGTTTTTGTGTGTGTGTTTTTTTATGTTTTTCACCTGTCCCTGCTCAGCTGGCAGCCCATCTTTAAATCACACGCAGCTGGGTTGCATGGGCAGTGTTAAAACCTGCCTGTGGCTAAATGTGGGGAGTTGGGTTGCTTTTTGAGTCTTTGAGCTTCCAGTGTTCTTCCCTTTCCTCTAGATTTCTCCTGCCTGGCTGGAAAAGAAAGGATGGGCTGAAATCCTGGAGCTCTTGTTGGTCCCAGCCACTGCTGCAGCTCCCATGTAACTAAACCTTCCCTTGCCTAAAGTGCTGCTTGGGGAATTTGATTCCTAACTGCTATTTATGGCTATTGATTCCTGTGCTTCTTATTACCACAGTAAGTGACCTGTAACCAGAGTGGCAACTGGTGGGTTTATCAATCTCTTTCAGATAATTAGTAACACGGGAAGCTGCAGGAGTGAATAAGCGGTGCGGCTGAGCAAAGTTGCCTTACAGCCCCCAAGGGCTCCCTGGGGCCGGGGGGCTAACGCGGCCCCGGGCTCGTCCCAGCAGCCGGCACAGCAGGGTCGCCCATGACTAACTCCTAGCGGAGCCTGCGGGACCGGGTCGCGGCCGCGGGGCAGAGGTGACCGCGCGCCCGGCCCCGGGGACGCCCCGCGAGGCTGCCCCAAGCGAGCGCTGCTGCCTGGGGGTGCTCGGCGGAGCCGGGAGGGAGGCGAGCGCGGGTTGCACGGGGGCGGCTTTAAAGAGCTCGCAACGCCCCGTCCTGCCGTGCCGGGCCCTGCCAGGGCTGGGAACACTGCGGCAAAGCGACTGCAAGGGCAGGCGTGGGGGCTGGAAGCTGGGAGGTAAAAGTGAGAATTAAACCTGCGTCTCCTCGAGGCGAGGCCGGGGTCTTACCCCCAAATAACTGTCTTGCTCCTCCTGGCTGACCTCTTCCCCATGTAAATAGCTTTGTGATGGAAGGCTAATTCATTCTCCCAGCTAAAAATGATCATTGCTGCGAGAAAGTGTTCTGGGCGTGAATCCTTTTTGCAGCAAATAGCAGCATTAACAAGTTCATTTTCTCCCAGCAATGCTATCAAAATCTCTTTAAGCCGCTTCCAGAGGGTGCCTCGGATGCGCTCAGCCCAGCCTGTAAAATGGATGGGAGAAGCGACTGCAGAGAGACCTCCCGCCTCCGCGCTGGAGCCCGGCACAGCGCCGGGCCGGAGCCGGCACGCGCTCCTGGCGCGTCCCAGGAACGCGTTGTAGGGACGTCCCCCTGTGCCAGGGGTCAGCATGGGGAAGCAATTGCGAGGGAAGAACAGGCAGGGAAGTGCAGGGCAGCCCAGCGAGGTGCTTTGCTGGAGACCCTTTTCGTGGGCAATCTGCGAATGGCGGGAGCAGCTCTGGCCGAGACGTGTCGGGCAGGCGGCGTGCAGGTCTGCGCTCCAGGCCGTGGGCAAGGCAGGACGCGTGGGGACCTGCTGGAAACTGCTGCCGAGTTCAGTGGTTTCACTGCACGCTTAAGCTTTTTACCTCACCCCTCCCAGCTGGGTTGAATTTCTGTGGTTTCTGGAGACTTTGGAGCGTTTTCTGTGCTCAGTTTCCACCTTCTGGTTCGTGTGGCTTGTCCCACGCATCCCCGACCAGACTGGCCCTGAGCTGCTCCCTCTCACCCGTGCAGCCCATCCCAGTGTCTCCAGGCACTGCGTGGCTGCAGAACTTTAGCATTTATCCCCAGCGGTTTGCCCAGAAACCAAAGGAACAAGTAGTTAAAGCTCCAGAAATGATGTGGAGAGTCACTGCCACAGCTGGGCGAGAGCCGAGATCCGTGGAGCCGGCGCTTCGTGCGCTCCAGAGCGCGACTTGCTGCCGCGCCCCCGGGACCGGCTCTTCCACGCACGTGTGGGGGCTTTGGGCAAGTGCCAGGTGCTCTGGTGACATGGGGGCAATGCCAAGCTCTTGAGGACGGCGTATTAGAGGGTTTCTTGGGGCTCTGGGAAGAAGCCTAGGGATGCAGGTCTGGCTGGTGGGCTTTGAAGCCCCATGGAAGAGATGCCGTGGAGGCAGCAGCCGGCTCTGAGCAGCCGCACAGCCGAGGTCACCGGCGATGCTCCATTTGCAGGGAAAACCCACACGCTTCCCCTGACAACCTGTTACGTGCCCCGAAGCCAGGCTGCTCTTTTTTCTCTTGTTTACATCGAGGCCGCGTCACCTCTTGCATCCAGTGAAGCTGCTTCTCCTGCCACCTCAATCCAAGCTGTGGCTTTGGGGGTGCCGTAAGCCAAAACCCAGCCTGGGTTGAGCTGCTAATTCGTATGGAGCTTCTTGGTGACTTTTCCGTGTCACTGCATGGGGTGGAAGAACAGGGGAAGTGGAAACGCCCAGGGCAGGGCCTGAGGAGACCCCCTGGTGCAGAGGGGACATTTCACTGCCCTCAGTTTTATGGGAAATGCGACTTTGGAGTGTGCCCGGGAAGGTGGGGAAGGCACGAGCCCTGGCTCCTATTCCCGGCTCCGTCGGCTCCTTGGGGAAATGGCTTGTGCTTCCTTAGCTGCAGAACAGCATTAATATTGCTGGGCCACTTTGTGGAGATGTTCGGAAGGCAAAATTGGGTTTCTTTAGTGAGAGGGACTTCAGTGAGAGTATTTCCCCTTTAGTGAGAGGAAATACCTGTTTGCCAGCCGGGCACAGGACTCGGCCACCCCTTTTGGACCCGGCCTGCAAGCGCCATCCCCGGGAAGCAGCTGCTTTTGTCCTTTTTTTCCCCCACTGTGGAGGCAAAAACTATCAAGATAAATTCCTGGTTATAAAATCAGCAGATCTCTGCTAACCTCTTCGGCTATTAAAGCAGAATAGCTATAATAATGAGCACTGCAGTTTCACTCATCTCAGAAGATAAAAAAAAAAAAAAAAAAAGTCAGGCCAATTTCTTCTCGCTTGCCGGCAGATAAGAGCCTGACCCAGATTGGCGACGCTCAGCGCCCTGCGCAGCTGCGTTTGACCAGGGGGGTCCGTCGCACCCTGAAGCCAGAGGCCGGAGCCCTCCAGTGCCCGCGGAGGGGCCGTGTCCAGGTGTGCAGGGAAGGGACAGGGGGCTTTGGGACGACCGCTGGAGCGGGGAGCGTCAGCCGGGGCTCTCGCGCTTTAAACGCGGCTGAATTGGCTGCTGGTCCTGCCCCGGGGCTGGCGGGGAGAGCAGCCGCTTCCTGATGCTGCCATCGGGCTCCGGCTTCAGGTGACTAAAAAGGAGAGGGAAAATCTACTCCGGGCTGCGAGTGCAGAGCCCGTGGGAAAAGGAGCAAGAGAACACAGTGGGAATGACGAGATTTTTGCTGTCCTCCTGCACACCGGTGCCCTAACCACAGTTGCATTTGAAAATAATATCTGCCAAGCCTTAGATTTCAATAGGATAGAAGTTTCCGCTGTCTCTCTTTGCTCTCCTTTTCGTTTATTTATTTATTGCACCACTTTGAAACAGCAAGTTAGAATAGGCTCAAGTAATGTGATCTGATTGAATAATGAATAAAGATTAATGATTTTTGCTAACGTAAATGATTACATGGTAATTGCTTTAATAATATAAAATTATTTTTCGCTACAAACCATGATTAATGATACTAACGGAGCATTTGAATCGTGTGCCATGTTTTTTTTTGTTTTTTTTTCTCTTTCCAAGTTCAGTGATTAAAGAACTAATATCATAGTTTGCTCTTAATTTTCTATAGGCAGTGATCATCAGCTAATGCATCGGGACACAAGGGTTGAGTGGATCAACAGCTTCATATATCAAAATTCCCCGCGATTGCTCGGCTCCTGTGCAGCAAAATGAAAACGAGCAATAGCTCCTTTTCCACCCCATGAATCTGCTCATTAGTTATATTTTAAGGGTAGTGGGTTGTTGTCGTGATGTGCAATGGTCCTAGCAGAGATCAGAGCCTCGTGCTGGGCACGGAGCAGCAACGCTGCTTGCGGGAGGGTGGAGGAAGGCTGAAACTTCCCGGCAAAACGCCTGAGCAAGGAGAGAAAGAAGGAAGAAGGGATTTTTTTCCTCCTATTTTTCTGGGGGAAGCCCCATTTTGCAAAGAGCTGCCACAGTTCAGAGCCAAGGGACTTGGCCCCGTCCCGCCTGGTGTCCGCGGTGGCTCCCGGCGCGTCGGCCCCGCTGCACCCCACTGCTTTCGGTGATCATTGGGCCCCTCCAAACTCTCTGTCTCCTTGGTGACAGTGACAAATAAGCGGTGGCCTCTCCCCCCGCCCGCCCTGCGGGATGTTAATGAAGCATTTAATCATTTGGTGTTTTCTTGCTTTGGCTTCTTTTTATTTTAGTTTGCAGGAATCAGAGAAACGCTCGAGCGTAGAGGGGAAAAAAAGGCGGGTATTGAACGTCTGTATCTGTTATTTGCCCCCGTGATGGGGAATTAATTGCCTTTTGATTAATGAGTCCTTCAGAGCAGAGCCTGAGCTGGGGACTGAGGCAAGGGGGGAGAGAGGAGGCGAAAATGCAGCGCTCTGCGCTAACCTTGACACCTGCCAGTGTGCCAGGAGGGGGTTAAAGAGCCGAAAGACGGGGGGCCTTGGGTGTAGGGGTGGTGAGAAGGGAGAGGGGGAAATTGTGCATGTGTCGGAGGAGAGAGAAAATTCAAGGGAGAGAGAAATTCAAGCAGCAATTTAATTTTATGAGTGCTTTCACGCCCCTTGAATGGCGAAGGCGAAAATGATTTAATTAAAAATATATTTACTTTTAATGCAACCATCAATATTTCCATCCGTGCCGGTTGTTAAGAGGGTTTGCGCGGCCGGGCGTCGCAGGCTCCGCCGCGTGCTCGCTCCTGCCCCGCCGCGCTCCCCTTGAAATACAAGTGGAAAATCTGGCGAAAATGAAAAAATTAGCAGGACGTTTGTAGTGCAGTAACAAGAAGCAGCGCGGTCTGTTGGCACAGCCTTTCCGTGCGGGCCGTTATTCCCACGCGTGGGTTTGCGGCAGAGCGGATGAGGACGGAGCCGGCGCGGGGGGCGCTGCCCTTTCCTTCCCCTCGCGGCCCGGCAGACGCCCCGTCGCGTTTGGGCCTGTCCTCAGCTGCGGTGCGCGCGATGTGCTGCTCATCTGAGAGCTTGACTTTGCTGAACCCGAATGATGGATGATAAACGCGGACTGAAGGTCCCAGGGGGCATCTTCGTTTCACCCCCTGTCCAAAAACGCCTCGTCCTGCGCCATTTCTAAGGCAGCACCGCAGGCAGCCATTCGCCTTTTATTGCCGCAGTCTGTTCCCCTTCTGATCAAATACAGCCCTGGATCTTTTTCCGCCGAGCGGCTGCCCGGCCCGTCCTCGCCCATCTGGTGTTTGCGCGAGCGATGGAGCGGTGCCGCCGCAACGCTCGCGCCCTCCTCCCGGCGCTCAGCAGCTCTGTGATAGCTCAGATAGCTCAGGCCGCTGCTCCCATTTCCCAGCGCCGGGTCCCAGGCCGGCTCTGAAATCGCTTTTGCGTCCTCCAAAGTGCTGCTGGCCTTTTCCCGGGTGAGCCCTTGCAGATCTAATAAACATCTCCCCTCTTCCATCATCCGGGAGGCTAATGGAAATATCCAATAGCACCAGAAGCGGGAGAGACCCCTGGCAGGGAGCCATGGATACTCCCACTCCAGGTAGAGCCACACGGAGGTGGAGCCGGTTCCTGGAGCGCCGATGAGAGGCTCGGGGGGAACGGGCGAGACGGCCTTACCAAAGCAGAGACAGATGAGAGCCCCAGCCTCCCCTCAGCACCAGGAAAACAGAGGAAATTAGATTGCTTTGACCCAGTTTGTTCTTTGCAGATTTATTTTGGCTGTTCCTCATTCCCCGTGTGCTTCCAGGTGCTGCTTTAGTCTTTGTTTACTTCAGCGCGTTGCAGGAAATGCGAGGCAAGCTAATGCGCCTCCTTTCCCCTTTTAGGAGGCAGCTGGTTCGGCAGCCCGTGGCGACGTTCCTGCAGCGTCGCGCGCTCAGCTCCCACCCCGCGGGCTCCGCAGCCGCTGCTGGGGGGTCCCAGCACCCCGGACACCCCCCCGGCTCGGTTCTCCCCAGACTCCCCTGCCTCTGCTTAGCCCCATCTCTTCCTCCTTAGCGTTAATTGTGCCAGACACCAACTCACAGCTGACGTGTTTAGCGCAGCCTGAGTGAAAGAGGCTTTAGCCTTCTCGTGCTGCCTGTCGATAGCTTTTCCTCTTCAGCCGCTCTGACATTTTCAAATGTTCTTTTTTCTTCTTCTTAAATTCAAAGTGACTTTTCCTGCTGTTTTAAAATTTAAATCAATTTCTTCTAAAAAAGTAGGAGCATTTTAATAAGAAGGCCATGCAGGTTGAAAAGAAATGCTTTGAAATGTTACTTGCTGCTTGAGCTCGGTTCTCTTTGGAAGAGCTACTCAGGATTTGGCCAGAAAGTCTTTTTTTTTTTTTTTTCTTTTTTCTCCTGTCTTCTCCCAAGCAAGGGGAATGATTCAGCCTCTCCCCGTCTTCACACTATTTGCTTTCTCAGTGATCAAAACACCATATTCATCCCATACCATGCTTAGGCTCGACCAGCACATTCACTACTGTGGCAACTGTTTCCCTGTAAGATTTCCCGGGCCGGCGTACAAGAAAATGCTGGATGCTCCTGCAACTCCATCTGTATTGATAGCAATCAGTGCAGCCAGCCTGAGTCTGCAACGGGGAAAATTGGACGGATATTGAATAGAAATGTGTCTTGTCCCACGCACAGCGTCTGCAAGCTAGTTTTAAATGCAAATAGGATGGGAAAGACGAGGGAAATTCAATAGCAAATGTTCTTTAAGTTACTTTGCATGGATCATTAAGTAGAGCTCTAAGTGCCCAGAGACCTCTGGCATGAAACAGGAGAAAAAAAAAAAAAAAAAAAAAAAAAAAAAAACAGGATTCATTCAATTCGAGTCAAAAACAGCTCCATCAAGTGTGATTCTTCAGGAATTTACCCATCTGCTCCAGCTCCATCTTAAAAAGGGTAACATTTCTGGGCCATTTGATCCCACTGGCGGATCGTACCAGGGATCCTCTGCTTTGGTTGCAGCCGTCTCCGGATCTGCAGCGCGGATTGATTTGTGGCCCGGCTGCTCTTAGGCAGACACTGTCCTGCAGCGTAGCCGGGCGCTGGATGGAGAGGGACGTGTTTGTCCCCTCAGCAACGTCCCCCAGCACATGCGGCTGCGAGGGAGGGCGGGATTGCGGTTTGCGTCTGTACAAATACCTTTCTCTAAAAAGCTACTGTTCCCCCAAAACAGTGACCAACTTTCTACAATCAGCGCCGAAGTGCTTTTAAAGTATCGGAGATTTTCACTGAAAACTGAGGGGTTCATTGCAAGGAAAATCATAACTTTTCTTCCAAAAGTCAAAGCTTCCACCTCTTTCCATTAGTTTTTGATGAAAAGTCATCTGAAATAGGAAAAAATGTTTTCCTGAAGGCCTTTCCAGGCTGTGGAAACGATGGGATGTAAAACGAGGCGTCAGGGTGCTGGGGACAGCTGCTCTCTGCCTGTGTCGCTCCCCTTGGGGACGTTGGTGGCTACCGGAGCTGCCCACGGGCGCCGTTTTGCACCAGCTCCTGCTGCTGGAAGTCTGCCGCCCTTGGGCCTCCCGGCGGGTGCCTTTTCCATGGACATGGACATCTGGAGCACACAGGACACCTGAGGGTATCCAGCCATCTCCAGGGGCATGGCTGATACAAACCAAGTTCTTGGGTAGTTGCTGTAGCGTCCCAGGTGGCCCCAGAAACCCGCCATGGGCACCTGACCCCTCTTCTTGACCCTTCCCCATGGACCCGTGAGGTGAGAACGAGTTCAGAGCACATTTTCTCCTCTGCTGCCGGTGTCCCCAAGCCTAAGACGTGGTCACCGTGTGCCCTCCGGAGGAGCCGGCACGTGGGGAGGCGGGAGCCCTGTGGGTCCTGGCTGCCTTGGACCTCCTTTGCTTCGAGGCTGCTGTGAATCATCCACGATTACACCTGGGCAAGCGTGCCGTGATAGCTGGTGATGATCGCCAGCTCCCGTGGGACCGCTTCCCCTCGTGAGCGAGGCAAGGAGGTGGCGCGTGGCGTTGACGAGCAGGGCAGAGGCGCGGCGTGTGTCTGGAACGGGCTCAAGCACTGGGTAAATACAGGAATACATTAAATAAGGAAGAGGTGTGGAGGAGCGAGCGAGATGGCCTTGCTGTGTCAGGATGACTGTACCTTGTCCCCCTGCTCTGCAAACTCTGTTGAGCAGATTTATTAGTTTTAATTAACAGGAGAAAAAAAAAAAAAAAAGGCTGGGAAAACATCCAAATTCCAGCTCACAAAATCACTGCTCCTTCTTCAAGATTGAGAGAGAAAGAGGGTGAATGACCAGAATAATAATAAGAAGAGATCTGGGTGCCAAGAAAGCCATTTCTCCACCCAGCCCTTGTGCTGACTCCCGGAGTTGGGGAGAACGTGCACAGAGCTGGATGGGAAGTGATTTAGGCTTTGTGGGCTGGATGAGGTTTGGAGAGGGTCAAACCAACCCTCCTATCAAACCTTTTCCTCAAATAGAAAATGAGGTTTGAGTTGGTTTATCGCTGTGTGTAAAGTACTGCTTTCCACAGAAAATGTGATTTTGTTTTCTTTGGAAGCCCCCGTTCCCAGGAATGGGTGGCTTGGCAAGGGTGGAAGCCCTTTGCAGCTGGAGCTGAAATGCTCCCAGTGTGGCAGTTGCTGCGGTGGCCCTGGGGAGAAGCCTTGGGGACAGGCACCCGCCTCGGGGGACCAGCTCCTTCCGCAGGTGTCAGCGCTCCAAGCTGCACGGAGGGGGAATATTTGGCAACCCAGTGCTGAAAGGGGAGGCTGCGTGTGCCATGAGAGAGGCAGCCTGACCGAGCAGCCTCCTGATTGCCCTGGGCACTGGAGATGGGTGGTTTTCATACAAAAGCAGTAGTAAACCAGCTACGCGTGGTGGGGACTCCGGACACTGGTGGAAAGATGTCTAACTGTAGTGTGGCTTGGTCCCAGCAGAGGAAAAGAGTTTAAAAAATAATAAAAAGTCAACTCCCAGCCCAGAAAACATTGACAGTTCAAACCATCTGAAAGGAATCGGTGCTTCCTTTCATTTATTAGGTTTTCTTTCCTGTTGGCATCAAGTCGACATTTTCTGCCAAGGATTTGATGAGAATGAAATTCATTTTCTCCCTGTCAAAAATGGCTTGCGAGGGAGCCCCGTTCCGTCAGCACATGTCACTCGCGCGCGGCGAGGCGCAGGGCCGAGACCCCCGAGCAACTGCTGCCTCCAAACCAGCACGAGCACGGCTTCGTTAGCCCAGCACGGGGCGTGAGCTAATTAGCCTTGATGAGGAGCCGAAAGCTGAGTTACCTCCGGGCCTGGGCTTGTCTTGGCTCGCAGTGATGTTTCCTGATGTGGTCGGTCCCGATCCGGGCGGCGCAGGGATGATGCAGCCTCTACTCCGTGAGAGTCCTGCAGGACTGAACCTCCCCATGGGGCTCGTGGAGATGAGCTGAGATGCTGAGATCTGGCAGGAGCTGGAAGACAGCCACCAGACATGGAGGAAAAAACAGCTTTGTTTTCTCTCCCATGTTCAGGTTCCCTTTCAAATTTTGTTTCAGCTCATAAGAACCCGTCTGAAAAAGAACTGGGAAGAATGGACTTGGATGTAGCCACCTCATCTCCAGAGTTCAAAGGTACTTGGACTACACGTCGAGGCTTGGTCTTGTCTCTGTCCTTTGCAGATGTTCATTAAAGGAGTTTTGCAAGAAAGCACGGTGTTGCTCTCCAGGAAACAGCAGCTAGAACATTTTATCTTTGACTTTAGCAACTTCAACAAGTCCCCCGGGGAACAGCACAAGCAAGTTTTATTAAAAATAAAAAACCCTCACGGAGAGAGCTAACACTTTGTCTTCCAGATTTAACGGGAGCTGCCGGAGATAGCAAAGACACTTCAGAAAGGCTCTCGGGGCAGAGCAGGACATAAATAAACTCTTCTAATAAAGGCTGGAGCAATCCAGCACCGTGACAGACACACAGGGCCCTAATGCCACAGCCAAGCTGGATATGTCTTTTGGCCAAGGGGACAGCAAGAGTTACCAGGAGCACCAGAGTGTTGTGTAGCACTGCCTAGAAATCAAGCCCATGGTCCCACAGAAGAAAAATCCTCAATGAAATCCAGCATCAAGCTGAATTCTGGCCCCAGGTTGAAGACAGACCCCTTATTTTTATGGAGTTTCCCAAGCTAGAGTGACAGTGGATGCATTTTCCAAGCTTCTTCTTTTCTTCAGTTAGAGAACAAAATGTGTCCAGATCTGGATCTGGTTTTCAAGTCTGTCAGAAACCAGATATCTGAAAGATCTCATCCCATCTGTGCTCAAAATAAGCCCAGGTATGCGGCAGGACGGCGGTGGAAAGGTGACAAACAGGCCCTGAGAAGGTGTGATTTTGCAGGCCTAATTTCCCCAGGAAACCAGTCCAGCAGCGACCGTTGGAAGAGCTTGGGTCTCATGGCACGTATTCAGATTTCTTCATCAAGGACTTGTGTGAAACATTTCCACTGATGCTGCAGGCAGAAAATTGATCTTTTTTTTTCTTCTTTTTAAACTAAGCTATGTTGTTTTTATTTCCCACTGAGAAATGTTGACACTGTGTCAAAAAAAAAAAACCAACCCACAAACCTAGACCAATAACAAATGTTGAACAAATAGAGATATTTTCACTTTGGAGCCAAAAATCAAAATAAATCTGTTAAAAACAGAAATATTTTCACATTAATAGCACCAGGCAGCCCGTTGCATACTCAAATAATTGCAGAGCCTCTCTAATGGCAAAGTACTTGACAGGTAGCTTGGACTGAGCCTCGAAGCGGAGCTAAACCAAGTCACGTCTCCCATCATTGCTCCTGGCACTCTCTGTGTGCGACGTCCCAGTTTCCCCGCTGCACCAAATGGTTGTGGTGCTGCTTTTAGGCACTGAGATTTGCTCTTGGTTTCAGGGCAGTGGTCTGAAGGATAATCCTAGGATTATCGCTGGAGGATAATCCTCGTTGTCAAAGAGATGTCACCACCGAAACCGATGTCCAAGCAAATTGCTCCTGTCCAAATGTCAGGAACTCCACGGGTGCCGCGTGGCTGGCAGGGATGCGTCGGTTTGTTGGCGTTGCCGTTACTGTCGTGGTATTTGCAGACTTGGGACGAGCAGGTCTCCTGCTTCCACGTTTGGTGTCTGGCACGCTTCATGCCCTGAGGATGTTCTCCTCTGCCTTCCCTTCTTGGTGCGTTTCTCGAGCTGGGTCCAAGGTTAGCAGGCAGGGAAGGGCAGTCCATGCTCCGGGGAGCAGGGACGGGGTGGTTGGGCCTTCCCGGGAGCCTCCCAGACCTGGTGCACCAAGTCAGCGAGGGGAGAGCTGACTTGTTTACACATCAACATCCTGGCATGAAGCCACCTCCACAAGGGGGAAGAAAATAAAAGAAGAAAATGAACATGAAAAATTAATAGGGTTTTAGACTATTACATTTTCCGGGGTTTGCTGGATTGTGGCTTTCAATCCTCAATCAATCACGTTTCAGTTGGGCTGGTTAATTTTCCCCAGCTCCTCTCGTCTGGCTCGGCCGCGCTCCACGGTGCTGCTGCTGTCCGGGGCGGCGGAGCCGAGACGGGGGCAGGAGCCAGGGCAGCCGCCCATGGGCAGCACCAGCGCCCGGCCTGCGTCCGGGGTGCCAGCTTTCCGCCTGGAGATAGGGATGCATCCCGGGAGAGCCGATCCCATCTCCTTGTGGCCTCGCTTGGATCAGGAAGGAGGGAAATGGCTTGAAACCCCGTGTCCCCCCCAGGCCACCGGTGCTCGCCACTGCCCGGCCCCTTCCCGAAATACAACTGCTGTTGGCTTGGTCCGATTGCCCTGGCCTCCGGGAACGTCCTGGGCTTAAGGAGAGCACTTCATAGTGCCTAACGAGGCGCTCGGCGAGCCAGCTACCGAGCAGCCAGCTCCGCCGCGCGGCGTCTGCGGCGTTTTATTGCGCAGCGGGAGAAGCACGGGGAAGGTCTTTATGTGATTTTAGAGAAAGACAAAATGCCTTAATAGCAGCCAGCGCTGCTGCTCGGGGACCCGGGGGACCCTGCCGCAGCCCATAATAATCATCGTAAATAAAAGGGGCCGTATCTGGTGTGCAGCACGGGCTGTTAAAACAAGCCCCTGGGTGGAAGGCATGTCTTAAAAACAAGCTGTAGAGGATGTTTCTCTCTGTTTCCCTCCTCATTGCCCCTCTAATTCCCTTTCCCTGCATGGTGAGGCTAGGGAAGGCTGGCAGCATCCTCCTTTTGCTGAGCCTCACATGACTTGACAAGTGCACATATATATGTGTATATACGTCCTATCTATATCTATACTTTGGCTCTTCTGCCCTGGTGGCCTTGGGGGGGACTACCCTGTGCTTAAGCTCCTGCTCAGTCTTTCTGGGGAAGGGGGGGAAATCAGAGTGTTCCCGCAACACGAAAGCAAGTGGAAGGAGAGGTAGATTTTACCAGTCGTGAGGAGGCAGCAGCATCTCCTTTGGCAACAATTGTGAAATCTCATGGCTTTGGAGGCCGTCGGACGCTCTGAGACTCCTTCCATAGTGACCCAGAGCCTGCTGGGCTCAGGAGGAAAGGGGCCTAAAACAAGTTTTTTGGCATAGAGGATGCACTAAATCCTTCACTAAATCCCTTTTTTTTCAATACATGCCTGTCTCTCTCTCAGGGTACTTTTCAGGGCTCTGCAAGCAACAGATTGGAAGTTAAAACTGCTTTTCTCTTGTTTCTTAAGTTTCTTTTTCCTTCTGCAAATGGTTGGCAGAACGGAGAACCTGCAACAACGACAGAAAAGAAAGAACGTTGATTAACAGCCCTGAGCCCTAGCCGAGAAAATATTTTGGAGCAAGTGTAACTACCTTTATTCAATACAGCATTCTTCCGTTCCGTCGCCTTCGCACCCTTCACGGGCTGTCGTGGAGCGTCACGGGGCTGCCGCTACCGAGGGGCTCCCGGCGCTTGTGTGCAGCTGCCCTGATCCCGGGAGCGCGGGCGGCTGCGCGGGAGCAGCATCGCTCCTCCGGCACCTGGCTGCTTTCCAGCGCCGCTGGGCGACGAGAGTTCATCAGGCAATTAACATCTCTCGCTGTAAAAGCACTTCAGTTCCTCCTGCCTCCTCTGCCATCGAGCCCCCCGCCTCCCCCTGCAAGGAGCGTTTTGACTCTGGAAACGCGGGCCCTTCTGCAGAGGCTGCAGCACAGCGGGGCCGTTGCCACCCGCGTGCCAGGTCGGGAGGCCCTGTCGGGCCTGGAGCTCAGCTGGAGCGGGCGGCGGAGCTGCCCCGGGGACCCAGACCCAGCTGCGTCTCGGCAGGCACCACTCGTGGAGCAAGGGGACTCCTGCCCTCCCTTGGCTTTGCTAGATCCACGGGATTCGGGGTCCTGCTGCCGTGCTCCCCTCCTTTTCCTCCTCCTCCTCTTCCTCCTCCTCCTCCACACGATTAATTTCCCCCTTGCCTCTCGCTGGGTAAGAACATCACATAAATGTAATCACGCGGTTTATGGGCCGTGAGGATCTGCCGGCATCAGCTAAATCAATAAGGCCCTTAGAGCATCAGTGATCTGCCTGCTCCTGGTCCTCTTGGCTTGGGTACCCATGGAATGAGTTGCATGTTCTCAGCCACCGTCAGTCACGGTGAAGCAAGATACGAGATGTGGGATCATTTCCCACCCACGAGCCCATGGCCATGTCTTTTTGAGCACAAAACAAGGAGTTTGCACATCCGCTGGGTCTCACTGCCTGGAGGGGTAAGAGGGAGTTTGCCAGAGATCGGGGCGAAGGCAGGTTTGGCAGCAGCAGGTCATGGGCCTGCGCTTGAATTGGCTGCAGGGGATGATGCCTAAGGGGGAGGTTTGTCAGCAGAGCTGGTTAGGAGCGTGGGAGAGCAACGGGGATGGAAATGGGCTGGCCAAGGGCAGGACCGGGAAAGAGAATGGGAATGGCATGGGAGGGGAGGCACCGTTGCCAGCCTATAGCTCAGAAAAAGGCAGCCAGAAATCCCCTGGCTACTGCCCAGAGACCTGGTAAAGCCACGCGCGGCGCGTGCTGTGCCTGGGAAGTGACAGCTTTTTCCTTTTCATTTGCCTCCAGTCTTGGCCCCAGACCTCTCTGCCTCTCCAGACAAGGTGCATGAGTAAAACCCGGCAGCAGCTGCTCCGGCTGCCGTCGAAGCCTTAAGCCCAGCACGCTGCGGGGCCAGCACCTGGGAGAGCATCCCCAGCGCGGCCCTGTCCTCCCCGCCAGTAAGTGCCGCAGTCCCGGGTCTCACAGGACGGGGAGGCTGTGCGCGAGCAGGGGGAGATGCCTGGGTTAAACACCACTGCTTTTCATGACACAGAAGTGCACAAACCCTTTGGGAGCCCTCGCTCTGCCCCTGTAAACCGGGGACACGTGGCAGCCGTTGCCCTGGGGGCACCGCTGGCACTGACACGGCGACCTCGGGTCCCCCGCGGCACAAGCTGAGGACGGGGAGGGCTGCGGTGGCCGTGCGCGGGCTGCGCTTTCCATCCCCTGCAACATCCAGCTGTTTGCAGCGTTTAAAAAAAGCTTAGCAGAAATTTCCAGGCTCAGGGCGGAACAAAAGCCTTCCCTTGCGATTGCAAACGGGCCGGCTATTTGCATTGATTTGCACAGCGCGTTTCAATTACAAATGGAAACGCTGCGTTTGTGCTCCGGCGGTGCAGCACGGCGGGGGGAAGGACTCCGCTCTGCAGCCCGAAATCCAGGCTGCGTCGCCGCGGCTGCTGCCCTGGGGACCCTGCGCTCCCTCGCGCACCCGGGAAGCGGCTGGTGCAGGGAGCAGTGGAGTGTCTCGGTGTGAGCAGTAAATTGCGGCCGCCCTGCAGAGAAGGGACAGCAGGGACGGGTGCCAGGCCACGCTCTGTGCCTGGTTATAATTGCTGTAGCTGTTACAAGTGGCTGCATCGCACAGAAGGGCCAGGCTTGCCTGTGCATCAGAACCACCCGGCTCCCCGCGCGTTTTCCTTTGGGGCCAAATTTCTCCTGTTTTGGCCCATCATGAGAAGGGAGGAAGACTTTGGGGCTGGTCTCCTGCTCTGCTGCACCTGCTGCGAAATGAAGTGGCCAAGAGCTACCCCTGCGGATGGATTTACTGCTGTTCTACCCCATCAGAGCAGCACAGAGCTGCCAGGGAACAGCAGTGAATCTGGTCCCGTAGTAAGGGACCCAGGATTTAAGCCTCGTCCTATTAAAGTTCTGAGTATAAAAGGACTGTGCGGCGTGGATGGAGACCGTGTCGCAGCCTGTCTGCCCACGCAGAGGCCACCTCTAAGTCCCCATGCTGAGGTGGCTGCAGGAAGGCCTGGCCTGACCCCCAAACATCCCCCTGACCGCGTTGCCCATCAGACCCTGGATCCACCATGGGCTCCTTCGGCTGCCGATTGAAGAGCAGTGGGAACAGCCGCTGTTTTCCAGCTGAACCGAGGGCTCCAATGCGGCATTGCCCTGGCTGACGTCCTGGTTTTCAAGCAACTCATGGTTACAAGTGGCTTGCCTGCAGAAATGGGAGACGGGATTGGGGGATCCGGGAAGAATTCCCTGCCTCTGCCACCTCTCTAAAGCTCCCTCCGCCTGGAATCAGGATTAACTTGATTAAACTCGATGCTGCTGCAGCACCTGGCTTGTGCTGCACTTCCCATACCACAATGTGTGAACATATATATATATATATATATTTATATATATATATGTAAGTATATGAACAGTTCCTGTGGGGCACTGCAGTGGTTGAAGATGATGCCAAGCAGAACAAAAGCATCACAAATAATTTCCTTTCCATTTGTAGCACTGAGTCAAATATTTTGACTCAGGGAAGATTTTTACAGATTTCTTTTCCTATTATTGCAGTTTTTCTTTAGCCCCTCCGTAGAAAGCTGAACGCTTTTGTCAAAAGCATGCTACGTTGAAATCTCTAATTTTCTATTGAAAAACATCTTTTTTTTCAGCGCATCTGGGGTTTCTCATTAGCGCGGAGGATTCGCAGCAGAGCTGAGAGCTGCTCGTGCTCAAAAATCCCCCCGGCTCCCTGTGCTCGGAGCCCTGCACCCTCCAGCCCAGCATGGAGAGCCGGGAGCCCCTGTCCCGCCGGTGGAAACGGTGCCGGGTGGTTTGGGGACAGAGGTTGGTGCCCTGGGCGAAGGGGGAAGGACAGAGATGTGGGGACACGGGGACCCGGCCAGCAGAAACCTCCCCCGGCGATGGGCTCAGCTGAGCTCATTCCCGCAGCCGCTCTCGCTCAGCAGGAGCGTTCAGAGGACGCCTGCAAATTAAAAACAAACAGAGGAGAGCCAAGAATCATTTATTTAGGGAACATTTTGCAGGTTTTGTTTAGGGTCTGGTTTTAGCCTGGCACTTGTTGATTGTGTTTGCGCTGGAAATAAGATAAATGTGACACCTGCTCCATTTAATCTTTCTCGCCCCTTTCCTTTTTTCACCCCTTTTTCTTAAGAATTCACCAGAAGAGTTTGAGAGAGAGAGAGAGATGTTAGATCGTGGGCCTGATTAATGGTCCTCTGGGGGGAAAAGAAATCATTTAGCCACGATATAGAGCAATCTTGATTGAAAAGAACTTTAAATTCCATGTCTGAGCCAGGAGCAAAAATTGGAATTATAAACTAAATAAAGCTCGTGTCCGTCGAGTTTATCACCACTGGCCTCGAGCAATTTGTATTACTATTAAAACTAGCAATCATATAAATAAATAAGCAAACGAGGCTTCCAGATTGGAGAGCAGGCAGGGAGATGATGGAAAGCTGCTTGGAAAAGGGAGGATTTGAGGGGTGCAGGGACCCAGCGGATGGATCTAGTTTGGGCACGTGGCAGTGTCTGACTCGAGGACGGCCTGGCCACCATTTGCGTTGGGGGTTCGTGGTTTTGCCCGTGGCAGCAAGAAGCCCCGGCCGGTCTTTCAGCATCCGAGGAGAGGAATGTGCAATTTGCAGCTCCCTCCAAATAAGTGATGGGTTCCAAGAGCGAGGACAACGTGGTCACACTTGTGTTGTGTTGTCAGGGCTCCCCTGCGAGCCGGTCCTGCCTCGGGGCTGTGTCCCCTCGTCCCTCGCCTCGGTGTCCAGCCCTCGCAGGGCGGCTGCACGCGGGGACGCGGCCGCAGCGCGAGCGACGTGCCCAGTATAAGCTGTTTGCTTTTCCCTGATTGTTGCTATTAATAAAACATCACATTAAATCCGTGCAGGGAAAAGATAATTGGGCTCATCCATCACGTTCCTAGAGGAAAGGAGTCCCGATCTTGAGCCGAGCGGGGCTGTCGCCTCTGTGCCCGGCCGTGGGGCTTCACCTGGCGACACGTCCAGACCCATCCCCTTCATCACCCGTCGCCCACTCCTCATTCCATCACTCTGGATGCCAGCAGGATTTGAGATTCGGGCCCAGAGCACCCAGCATTGCAGGAAGCGCCAGGAGGAAGGCACAGCCTGAAGGAAACCCCTGCCGAAGGGGCGCCCTGCAGAGCCCCTCGATGACACACGTGTGCTGCAGGATCAGGAGCGATTTCCAGGATAGGGGATTGTTTAGCACTGTTTCTGTAAGGTTTAAAAAGCCCCTTAATTTCTTCTCGTGGTAGAGCATATTCGGCATGTTACGTTGGGTAGCTCTGGATCACTTGGATAAATCACCCAGGTCAAGGCCATTTGGTCTGTCGCTGCATCGCACTTTCTCCAGCCTCATTCCCACGTCTCTTTTCTGAATCCTCGATATCCGTCTTCAGACCGCTCACGTAGGCAGGACGCAGCAATGCCCTGCCAGCCCCGGCAAGGCAGTTCACTACAAGTGCTTTTTTATTAAGAAACAAAACATCCGCTCATCATTTGGGTTTCCTATATCCCAGTTTCATTTTCCCATTTGTGGCTGTGCTAAGAACGAGAAGTTAATGAATGCCCGATGCGCGCATTGGACTTGCAGCAAGCACTAATGAGCCTGCTATAAAAACAAAACGATAACTAGAAAGACAGAGATTAATAAAAATAAGATAAATGCAAGTGATAAGATATTTTAAAAACATGTTCCTAATACTGGGGTACAAAGATGCGATCGCAGCTAAAAATGTCATCATCTGTCAAAATCCTGTCGCATGGAGAGTTCGGGACTCATTTGAGACAATGAAGAACTAAAAGAAACACCGAGTTTCTTAAAATATTAATACATAACCAAGCAATCTAGGAGGAGGATATTACACTAATGGCATAAATGAATCATAATAAAAGACCATTCTGACATGTCAGTGCTTTTGCTCCGTTATGTCGGAGACATGCGGGCTGGAGACGGCCTTTTAACGAGGGCTGCAGTCGGCAGAGCCGTTGCCAACCGTGCGCGGGCGGCAGCTCCCGCCGTGCCGGGGCTGCGGGCGACGAGCCCGGACGGGGCCGTTTCGGGAGCAGGACCCGCGCCGGGCGCTGTCGGCTGCCTCCTTGCACAGGCTGCTCGGAAACCTCCGCCCTTGTCCCGGGAGCTGGAAGCCCCACACGAACGCGCCCGCCGCCCGCGCGCCGGGGTGGCCTCAGCAGCCGAGGGAGGAAATCTCCTTCTGAGCAGAAATCTGTTCTTTTGAGCAAACTTTGCTGTTTGTGTGTAGCGCATTATTATTATGGCACACTCAAAAATCAGTTTGCATTGTTCCCAGACCCCCGGCGCGAGCAGTGTGGGTTCGAGGAGTTGAAGAGATGTTTTATGTGCAGACCTGGAAGGTTTTCAATGATATTTTTTCCTTTGCTCTTTTTTTTTTTTCTGGGCAAAAACCTGCTCTTTCAAGTGATAGGATCTTTTTGTTTGTTTGTTTTTGTTGTTGTTTTTATGTGTGTGAATTGGAAATTTCAAACTTTGTGAAATAGGAGTCAAGGGGAAGTAAGGAAATGTATCGTGAGGCTGTTTCTAGTGCTCCGAATGTTCTCATGGCTTGGTGAAATGAGTCCAACCTTAAACTGTACCTTGAGTCTCTTCGAAAGGGAGAAATACTATTTTGGTTTGAATTGAATGGGACTGAAGGGTTTCTTTTTCCTTTTCATTTAATTAAAAGGGACTCCCATTTAAGATACGGTAAAACAAAACAGAGAAGCTAAGGGAAAGTCTCCTATGGAGAGGAAGAAAAATAAAGGAGGATATTATCAAAATTGGAAGGAGATAGAAAATGGTCATTTGGGGGAGCATGTTGACTTAGGAGGATTTTATTTTTTTATTTTTCAGCCAGGCTTGGCAGATAGAGAGAAAAGTAAAGAGGAAGAGCAGATGCCCAAAACACATTTTCTGAGGTGGGAAACGTCCCATGAGGCCAGGAGGAAGGGGGATTCAGCAGTGAGGATGCTGCTGTCTTCTCCAGAAATCCCCACGGCCTCTTGCTAGGGATTCACCGGGCAGAGCCCCGACTTCGCCGCCCGGTTGTGGGTCTCCCGAAGACCCCCTGGGTCTCCCTGCGTGTTGCCACCCCCATCAGGGCGCTCCTCGTCTCGCAGCCCCCCTGAGCATCGTCAGAGCCGGTGGCAGCGCTGCCACCCTCCATGGGGGCCCTGGCGCTGCCGTGGGGCCTGCGCGGGGTGGGCGGCACGGGCGGCAGCGCCGCCGCAGGGTCCGGCGCGGGCTGGGCTGGCAAACGGAGGGAAAAGGAGGCGGAACCGACAGGTGACATTTCAGCAAGTCTCGGTTTAAACTCACCTATCGAACGCAATTCCCCGCAGACTAGTGGGTTTTGCAGGATAGGTTGCTTTCCCCCTGGGAAAGAGGAGGTTCCTGGAGAAAATCAACTGATAGTTCAAGACACTAAAAATTTTTTTTTTTTTTTTTTTTGGTGGGGGGAGGAAATTCGTGCTTTTCAAGGAGAGAGGAGTGTTCCCGTCTCCTGCCCACCAGGGTGCCTGTGAGCTCCCCATGGAATCAGGGCACCCAGTGCTCCCGCCTGCAGTGGACACGGAGCCGGGAAAATGCAGCACGGAGCAAGGCAGGAGGCTGGAGCAAGAAAAGGGCTGCAAGGATTTGTCTCACCCTAAACAGCCCCGGCCTTTTGTGGCCGTTTCCCTGAAGTCGAGGAGGACCCTGCCACAAAGCATCGACTGACTTGGCCTTGGGCTTGCAGATCCAGGCAGTATTTTTGAGGACAGATGGTGTTTGCATTGCACATTCCTCAACCAACAAGTCTCTTTGCAAATTTGGTGCAGCACCCTACCTCAGCTGCATCAAAAGTTACGCTGAGCTCTGTAGGTGGTATCAGAAAACAACTCCTGCTCATAATCATGAACAGCACCTTGCAAAAGAGCCTTTCAACATTTGCACCACAGCCCTCCTCTGTTTTCCAAGAAACCTGCCTGGAGCATTTCTGTATCCCAGCCCACTCTTGTCAGTGAGTCTGTTATCCTCAACTAGAGATTAACTCGGAAAGATGCTGCCAAATCAAGTAAAACTATAGATCAAATTCTGTGTCCAGGGGAAAAACACTGCTTTCTTAGCTAAGCTACCCACTATATCCAAACATCTTGCAGCTTCCACCAGATTCACCTTCCCAGCATGGATGTGATCTGTGCACTATGCTGTGTAATGTTGAGTGGGTTGAAAAGGTGATAGGGGTATCATGAGCTGCTAAGCCCTAAAATGAAGAGATAACTTGTGATTTAAGATTTTCTCCTCCTGAAAGCAAGAGGAGTATTTCTGATGCTTGCCCTGTCCTTGTAATCTTTCTCCAGGCATCTGCTCTTGGCCACTGTCACAACCGGGATGTGAAGTCCAATGGATTGGTCTGACCGAAATAGAGCCCCATCCGTAGCCTCCTCTCGCCATGGAGAGCCCCCCATTTGGAGCCTCCCCGTGAACCGTGCAAACTGCAGGGCAGAAAATACATGGTTCTAAATTTTATGCTTACTGACCCAAGCTCTCACACAGACTTCACTCTCTGTTTAATAAAGGGAAACATGAATGATCTGAGCAACTTCAGGCACATTAGTCCAGCCCCCAGAGTATGCAAGGCTTTAGAACAAATTTGGAGGGAAAAGAGTCATTAAAAACACAGAGCTAAATAGAAAATGACACGAAATGCAGCACAGGAGATGTCAGGCTCATCTCATGTTCGGTGCCGGACATAGGAAATGCTGTAGATCTCTTCTGCCTGTGCTCCAGAAAGGTGGCTGATACAGCGCCTTGTGGGAAGTTATTAATGAGGACAGGGATTAATGGAAGAGTGGTACAGTGCATACAGAACTTGCTAAAGAGGAGCTGACAGCCTCCTGTGCCGAATGCAGTGGTGTCTGGCTTAAAGACAATCAGTCCTGAGGACAAATTAGTGATTTGTTGCCTGACCTCGGCAGAAAAATTAGGAATGCGTCAGTGACAATGCAGGGAAGCACCATCAGCGGAGAGAAGGGAGGACGAGTGCTGCTGATTGAATCACTGGTGGGATCTTATCTTCAATACTCTCTGCTCTTCTGCTCTCCTACTGAAAGAGAATTCAAATAGAAAACAGGGCAGGGAAGGACTATGGCAATGCTGAAGGGAGCAGAGCACCCATTTGATGAGAGAAGACTCAAAGAACAACTTCCTTGGCCTGTTGAAAGGTTATTAAGAATATATGAAGGAAGAAGAGTTCTTCAGTTTGAAGGACCATGGCCATGTTTGCAGAAGAACAGCTTGATAAAAACTAGGCAGTAATACATTTAAGCTCAAAATTGGGAGGAGTGAGGAACATCTGGTATAGAGAAACAAGGGAGAAAGCAACAGATGCTGTTGGAGATGGAGGCCGATACAGTAATGGAAGAGGTGGTTGTTTGACCTGGTTGTTTTCAATAGCAGGCAGCTTCTCCTTGGCTCAGGACATCCTTCCAGGAGGTGGATGTAGCTGGTCCCCTCTATGGTCTCCCTGCCACCCTGGTGGCCGTCTCGCAGGGGAATCTAACTAGCCCCCAAGTCAGTTTTGTTGCTCGGTGCTTCAGCTCTCGGGCTACTTTTCTGGCTCTTCAGCAGGACCTCTTGCCAAGGGGCGCCTTGCTATGATCAGCCAAGCAAGATGCTCCTTCCAGTCACGTAGAAGAAAACGTGTCCTTCCAGCGCGCTCCCAGCAGGAGCCCACGGCGGGGCCATCCGCCTCCCGGCAGCCTCACTCGTGTCACACGCATCCGTATGAATAAAACATCTTCCCAAGAAACTCAGTCTTCCCCTGGCTGAACCTAACCTCCGATAGCCATCAACAGTTACCCCTCTTGTACTGTCTACAAATTCCCCCAGAACAGCATTAGAAACATGAAACAGGTCAATGCTGAAGACACCGTTAAGAAAAGGAAACAAAGCAAGGAGAGGGAGAAAGCTCACGTCTCCCACACCATGTTTCTCCTTCTCCTTTTATTTGGCTTGCTCTCCCTGCTGAGGAATTTATGCACAGTCTTTTTCCTAGGAAAAATAAACCTACTGGATCCCAGTGGCTTCTTGGTGCTGTGTGAGACATAAATAAATGAAGCTCTTGATGCCGGTGGAAGTTGGGGAGCTCTGCAGCCCTGTTCGCACAGCTTTGAAGTGAGGCCAGGGCTTGTGTAGACATGGGTGGGCAGAAGATGCCGCTGGTAGGAGGAGAGGGGAGCTGAGCTCGGCGCTCCAATGGGCGCTGGAGGGTTGGGAGCCTTTGGGGTGGAAATGTTCTTATTCTTGCTGCTTTCCAAGGATGTTATCCTTGAATTAAAGGCATCCTCACACATACCCCCCTGAAAAACAACCTCTGCTGAGGTTGGACTGCCTGGGAGTGCATGGATACTTCATCCCAAGGAAAGTCCTGGCCGAGAACAATTAGAGAGGAATGAGAGTGGCTTTTGCATGCCGGTGATGAGCCACGCTGCGGCAGGAAGCACGGCGTCAAGGAGGTGCCCGCAGCAGCCATTTAGCTCTGCTTCGTGTTATTACATGTGGCAGCACCTCTTCATCATGTTTGCCATCCTCCGTGTCGCTCAGCATCCGACACCGCGTTGTGCTGGAAGGGGAGCTGCCGACAAGGGCCCCTCTCAGGGAGGAGCCGCCCTCGAGGACCGAGCCACGTCCACTGCCGTCGTGTTTTGGATTATTCCGTGTACTCGCTGACAAACGCAGCTTCAGCTGCCTTGTCAGTACGGACTGAGCAGTTACATTCCTAGTTCCTGCTGCGTAGCAGCCACGAGGGAAGCGCCTGATCATCCTCATGGCGGTAGCGGGATTCCCTCTGCATCGCCCTGCTGCTCGCCGGCAAAGAGGCAGCTTCAGATCTGGATGCTGCCTTGCCGGCTGCTGTCTCTGGAGAGGGGAGGCAGAGCGAGCGCGGGGCTCCGCAGCGGCTGCCCAAGGGTCCCGCAGCCGGGGGAGGATCCCCCCGGCCTCCTTTGAAGCTGCTCCACTTTGTTTGAACAACTAAGTTCTCACCAGAGTTGGGATTTGAACCCAAATAGAAGCCTGAGCTGGGGAGCTTTTGCTCTCTTCCCTTTTTGATCAGCGTTGTTTGTATCTCCACGTCTCTCCCGCAGGAGCGCCGGAGCCCATTCGCCTCCCCTCCTCCTCAGTTGCATAACTGCTCTGGAGAAGCCCGTCCTTTCGCACCAGCCGAGCTCGGCTTTCCGCGTTCCCGGGAAGGTCTCACTCACTCAAGGCACAGCAGAGCCAGTTCATGTTGCGCCTTTGTTTCCACCCCAGAGGTTTTGGGTTGATCAGAGAAATGTGCTTTTTTGGCCTTTTTTTTTTGGTTTGTTTCCAGAATTCTTGCTACCATCTGTTGCATTTGGTAGAGTTGTAGCAACCTTGGTGTATGAGGAGGTGAAACCTCTCATAACTCTCTCACTGGTGCTAGGACACTGTGGTGGGAAGGGTGCAGGAGGCCAGAGGGCCCTGCCTGGGGAATGTCACTAGGGAAGGAGGCCTCTTTCCAAAAAGGACCACGGAACAAGAAGGGTTTGCATGGTGAGAATCAGCATGAACAGCTGCCCAGTCAAGCAAAACCGTTGTCTTGATGCAACGTGGTAAGTTTGGTCTGAGTCGTGAGTGAGGGGGGGCTTTCCATTGCTAGAATGGGCGGGTGAACATTTCAGAAACCACCAGCCATTCTGAAGTATTTTGTTTTGGAAAAAAAAGAATGCTTAGACTTTAGAGAATTCCTTCCTCTCCCTTGCAACAGTTTCTTTGTCATACACCAGAGTCTAATGAAGTTCTGGAAGATTTGGATGCTTTTCAGCAGCAGCTTCAAAATGACCTTGTATGCGGCACTGCTCACGAGGGTGGGAAAAGAGAGCTGCTGTTTTAGCAAAGCAGTTGGCATGGACTGGGCTGGGACAGGCCACTGTCCTCAAAGCAGTGTCAGCCCAGCGGCCGCGTGGTGGGCCCAGATGAAGAGCGGCCTCTTGCTGGTCGCCCTGGCAGAAGCAAAGCATCAAGTGAGGAGAAGCTCCTAGGTGAAGCTGCAGGGAAGGAGTTACTGTTTTCCATTCATTTGGCCCCAAAATGAAAAGGATTTTACTTCATTTTCTAAATAACATCCTCCTGGAGTATCTCAATGTTTTCAAAGTCCTGCTCGGACGACCCCATAGCAGCGCAGCCTGTGAGCGCGGACGGGGCAGGAGGGGCCGCGGCGGAGCCGGAGCGGCCGGCGTGGCG
>VZSV01000203.1:866461-939304 GCA_013398735.1 Nothocercus julius | reverse complement strand
GCAGAGGTCCTGCATGGATGGCAGAGGAGCAGAGGTCCTGCATGGATGTTGGAGGAGCAGAGGTCCTGCATGGATGGCAGAGGAGCAGAGGTCCTTGGCAGTTCTGCCTCCAGGGCTTCGCATTTATGCAGCTATCTCAATCCTGTCTACTTATGCTCTCGATTTTAGGCACAGTAACCTATCTGCCTCTCTGCCATATAATACCACACTGAAAGTCCCTGCTATAGTTTCATATAATTCCCAGCATTTTCAGATGCATTTTCAAACACATTATCTTTGGCCTTGCTCTCTTTCCTACATTAATCGCAGTCTCTGGGGTCAACTCTTTTACCCCTTGTTCCAATGTTTCTCGTAGCCAGAGGAGCCTGGAGCTTGGGCAGTGCAATTCATTGTGATTGCTTTTTCTGAAGAGGTTTCTGTGTGATTCACTGCAGGATTAGAGCATTTCTGTGCCTGTTTTGCTTTGTTCCCTCTCCAGATTGCTTCAGAGGACTCTGCTCCAAGGGTATCTTCAGCAGGGTGGGTTCTGCCCTGCGCGTCCCTGTGGAAGAGCGACACATCCAGCAGCTCCTGGGCTCTGTGGCTGTGCCAAGCAAGGACCCAGCTCTGCTCCTACTTACACAAGGTGACATGGAACACCCAGGGCAACAGTTGAAATCTCAACCAGCCACCCGTGGCCGCTGCGTCCCTGCACACTGCGGTTGGTCCCTCGGGTCGGACTTTGCTGCCGCTGGGCACGCATGCTGCTGCGCCGGGAGATGAGATGGTTTCAGCTGACTTGCGTTTTGTTTGCATGGTTTCTTCAGACATCCTCTGTCTCCAAAACCATTAGGAAATCTCTTATTTTCTTCCGCTCTGAGACATGTCTGTATGGATTCCCTGCCTTCAGGATTTCTGTCTACTCCAGTGATTCTAAAATGTGCAGACACACTGTTTTAGTTGGGCTGCTGTGTTTGTAGCCGTGGCAAAACCTGCCATCCCTGATGTCGCCAACATGTAGCCCTGCCTCCTGTCCCTTGCTGCCCACGATACCTCACTGTGCTTCTGCTGACCTCAGTAAGAGTTATGCATGCTTCATCACATCTTTTTTATTTACATTTTCCTTGCCTTGTACCAGAGTCAAAAAGGCCTCCAAGTCCCGTTGCCAAGTTCTCCGTCTGCATGCGCTGCGCACCTTGCTCTTCTGTGCATGTTCATGCAACGTTATTTCCTCCCTCCTAGTTTGTGCGATATCCCCCTTTCCCATCTAACCTGGCATGATGAAATCCGCACCGCTCGCAGAGCCCTTGCTGGATTGTGCGGGTGGTTTCTGCACGTGTGAGCGTGTCTGTCTGCCGGCCGTATCTTTGCTGCCATCACACGTGCGCATTGGCAGGTGGTAATGGCTGCTTTTAGCTGTTCTTTTGGCAGTCTTGGATAGTCTGGCTCTTCAGATGGCTTCTGCAAATGCTCCCTTCTCTTACCTTAGTGATTTTCCTTTTTGCATTTCATGTGGCCAAGATAGACCGTGTGCTGCAGGATGCACACCTGGCAATAACCTTTATTACCAGCTCTAACTGGGTTGCTACCTGGGTTGCTTGCTGCTCAGCTCAGCAGGACACCACGTTTTCTCATGGAAAACCTTTCTGTGTCCCAGGATGGGGAGAGGGCAGTGGGGATGGGTTGTACTGGCCAGGGCTGGCGGGCAGGGGCAGAGGAGGGTTGTGGTCGCCCAGACAGTGTCTGCACATTTCTCGCAGTGCCTCAGCTCACACCACACATGGCAGAACATGCGGGGAAGAAAGCCAAGGCATTTGCAGGGGTGAGTTTCTGAATGCTGAAGTGCTCTGGGTCCCCGCTGCAGAATTCCTGCCTCCACTTCCCACTTCATCCCATTGCAAACTGCCTTTCCAGGTCCAAGTCTTTGGGTCTTCCGCTCTTCTGGTGTTTCCCGGTTCTTCTGGATGAAAGGCACCCTTCCTGTGCGCTTCACCAGGGAGCTGCTCAAGGCCGGGGGGGGATGAAGAGGACCAAGCTGCGCTCAGGCAAAGGAAGCATCCCTGGCGAGACACCCCAGCGAGTCACCGTGGGGACCCATGGGAGCCGCTCGTCCCTTTGCCTCCGGCAGGGTAGGGTCGCTCTGCCCTGATGCTCTCGCGACGCTGGAGCGCAGCCGTGAGCTCCGTGCACCGCTCCCGCTGCCGGGCCGGGGGCAGCGCGTGGTCCAGCCCGGGTCCACGTTGCCAAGCAACCCCTCTGCCACCTCCCCCGGCCCGGCGTTGCCATGGCTACGTGTGCCCTGCGGGGACGTGGAAGCCAAGCGGACGTTGCTTCCGATGGTGCCGCAGCCGCCCGGCGCGGCGCCCGCCCGCACGGACACTTCCCGCGGGCGCGCGGCCCCGCAGCTCCTCCTTGCACGGGGAGGACGCGGGGCTGAGCGTCACTGCATGAGCACAAGTGACCTTGGCAGACATTTAGACCTGTAGCAGAGGCACCCAAGAAACCTGGCTCAGAAAGCTTCAGTGCTTGACTGGATGTTACTGAGGACCTTTAAAAGGATGGCTCAGGCTTCCCCTCCGTCCCTTGATGTCCTCGTGTGTCTCATTTGTACCTCCTGGACTGCTTGGCAGGCAGCGGCCTCCTGCTCTGACCGCAGCACAGCAAGGACTGGCCTTTGCCAAGCAGATTTCCTGTGAAGATTTAACATGGGGGGAAACAACCCCCCTGCCCTTACTTATTTTCCTTCCAGAAATGCTGGAGGCAGCACCATATCCATAGAGAACCATGTCAAAGCCACAGACCTGCTCCTTGGCCGTCTTCACTGCTGGGTAACCCTGTGCTTAGAGCACCTGAAGTCACTTAGATTTTCTAGGTGCTAGGCCACTTCTTGGCCACTCCAAAGAGAGCTTTTTCACAGCACGAAATGCCTTTTAGCAAAAGGCTGTTAGCCATGAGGCTCTGTGGGAATCCAATTGGAGCAGGCGCAAGGAAATAGGAGGTCTGAGACTGGTTTGCAAGGATTAGCCCAGGAGAGAAAATAGCACCTTGTGTTCATGCCTCTGCCAGGAGTACTCAGCCTTGTGCACGAGCGTGGTCTCAGCCCTGCCTGGCCCAGCAAACGCTGGCTTTACCCTTCTAATCCCGTTAGGAAGAGCAGGGAGAGAGCGGAGGGACAGCCCTGCCCCCCGGATTGGGTCTGGGAGCCTGGGGCGCCTGCGCCAAAGGGGGAATGGGACACCTTGGATGGCACCTCAGCGGTGCTGAGGACCTGCTGCCCTCTGCTCCGGGGAGGGCAACCCGTGTCCGCGTGCCCGGCGTGCCCCGTCCTGGCGCCCTGGCTGCCCTGGGCAGCCGTGCGGGCACGAGCCCGCGGAGCCGCTCGCTGCAACGGTTGCATGCTTCCTTCTGCAGTTATCCACAGCCTATTGCTGCCCATTTGTTCTCATGCCAACATTGTCTTCTGGCTTAAACAGCTTTTCTCCCTTCTGTGTATTTAGACCCTGATGTATTTATAGCTGACAGTGATAGTCCCTCTCGGGTTTTGCTTTGCTAATGAAGGCTGCCTTCGTCACGGTCTCCCTCTTGCCTGAACACATGTGAGCAGATCCCAGATCCCAGGACGTCCCATAGGGTGGGATTAATCCTCACCCTCCGTGCCGACCGTGCGGCTCCCGTCCGGGCACGCCGCCTGCACTGCTCTCCTGCACAGCCAAGCGGCCCAGCGCTCTCATAGTCCTCGCTTGACCAACCAGGTCCTCTTTCTGAGGGACTGCCGAAAGTGCAGAGCAGAACAGTAGTAATCCAAGTACCCGGTCTTACACCTTGTGCCGTTACACAGAATGTCACTTTGCTCCGAGGGTGCTCCAGGGGAGGCATTTGGGGGAGTTCTGAACTGCCTTTCCTCTCAGCTCCCTTCTGGAGGCCAGTTTGTGGCTGATCTTTTCTGCTGTTACCATCTCCCTGTCTTCTCTATCCTAGCCCACCTAACATTTCTTGTAGGTATTCCTGCAGTCCTCATCTTCAGGTGCTTTAGCTCTGTCCAGATGGATGAGAACAGTTCATCCTGCGGACAAAGGGATGCAGTAATCCACTTTGTCTGGCATGAGCTCCCTTCAGTAAGCCCTTGTAACGTTATACCCCATATACTGTTGCCTACAATTAGTCTTGCCATCTGAATCTGCTGTGAAATCTCATCCTCTATCAGATCAGATTAATGGGCTTGTTCTTATGTTTAAATACAGCCCCCACATATGCTGTATTCCAATTCAATAATGTCTGGAGGCAATAAAAGGAATTGCCAGCAGAAATGCTTTCCCTTGTGCTTGTTCCTCAGCTCTCTGGGGAATTGCTCTCTCTCACTTCCCTACTCCACCTCCTCATATGTCTCTTTTACCTCTGGATGCAATTTCAAGTTCCAGACTTTGCCTTCCTCATAACCATCCTACTTCTGGCTCCGTGGGCAACCTTATCATGGCAGAAAACAGAGGCCAGGTAGTGCAGGGGTGCGCCCTGAATTCCCCTTTAATCATTCCCCATTCTCCTCACATAACAACCTTTGTGAGTTCTCTCTTTAAGGCAGAGAGGTTCTGGGGACTATATAACTAGCTATTTGTTTCCATACCTTTTTTGTGAAGTCTAACTCAGATTGACTTTGTGCAATTTCCACTTCATTGAAAACTTTGTGGCCTCCATGACCTGGCTTGCAGGACTCCTCTCTTCCAATCAGTGTGGGGTCTCTCTCCTACAATCTGTTTTTTTACAGTGACTGCTCACCCCATTGCCGCGGAAGCTCTCCTTTGCAAGCTTTTATTTTTCTTTTCTATTCTTTTTGCTTGGGATTTCTTGCAGTTCTTCCACCTTTTTGCTTGATGTAATTCCAGGCATCCTGAGTATTTGTATCCATGACCCATATCAAGCTGGCTTTACTAAACAATTCCTTTTGTTTTTCAGTGTCTGCTCTTGGAATCAAGATCCTCAGTTGCAGACTTATTTTCATTCATTCATTTACTTAATCATAAATTGATTTATGTTGAAATATTCAATTCAAGGCTATTTTCTGCAATCAGTCTTCCATCATATCCTTATTTTTTACTGAAACTAGCAATGTCTCCCTGGTTCAACATGAACTTGCCGGCTCTCGCATCCAGCCTTGTCTGCTCCACTGCTGCAAGCAGCATTTGTTCTCCAGACACCCTGCACCGGGAATTGCCATGTCTCCATGGAATACATCCATCGCCTGCATTTTTGGAGCCTTGCATAGATGAATGACTGATGTCTGGATGCTGTGGAAGTGGGGAAAGGGAGAGCATTTGGGGAGAAGGAGGAATAGGGAAGAATTCTATAAAATCCTGAAGAATGGGAATCAGAAGCAATCTCTTCTATTAGGCTCAATAACAGGCTCAAAACAAGCAGAAGAAAGTGGTTCTCCACAATGCTTGTAAGAAGCTATAGGAGCTCCTTGCTGCAGGACCCTGTGGTGACACAAATTAGACAAAATGATGGAAGAAATATTCATTGAAACCATATAGAAACCTTATCTGTCTCAAAAAACCCGTGAGCTTTTAGTCATGGGAAGGTGTCTTGGGGAAATGGTACCATATGCCTGGCTGGTTTGAAAGCACTTCCTGAGCATCAGCTGTTGGCTGCTGCAGGGGGCAGGTCCCTCCGGAACATCGTTCCTACATCCTGAGTGGCAGCGTTATTAGATACCCTTCCAGGATCGTATTTGCCAACATGGGGAAGCCGCCTCCGAGCTCAGCCATATTAGGTATTAAATGTTTAGATGTGTAGCTTGGCACATGGAAGCGGTGGCTTTGGGGTCTCCAGCTGGTGGAGGGAGTCCCTGGGGTGGGCCTGGCTGAGCTGCGAGGGCTGGACAGCTGGTGTGGAGACCTCCTTGTGCTCGGAAAGGCGCGCTCGGATCGCCGGGGCGGGCCCGGAGCCGGAGGGGACGGGGGGCTGCCGGCCGCCCAGCGCCTTCGTCCGGAGCGTCCCAGCTGTTCTTGCTGCAGTCGCCGGCAGCTCCCTGTGCCACCGCGGGGGCCGAGCGGGTGACGTCCAGCAGCCGTGGAGGGGCTGCTCCAGGGCTGCCTTGGTCAGGCCGTGGAGAACCCTCGGCCGCCGTGCGCCAGGAGCTCTCCTTTCAAAGCAGCCTAGAAGCTGCTGAGGTCACCCAGAAGTTACTGCTGCTTCCTTTCCAGGATGGCAGTTTTGCTCCGTGAAGGTGTCATGGTTTGCTCCCCATGTTTCTCGCGTTTCTTCCAAGGAGAATTACCCAGTTCTGGTTGTAGAAACTGCTTCTTTCCCCCTCACACTCATCTGGATTTTTTACTTACCCCCTACGTGCTCCCCTTTGTCACAGAGCAATTGAGCTTTCCATAGGATCCAGCTTCCATAGGCCAACCTCACTGGAGCAAAGGAGCTCTTAACAGTTATCGCAGCCTCCGGACTCAAGCCTCAGCAATCCAGGTTATCCATCCTTTTCTGTCCCACTGATCTGAGCCAGGATGTGGGCAATTCCCTTCACGTCCTGCCTCCTTGTGCAAGCGCTGCCTGCCAAGCACAGGGTCCCCTCAGCCTCTCCTTGGGCCTCTCCCAAGCTTCCCTTTGGGAAGACAACACAAATGGCTCCATTCTTAGGGCCGGCTCTCTCAGCTCCAGCCTCAGGGAACCAGAGATGGGCGAGAGGGCAGCAAACACGTCCCAGTTGGGTGACTGTCATTAGGGAGAGCTCTTCAATCCAACAGAGGTGTCCACAGTTCAGCGCAGGGTGGCAGAAGATTGGGCTTTGCAGATGGAGGCACCAGACTGGTGACTTTTAGGACGTTTGATTATTTTCTGACACAACCTTTCTTTTTTTTTTTCCTCTGGGGAAATGCTGATACAATGAAAGTGAAACACCTATCTCAGGCAACTCATGCCACAAGCTCCTGCTCTCACAAGGTTGGGCTGACTGGATCAATTTGACCTTGTGGGTCAGTATGACCTGTGATGGAAGTGTCCAAAAGAGCAAAAATTGAACTGAAAAGTTTTTCAAGAAACTAGAAAGGAAATCTTCGCATGCTCAGCTTATGGCTTCTTATGAGATAACGCTGACTTCTCAGCAGCTCAGGACAAAATGTAATTTTCTGCTTGGCTTTGCTCACAGCCCACCACACTGCCCTTCTCCCCGCTGCTGCTCCGCGTCTGCAGAGATGCCGGCATCCCTGCTCCCGGCCTCCGGGCCATCCCCACCATCCCTCGGTGTGTTGGGGGTCAGGTTTGGGCCCGACGAGCGATCGCAGCCCCACCGAGGCCCCGCGCACGTAGGAGAGCAGCCTCGGGCGTCCGCGAGCCGCTCGCAGCCCCGCGCTCGGGCACTTAGCAGGACAGGGCCCGCCGGGGACGGCGAGTGGAGAGGAGGGGCAAGGAGATCACGGCAAATAGGAGCTGACTGCCCAATAATTGTGGACAACGGGGCCTTTCAGCAGGGCCATAAATCAATGGCAGATGGAGACACAGTGCGTGGTGGGTATCGATTTTCCCCCTCGCCGTTTCCCGTCCTGCTGAGGCTCCGGAGGCAGCGTGGGGGGGCCGTGCTCTGGGCTCGGCCCCTCGCCCGCCTCTCCTCCCCGCTCCTTTGCGGCAGGGACGGGGCCTCGCGCCCTGGCGCTGCTGGCGGGGGACACGGCCGTCCCCCCCAGCCGGCAGCTGCGCCGTGGGCAGAGCGGGGCTCCGGTGTCCAAGGACAGCAGGAGTGCGCCGAGGCAAAGGCAGCTCCTTGCGGGGTGCAGGACGCCACTGTGCTTAACCTTCCCTTCAGACTTTCTCCTCCTGGCCCTGCCTCTCAGGGCGCTGAGCTCTGCAAGGGAGGTGTCCCCGTGTCTGGCACCCTGGGGGACAGGGAGAGCTGCTATTCCCTGGTCTTTTTTGGTACCTCTAAGCACAGCAGTAACACTGAGGGTGTTATCTGCTGCTCATAAAAGCGGGGTGATCCACATGGGAGAAAAGGGATATCATTTTAGTAACTGCTTTCTTTCCAGGATGAAAAGCTCTGCCATTAGAGCTGGTCTGGGCTGTATTTTTTTCCCTTCCCTTTTGTTCAGGGCTGCGGAGAGCACTTTGGAATTCATAAACCAGTAATTTATTGAACAAGTCTTTGGAGAAGGGAAGTAATGAAAACTGCCATATAAATTACGGGAACATTTGGATTCCTACCGCAGGCATGAGCGCGGCAGCTCCAGGGCCTCTAATGGAGCCGGCATCTATGGAGATGCCCAGGGAGGAGACGGGTCACGGAGCTGTGACGGAGGCTGACGGCAACAGGTAACGTGGATGGTGGATGGTGGATGGTGGAGTCTGGCCTGGCCTGGGCCGGCCGGCCGGGATGTGCGGACGTGCAGCCAGGCTTCTTCCCGCTCTGCTCCGCTCGGACAGAGCAAGCTCAGCCAGGACCTCTCAGACAAGGGAGGAATTCCGGAGCTTTTATGTGAGCGGGAATCAGCAGGAGCGGCGGGGTGAGGAACCTTGCTCCCAGCTTGCAGCACCCGGGCTGGATGCAGACGTCCCCGAGGCTGCGGGTTGGGCTGCCAGCCTGATGCCGCTTCGCTTGTCCCTGCGGAGACGCGCGCGCGGTGCCCGCGGTTTGGCTCCTGAAAGCCTGGCGGGGCCCGCAGGACCCGGCTGAGCCCTCCGTGCACGCGTGCTGCCGAGCAGCAACCTGTCGGAGGCTGTTGGGAAGGATGCTGGATGCAGGGAGAAAGGAAACGTGCAACTTGGCAGCGACGGGGGCTGTGAAAAACAAGGGTGGCCTGTGTGGGGAAGGGCGATGGGGTTTGTATGCAGTCATGCAAGTCGGGGGCAAGGGGCACCTAGGGGAGGTAAAATTACTGCAAGCCACAGCGTTTTCTGTCTCTCTGGTTAATCAAGGTAATGGGCCGTTCACCTCCAGCTCTTGGCTCCTGTTCAATACTTTGTCCTTTCAAGGCCATCAATGAAGAGGGCTAGGAAGGGTCGGGAGGGAAACACAGCCCTCAAAAGCGGTGCCTTCCAGCAGGGACACTGGCCAAACTTCATGGATAGGTCTGTTTTGGAAGGCAGCAGGGTTTTGGTTGCCTGCTTTGCAGTTACTGGGCCCTCCTCCCCAGCTCTTCCAGCGCCGTGTGCTCGGTGGCCGCGGATGCTTGCCCTTGCTCCCTGTCAACAGGGAGAGCCTTAGCAAGAGAGAGGTCAAACAGATCCATAGGATCACTGGGGATTTCCTCCCGTCGTGCAGAGGAAAGTCCATTCCCCAGATCATCTGTAGCAAAGCGGGGCTAACAAGAGAACTAACAACTGCAACACCTTCTCTGAGGCTGCCAGGAATGGTCCCTGCTGACTCCAGCATGGACTTTTCCCTCTGCACATGTCCTCAAGCCCGGGAAGCAGGGGAGGTTTGGAAAAGTGCTTCCCAGGCAGATTTCCTGGAGGGGAATGTGTGATGCTGAGCCAAGGCGTTCACAGGCAAACGTGTCCTGCACCTGCCTCCGTGTCCTCACGGAAACTTGTCTCGGTTTGGAACAGCAGTTCAGAGAAGCCTGGGAAAGGAAAGAGGAGGAGGCTTGTACCTGAGCAGCATAAATAAATGAATTAATGAATGAATTAAATGTAAATTGTGGCAGCTTTCAAATGGAAGTCATAGTTTCCAAAAGTGCTTTTAACCAGTACTTATTTCTGCAGCAATATAACAGTCAGCGAGCGCTTTATTCATTATCACCAGAACAAAGTGAAGACCCTGTAAATTTGAAGTCCAATTTAATTTGCCAAGAAAGAGCTTTTTTTCGTCTTTTTTTTTTCCTCCTTCCCTTTCCTCTGCCCCTCTCACTTCTCTCTGCCCAAGGAGGAAGGAGAATCTCCATCGCTCGGAGCTGCTCTGCGCCGCCTTGCAGCAGGATTTTCACAGCATCCCCAGTGGCTGCCGGGCACACGGAGCGCTGCGACGGTCCCCAGAGCCGAGGTGCTGGGCGCTGGCGCCTGCGGCTGCTCTGTGCTGCCCATCCGCCTGGAAAAGGCAGTTGTGACTTTGGGGAGCGCACGCATGGGATGGGAAGGGAAGCAGGAGCTCGGCCAAGAGCGTGTTGGCCCCAGGGCTCTCCCCTCCTGCCCGTTTATGAAAAAAACCACCTTGGATTCGCAGCCCCTCCCGCACCTCTCGTCGGGGATTGATCCGGTCCCCTCGGAGCTGCCTCCTGTCCCTCCCAGCCGCTGCGCTGCCGAGGGGCTGCAGGTTTCCAGGGTCCGTTAGGGAGCGGCGCGGGCAGCCTGCATGCGGGCACATGCATGTGTGTGTGTGCATGTGTGTGTGTGCGTGTGTGCATGCGGGCACGTGCATGTGTGTGTGTGTGCATGCGGGCACATGCATGTGTGTGTGTGCATGTGTGCATGTGTGTATGTGTGCGTGTGTGTGTGTGCGTGTGTGCATGCGGGCACGTGCATGTGTGCGTGTGTGCATGTGTGTGTGCATGTGTGCGTGTGTGTGCGTGTGCGTGTGTGCATGTGTGCATGCGTGTGTGTGTGTGCATGTGTGTGTGCATGTGTGTGTGTGCATGTGTGAATGTGTGCATGTGCGTGTGTGCGTGTGCGTGTGTGCGTGTGTGAATGTGTGCATGTGCGTGTGTGCATGTGCGTGTGTGCGTGTGTGCAGCTGCTCCCAGGGTCTTGGGAACCCATTAACAGCATTTCTGTGCCCTGAAACATTACAGAGACTCAGAGCACATGAGGGGAAGGGGGAGAAGGGGGCTGATGTGGGGGGAAGAGCTTGATTAGGCCTCTGCTCTCCACAGATTCGTTGTTTATACTCCTCTCATTTTCCCATCTTTTTTTTTTTTTTTTTTGCATTTGTGGTTTTTTTTTCAGGAGATATTTTTAGCATGTAAGAAAGAGCAGCACACGGGCTCGCTGGATGCAGGGCAGTCGGGAGCAGATGGCGAACAAGCTTCTCACGCTGTGTTCCCTGTAAAAACACCTCCGTCTTGAGTCACCTCGAGGTGACTGCAGTCCTCGGCTCCCCCCTCTCTCCTCCTCTTCAGCTAATACCTTCACTCCCTCGCCGCCCCCGTTCTCAGCTCTGGCAGCAGCTCCTGGCAGGAGGGGGCTGGCAGCGTGAGGCCACCACGATTTATTAACCACGGTGAGGTGCATCCAGGGGTAGCACGGGGATGGAGCTGGTGCATGCGCGTGGCAGGATGTCGGGGGGCTCCTGCCACCCTTTGCTGCTCCAGCTCTCCCTTCCCTCCCACACTCGCTAATCCCACTGGGTACGTGCGGGTGGAGCAGGATGCCCTGCCAAGACTGGTGACTTTGGAGCAGCGTTTCGCTCGGTCCCCGTGGCGTGCAGGTGACAGCGACGTCCTTGTCTGTGTGTGCCAGCAAAGGGCCTCACTCCCTTTCCCAATCTCTCCAGGAGAAGGGAATCCCTCTGGGTGTCCAAACTGACCAACGAGAGCCTCATCATTCTCTTGTCAGACCGTACACATTGCTCTTAATTATATGTATTACGCTGTACTCGCCGGTAAAGACTGACGTGCAGTGTGCTCCCTGAGTTGATTTAAAACACAAAATTACTGGTGCAGCTTTCATGTGAAAGGAATCGCGGCTGTGACCTCTGGGTGATTAACGAGACGTTGCACGGCCAGCAGCCGGGAAATAATTAGTTGCAGAAATAGGAATGTTCTCCGTGGCGAGGTGCTGCCAAGGCATGGGATGCAATGCCGCATGGCAGCCCTTGGAGCCGTGTCGCCCGCCTGCCGTGTGGGGACATGGGGACATGGTGCTGGGGAGAGAGCAGGGCCACAGGGCTGGTGAGAGGCACCTGAGAGCTGGTGGCATTGGGGGTTTTAGCCTGGGTGAAATTCCAGCACAGGGAAGGAGTAGGAGCTTGATGGAGCCAGAGACCGGCTGCTCTGCCAGCACATGGAGAGAGGTCACAAGGATGGCAGAGAAGGGAGCTGTCGAGGAATAACAGCTCCCAGTCATATTTGCTGGGGTCTCCACTGAAGACATTGATGTCTCCAGGGTGTTTTCTTCCCTGGGGCAAAAAGTCTTGTTATTCACATGCACAATTTGGCTTTCCCTGGCGAGGGAAAGAAGCCAGAAGGAATGACCGTAGACATGGACATGGACATGGACAGCAGCCCTGCTGGCTCCCTGCTCATTTGCTTGGGACATTTCCCCGGTTCCCTCCATCACCTCTGGCCAGGGCTCAGTGCTCTCAGTGCTGCAGCATTGATTTATTCTGTGTGTTTGCCCTATTGATTTCAGTGATCCCATGCAGATTCACATGGGCTTGAACAGCGTGGTGCTGATTTAGCCGTGGATCTGTCCCGCTGCCCTCGGCAGGACCGTGCGACGAGGCCCGTCCGGAGAGCGGGGTGCAGCGGGGCTGCTTCGGTGTAAGCGAGCAGAAGTCCCGGCCCCAAGAGCACTGCGAGCTCCTGGGCCAAGATCTACCTGGGGGCACCAGTCTCCAGGCTGCATCGTAACCCAAAAAGCAGTTGGTTGAGGGCAGCGGAGAGGAAGAGCAATGACTTCAGGCAGAAGGGCAGTACGAGCTCCTTCCGGACTGAACCTAGGGCAATTAATACTTCCAAGATGGGTTTAATGGATTGTTGGAGATCCGGGGCTGTGCGGTACAGTTGGAAGCACAGTGTTTGACTATTGTTGTAATTGTTAACAAGCTCTTTTGGAAGCCTTGTGCAAAGAAATGGATAGACTTCAGCCATCAATAATATCGCTGGAGGAGAAAATTGAAGGGATATCTGCCCAATTAAATAACCTACAGGGCTGGAATTGAGAATCAATGTGGCATGAACGATGAGGAATGGACTCCAAACGCTGAACACTAAATCCACCGGAGCCTCCGATTTCCCCCAGCGAAGGGATGGAGAGGAATATTGCTGCGTGCGAGTGCCCTGGCTGCGCTCGGGGCAGGACGTGGCTGGGAAGGAGCGAACGTCGCCTGCCCGCGAGCAGGGCCGCGGCCTGGAGAGGGGAGGCATCGGGGATCTCGGCAGACGGATCCGCAGCTGGATGCACGCGGCAGAGCTGGCGACCGGCGCTGGGGGCGCACAGGGCTCCGCGGCTGCCGGGGGACGTGCACGGCTCGCAGTCGGGGCAGCTCGGGGGAGCAGCCTGAGCACGAGAGAAAGGAACCACTGCGAGCCCCGGGGGTCACTTGG
This sequence comes from Nothocercus julius, assembly GCA_013398735.1. Taxonomy (NCBI): domain Eukaryota; kingdom Metazoa; phylum Chordata; class Aves; order Tinamiformes; family Tinamidae; genus Nothocercus; species Nothocercus julius. The sequence goes on along the minus strand of VZSV01000203.1, from coordinate 926,132 downwards.
GGGATTTCTTCCCACCAGGGTAGACCAGGCTGGGCAGCGTGAGCAGTGGAAGTGGAGTCTGCAGAGCCACGTTGGGTTGTTTAAAAGGAGCTTCCATCATATGGGCCCTTTGAGGCCTCTTTAAGGACTCTTCCCTCCTTTTCCTCCTCTTCCCTTCATCGAATGCAAGGTGAGGAACTTCCATCCTTCTTGGTGTCCCCAAGGGCCACATCCGTGTGGCCCCAGGTCAGCTCCTCTCGCCCTTCTGTTCAAAGCCAAGGCCTTTGTAAGCACCAAGCCCACAAGTTCCCATCAGCTGCACATGGGTTGTGGGTCCCACCACACAGCTGCTCTGCCCCTTTAATTTTTGTTAAAGGAGAAATTAATTTGGTCTTTGCCTAAGTACCTGTCACTTTAAATTAATGTCTCTGATAGTGAAAATGACGAAGAAGCCAGGTCATTAGGCAAATTTTAATTGGAGGCTCAGATGTCCTTTACTAATAAGATGCTACGTTTATTTTGCTGCGTTCTCACTTTCCTTCCACGGGGCCTTTCCACAGCCCGTGTCGGCCGGGCTGGTCACCAGCGCTGTGTTCGGATGCTCCCTCCTCCCGGCTCCCCAGGTCCTGCCTGGGGTGGTGTCACCTCCCACCAGGCTCTCGGTCAGGCCAAGTTGGGCCTGGTGGTTCCTCACCGGAGACGGGGAAGGTTCCCCAGCTCATGTCTTGGCCCCTGTGTTGGCCAGGCAAAGCTTGGGAGACTCATCCCATCCCTGGGCGATCTCCTGCTTCCTTACGCGCAGTGAGAGGAAAGAGCGTGTTCGGATTTAGAGCCAGCGAGCTTCCCGAGCGGCACGCGGCCCGGACGCAGGGGAGGGAAGCAGGAGCGAGGTGGAAAGGAATATGCTCTTTTCTTTCATTCTGCACTGGTGAAGGGATCGGAACTCCTCTCTTCCCTGGGAGACCCAGCCTCTGCCCTGCAGGTACACGTGTTTCTCTGCCGGGTAATTTCACAAGTGAGATCCGTCCATTAAGCTGCCAGTTCCAGGCACTCCGTCCGGAGCAGAATGACAAATGGGGCTCTGACCTACTTCCTTCGTTCGCGTCGACGCAGCGCGGGTGGAGCGGGGCAGGCAGAGGTGCAGGGAGGGAGCTCCGGGGGGAGAACCCGGACCTGGCTCCAGGGGCTCCTTGGACCTGGGGCATGTGGGCTCTTCCCTCCTCGCGCGGGGTCCTGCACAAGTTTCATCCTGAAGCTCCTGTCACCCCAACATCTGCCCAGGCCCGAGAGGGCTGCCTGGCACGTCGGGCAGCCGTCCGGAGGAGACCTGTCCTGCCACCAGAGCCGGAGGTCCCCAGACAGTGGTACTTGCTCTGCACGGCCTGCTGGCCGCGCTTGCATTGCCCGAGAGAAATCTGGCAGCGAGTTTCATGCCATCCTGAGACTGCTGATGTTGGCAGCGGGAGGGAGTCCTCTCAGTTGCAGGTGAAGATTGCCAAGAGAAAGCCAGGACGGACTTGGCGTGCGCCAGCGTCCTCCAGGCACAGGCATGCGGTGCGTGTAGGGCTGCCAAAAGGTGGAGCAGACCACAGCCTGCCCTGAGAACTGCTTAGCAGAAAAGCAGGGACAAGGGAAAAAAAAACATCTCCTTTCATAGAAGAACTTGCCGTGTCCAAACTGGGGATGGAAAGGTCTCCCATGGCCCTTGGAGCATCACGGGTGGCCATGCACCACGCTCAGCTCTCGTTGGGGTCTCCTCAGTGTCTGCAGGTACCTGACTGTCCCGCTGCAGCAGGGTTGGATGGGTCCATTCCAGGACACTGTGCAGCCCGTGACAGCTCCCTGCCCGCCATGCCCCTGCTGTGCTGCCTTCGTTGCTCACCACGCTGACCGCCCCGTAGACTCACATGCTCCCTGGAAATCCTCATTGGGAACGGTTTTCTTGACAGGAGTGGCTGTTTTCTCAAAATGGAAACTTCCCACGGGAAGTGTTGCTTTCAATCAAATTTTGCTTGGGAGGGTGAAGGGAAGAACATCTCACTTTGGGTATCATGAAAACATCCTTGTTCCCACATGTTTGGGAGGGAAAGCTTCAATTTTTCACTTCCAAGCGATTTCCATCCTGACATGTCTTTTGTTCCATCTAAGCAGACAGTTCCAAATATTAGAGAGTCTGGCCGTCAGAAGGAAACGTTTTGACTGAGCCGAGTCCTCCCGTGGCACCTCCGTCCACCGCGCCCTGCCTAGGGCTGCAGCGCCGCGCGCCCGGGAGCTCCGCGCCGCGCTCAGCCACCTCCTACCCGGGGCAGAACTGCCACCGAAATTGCCTTCTGCTAAATCCAACTCTCGAAAGCGCAGGGCTCTGTCGCCGCTCGTGACACAGCACACCTGGGTGCCAAGAGCCTGGGAAATTCTGTAGTGGTAACCAGCAAAACGGGGACAGAAGAAGATTTATAAAGAAGATTATGCAAAAGCAGTAGTGGCCCTTTTTTTCCCCCCTTTCTCCTCGTCTTGTGCAAATTACCCTATTATTCTGCTCCCTTAGGATGCCTGATTGTCCTTATTTCTTCTTTTGAGCTAAAGTCATCCATGCATTAAATTAGTTCTCTGCCTAGAAATAGCTTGATTACTTTCTCCAAGCTGCAGTTAATGGGAGGTTCCCGGAGAGTTTCAAAAATAAAAAATGGGCAGAAAGGAAAGAGAGGTGGAAAGGAGGCCAAGGGAAGCACATGGGCAGGATGTGGCCTTCTGGATCCAGTAGAAAATTGGTTTATCTAGAACATGAGCTCTGCAAGGTGCCACTGTGCTGTGCGACCACAAGCTTCTCCTCTGCTTTCTCCTTTAGACCATCATCTGGCCATGGTGTGAGAAGAGATTTGGGAGGGTGATTTACTCCCTGAGATCACTGGAGCATTTTTCTCTAAGAAACAGCCTGATCTTTTGGGGTCCTGGGATGCACCAACGCTCCTCGCAGGGCCCCGGAGCTGCTCAGCGCGGAGGCCGGGCGGTCGGGACCCAGCGCGTCTCTCCCACCCACCGAAGCTCAAGGAATAATTTGCAATTACGTGGAGCGCAGGCTGCCTGCCCGGCCCGGCCGGAATCCAAGCAATCAATTCCCATCCAGCGGCACGGCCTCCCTCGCTGCTCGTGCAAACAATGACAAATGGAGCCCTGCATCGACTTGGACGGAGCAGCCAGCATCGGCAGCAGGAATAATTACCCGTTTGCCAGATGAGGTAGGATGGGCTTTTCCGCACGATTCCTTCGTGGGAGCTGGGCAGCTCAGTGGGGAGCAGAGGCGGAGATGATCCTCACCATGGAGCAGGGGCCGGGACACAAGGGGCCAACCCCACCGAGGATGAAGGTGCTTTGGGAGGTCCTCGGCAGCCGCGTTCCTCCACTGTGGCTGGGGAGAGGCCGGCAGTGGGGACATGGTGGCACTGCTGTAGTCCAAACAGCGGCTCCTCGGTGGGCTGGGAGGAGCTCGCAGAAAGTTCTCCAGATGTTTGTGAGGGAGCCAGCGAGCCTGCAGCCTTCTCTGTGGTCTGCACGGGGGAAAGCCACAGCTGGAGCAGTTCTGGCACCATCCAGCCTGGCGTGTGTGTGGGAACCTGCAGACATCTCTCTCCTGGAGCGAAAATTTACCCTCCCAAGCACAGCAGGGCTCCCTGACGCTGAAGAGGAGGAAACCAGCTCCCCGGAGCAGGGTCTGCTGGCACTGCAGGACGTCTCCGGGCCGGCCCTGGCCTCTTCCCTGCCTCTTGCGGCTGCCAAAGAGAAAAACGGCTTCAGCGGAGCCCTGGCCATGTCAAGAGGTGGAGTGATGTGTGTGTAGCACTGGAGCTTGCCTCTTTTTTCTTCTTTTAATTAAAATGTCTTCCTCCAAAGTCATTAATTACTAATGACACAATTGGAACCATTAAAGAGGGAGAGGAAAAGCAGGAGGAAAAAAGGCAAAAAAAAAAGGCAAAACCAAAAATACCCCCCTACCAAACCCTCTGGCAATTTGAGCCATGTGAAGCTTAAGAGAAATTAGGAAATAATTGCTTGCTTTAAACTTCGTTCTCGTTCCTGCTCTCTTTAATCACTCTCCGCATGTCTTTATTCTCTTTTCCGTGCGTGCACTGCCAGGGTCATCCTCTCTGGCAGCCTCAGCCCTGCTGCTTCCTCCTGATGATCCCACCTCGCTCCCAAGTGAGGTCAGGGCTCAGCCTCCCGTGCCAGCTCAGCCTCCGGCCCCGGCTCAGCCTCCGGTGCCGGTTCTGCCTCCGACCCTGGCTCTCCGGAGCTGTTGAGCAGCAGCGGGGCAGAGCCGGGAGCCGAGGGACGGGACACGAGCAGGACGGCTCTGGGGTCCAAGTTCAAAGCTCCTCAGCTTTGAAGGGGAGGCTTAAACCGCTGGAAGAGCCACTCTGGAAAAACAGCTGAAGGGCATGGGAGGAGGGAGCCCGGGGAAGCTCCCGGGGAGCTCCTGGCTGCCTGCGCAGCCCCTGCCGGTCATGTCCGTGCGCGGGGTGTTGCGGATGGGTAATCGCGGATTGAAGCAGTTTAGCGGCAAGGAGGGAGCGGCACCTGGATTAGGCCGAGAGGCCACGAATTTCAGCCTCTCGCTGGGGTTTGAGCCTCTCCCGGAGCCGGAAGGACGCGAGCCTCAGCCCAGGCTCGGCCGGGACGGGTGACGCAGGGCCCACGATCCGGCTGCCTTTGCTCACAGAGATCCTTGGGAAGATCCTGGGGCCAACCAAAGGCCGGCCGGGCTTGGCTGTCAGCCCCCGTTCTCACCCGCTTTCCTCTTCTGGACCCATAACAGGTGGGCAAAAAGAAGGGAAAAGCAGGAAAAAGAAAAGAAAATCCAAGTTCTCACCGACTGAGGCCCTAGCAGGCGAGAACAGGGGGAGGAGGGGAGAAAAGCTCCAAATATATTGTTTTGTCTTAAAGCAATTATGGGAAAATGAGTTAATCACAGGGTCACAGAAGCCATAACCATTAATTAATCCCCAGCAGGAGCCGGAAAGACGAATTTCCTGCAGTAAACAGACGTGAGTAACAGTGTGGCGAGTAATCAAGTTAGCGAGGGATTATTCGAGCAAGTGCCGGCGGCCGGCGCGGCGGCGTCGTGGCGGCCGAGCGGCCGCCCGTGTCTTCACCAGACCCGGGATGAAGGTTCTCCTGCCTTGGGTGGCCCTGAGCAGGGCAGCAGGGCAATTCCAGCAAGTATTGGGTCAATCCTCTCTCTATTGATCTGCTCAGTTATCTTTCTACTGCTGACACGTTGTTGCTGTTTAAATGATGGTCCTGCATTCTGGACATTTTTAGAAAAAAATCCCAACGGCCGAGCAATCCAACCAAGTCTTCTATAGAAAGGACACTGATACCAGCCCAAGACACTGGTGAATTTAGGCAGATCCAGGAAAACACTGTGGTGCTGCCCTTCTTTCCTGGTCCTCCTTGCTGCTTCCCTGCACTGAGTCACTAGTCGCTGGTCCTTCTGGAAGGGGTAGAAAAGTCTCTGAAAATTCGTGTGGGAGCAGGTTCCATAAAAATTATGATTTGCTGTGAGCTCTGCGAGTTGGCTGCGTGCACATGATTAAATTAGTTTAAACCCAGCTTGTATTTATTTAGCTAAATGGAATAGGAATGATGTTCAACCCAAGCTGTAGCCATCCAAATCCTCCTGGGCTGTCAGAGCTTGTTCAGGGCAGGCATGAAACTCCGCTCGCTGCGTCTCCCAAGCGCTCGCTTGATGTGCTGGTGTCCGCGGGGAGCTTTACCCCAATTTTTCGGTGCCAGATGGGACGACTATGTGTTTTAAAGGTAATTCTCTATAAAGCAAGCTGCTCCATGCTGCTGGAGTGGTCGGAGCGGGTCGGTCCCTGCACATGGAGATGCTCCTGCTCAGGGTACCTCATCCTCCTGCAGTTTGGGCCGGGTGATGTCCCGGTGGCATCTCCCAGCAGACGCTCCGGCTTCGTCCTCCTCACTGTGTCTTTTTGGATCACTCTAGGAATAGAGATGCGCGCAGCTCATCTGCTTGCTTTGGCTGACGTCCACCCGAAATAGGGATTTTCTGAGGTGTGGGGTATATGGGGAGTATGTGGAGGGAAGGAGGGAAGAACATGAAAAATGTCAGTGCGGATCAGTGGGAAAGGGGTTTTTTACCCCCACTAAACATCATTTTTGGGCACCTTTATCTTTTTTTTTCTTTAAAGTGAGGCAGTTTTTATTAAAATACTTCCATTAAGAAGAAGTCAAAACAATTCACTTTGAAATGATCCAAAGGGAACAGTCTTGAGTGTCCTGAAGTGAAATAGCTTGTTTTGAGAGCATCGGAAAGAAACATTTTGGCTTCCCCCAAACACATTGCTGGGCTTTGATAGTGCAACCTGCTGGAGCTGAACGCCCATATGTGTCACCTCCATCAGACATTCCCCAGTTAATACTATTTAATACGGGAATAACCGTCTCTCGCACTGATACAAGAGCTCAAACAGCTGTTTGCACCGATTTAACTGACACTGGCTAGCTACAAATTCGCGCTCAGTTCCGCCAGCATCTTTGCATTCAGAGAGCAAAAATTAACTCCGGACACTGCCAGACAAAAGATAACAGAGCCCATTTTAGAGCCCATCGAGGCTTTTGCTCAATCAGGCGTCTCCACGAAGTGGAGACGTTTTGCTGAATTTTCTCATTCCTCTCATTTATTTGATAACTGACCTTTTTGAAATGTGCCAAGTCTCGCAAGGCCCAAGTACCACTCGGCGCTGTTTATTCTCCTTCAGCCGCCTTCCAGCTCCTAATGATCCGTCTCTTCGCAGGCACGCCGGCCCCTGATGGGGACACTTCATGGGCTTGTTCACTGCTGGGGGGTGAGGCCGTGCCCCAGCGAGTCAGCGAAGGGAACGGGACGAGAAACTCTCCGCCTAAGGGGGAGTTTTGCGTGAGATTTGGCTCGCAGAGGTGGGGACCCGTCACTACCCACATCCCACCGGGACGTTGGTCCCCCCTGTTCATCCCCAGGGACCCCTGCACACGAGGACACACATAGGCACAGAGGGCGTTGTTATTTCCTGCAAGTCACCAAGCAGCACTGCTCCGGTCCCCAAATTCCAGGCTGCTCCCTTATTACATCTGTGCAGCACCTTTCCAGGAGTCGGGAAGCAGAGTCCCCGCCGAAGAGGAAACGGTGCCAGTGTCTGGGAAAACGCTGGGATGTTGTATAAATGCTGTCGGCAGCAGAGCAGAAGGGAAGGCAGAGAGCTCCCTGCTTTGAGAGAGAAAATGAGCCTTTGCGATATCCTCACCCATTTACACACATAAAACTTCCTAAATGCTAAGCCAAATAAAGTCGTCTTATCGGCGTATTACCACTTAAGGCTCTTTCAGGCAGATTTAGAATGAATTAGTGCTTTTTTTAACTACAAATAGGAGCAAAGTGAAATTTGTTACTCCGTCACCCTGGGTGGCTTCAGTGTTAACCCTTGGAGGGGAGAGCTGCTCCGGGAGCCACGTTGTCCCTGTGGGCAAGGGCCGCTTGGCGCTGCTGTCCCGTCCTGTGGATGCAGGTTCCCAGTTATCCTTCCCTCTGCGTCCAGGCAGGGGTAGGGACGCGCCGCAGACAAGAGCCATTAGCGCTTGCCGCTGCCTTGATCGCGTGGGGAGAGGAGTCATGAGGAACTCGGGCGTCTCCTCGCAGTCACCGTCTTGACAAGAGGAATGGCAGAGGCAGGCAAAGGCAGAGGCAGGAATTGACTGGGGAGGCAATAAGGGCGATGCCTTCGCTCTCCCCGTGTGTGATATTTAACAGCTCCGTGTGCCAGGGCACGGGGTGCTCGGCTGGCATTGATTCATGGGCGCTTCCTCTAGCCCTCCGTGGTGGGGGCACTGAAGGCTCCCGCCTTGCTCCAAACAAGCCCTGAGTGTGTCTGCTGTGCCTGGCGTGGCCGCGTCTCCCGGGGACCGTCCCCGCCACGTCTGGACGGGGACCCTTGCTGCCTGCCCAGGTGTTGCTTGGGGCAGAGCCTGGAGACCTGCTGGCCCCGTTGTGCCCCCCAGCCCCAGTCAGGGCGCTGCGCATGTCAGAAGCCACCAAAGAGGAGGGAGGTTGAAAAAGGAAAAATGGGCATTATCCGTGCAGGAAGGTGTCTGCCCCCCAGACGCTTGGCACTGGCAGCCCCTGGTGTCCCGAAGGGGCTGCTCTGGACTGGTGGTCGTCTCCAGAGACACGGGCAGGGGGCATGAGTCACTAGTGAGGGGCTGGCTGGGCCCCTCTGCGGGAATGGCTGAGCCATGGGGAGGCACGTGGGGCTGTCACTCTGGGGATGTCACCCCATCCCTGGGAATGGCAGGGTCAAGCGCAGCGCAAGTGCACCAGAGTGAGCAAGGTGCCCCCAACCCAGGCATTTCCAGACCTTCTCCACCTCACTCATCCAACGCCACCTCCACGCTCCCTCGCCTGCGTGGCCGGATGCTCCTGCAGGCGCTTCCGTGGGGACCGTTGCACCGTGGTGCCCGGGGAGCCCGGGGAGCCCCTGAGATCCCCAGTGTCCCCTAGCTGGCTTGCTGGCAGCACTGCTGCTGCAGAGAGCCCCTGCAGCCCCATCAGAGAAACAATATTGCTCGTTAGCAATTAGCTGCTTCCCTTAATTGCTCTCTAGTCCTTTGGTCTCTCTGAGCCCAGGGAGGGCTGTTCTGCTTTCTCACCAGCGCTGATGTTTTACAAAGCTTTTTATTCTGGGGTTGGGGGGAACAGCCGTTGGAGGCTTCACGGCTAAAATTATTTATAGAGATTAATGGCTGTGGCTTTCGGTGCCTCCAGGAGCAGAGTCACCATATGCCAGTGTTTCTCGTGGAGACACGTGTCCCTCCCCGCCGTCCCGCTCTGCGCTGGCGGGCGGGACGCGGGTTGGCAGGGCCGCTGAGGACACTGCAGCCGAGCGAGGACAAGGCGAGTGGCACCCAAGGTGCCCCGGGGGGGCACTGCCCCCCGGGAGGAGAGATGCCCCCTCCAGGGCGCTCTCATTTCCAGGGCTCTCCAGGGCCGTGATCGCCACTTTCTGCAGCCCTGTCCAGGTTTCTGGGATGCTGCCCTGCAATGCTCCCTCGCCTCTGCCCGGCTGCTGGGATTTGCTTGTGTCAGGGCTGGCTGAATCCCTGAGGTTGGTTCAGCTCGTCATCCCCGCTCCCACCAGCCTTGTCAATGCTGTGGGCCTCGGGAACGTTCTTCCAACGCTTTTCCAAAAATGCCAAGGTACCTCCCAAGTCCTGGGCTTGCAAAACTGCAGGTTGGTGGTGTGGAAGGAGAAGACACCAAGATGTTACTCCTGGTTGGTGACTACCCTTCAGGCTAGCTCCAGTTTCACTGGGATATCATCAACTAAGACGTACAAGGCCCAGGAAAGATGGACAATGACATTTTCATTGGCCACTAAATACCAGCTGTTCAACACATGTTGAATGACGCAGCCCAGACCGTTTGGGCTCCGTAAAGGTGAAGCTCCTAAACCAAATCCACTCCTGAAAGGTTCACCTTCAAGAGGGGCATCATTGGTGCCCTTCCAGAGTCTTGCTATTAATAAGGAGTCATTAGCAGAGCAGCTGTTGGAAGGGCCTCCAGGGACCCGGCGCGCGAGAGCCATATGGTGAGGGAGGGATGGGCGGAAGAGCGAAGTCAGGAGCCGGTCGGCGTCTGCCAGGCCAGGGCGTTCTGGGAGGCACCTCCTGCCACATGCCATGTGATAAACGGTGGTGGGAGCAGGGCTGACATCTCCATTTGCTCCTCTTTGTTTTGCAGCTCTTGGAAAGCTTCTTTACACGTTGGGTTAAGGCCATGATTCTTTTCCCTACGCAGATGCATGTGCTCTGTTCTCTCGTGGAGCTGGAAGGAAATTCGACATCAAACATGCAGAGAGGAAATGTTGCTACGGTTTTGGTTGCTCTTGCACACCGTGTTACTACTCCATGCTCTCAAATGGGCTCCGATTGCCAGCACTGACTGAAAGGACAGAATTTTCCCCTTCACAAATAACCAGCTTTTTCATGATTCCTTTTTACTCCATAGCAGTATAAGGTAAAAATATATTAAATTTCCATCCAGGTAAGAAAGACCCTTTTCAGTCCTTCCCAGTGCACTCTGCAGCCTGTGAACACTAACCCTGCTATTTTATTCTTACTGAATTTTGAGGGCTCCTGGGACGTTCTGCCAATTTTAGAAACTGTCTGGGTCCTTTTTCCTTTCTTTCTCTCTCTTTTTTTTTTTTTCCTTCAAGAGAGTGTCTTCTTCCAAGGCAAAGGCAGACTTTTCAAGCATGGCCTTTTCACGCAGGAAACTCACGGGAGCAGTTCCCGCAGGAGTGACTCCCCCAGCCTCTGGTCCCAGCCTTGCACCGCCACATCAAAGCAAATTAAAAAGCAATTTGCAAGTGCTCGTCCACAGGGCTCCAACCAGGGGAAGGCACAAACACCAACGAGGCATCTGAGCACCAGCTTCATCTCCATCCTTTTCCGTGGCCTCTCACAGTATCATCCCCAGCTCCACAGCTTGGGGACCACGAGACTGTCCCCACGCAGAGCCTTAGCTCTGAGCTGGGACCTGGCTCCTGCAGGCCAAATATCCTTCGTTCCCCCTGTTTACAGCCTCAGTCTTTTATTTGTGTGTCTGCGGAGTCTTTCTGTGCAAAAGGTGTGAAGGAAGACCTTGATTGCCACCCACTCCCATCCCTGGTTTTCTTAAAAAAAAACCTTAATCTGCACTTAAACTCATCCTACCTAAAGACATCACGTTGCCGCTAACGAGTCGACGCAGTTGCTGTCGCTTTGCCCCGGGATGGTTTCTGTGGCCCCAGCAGCGCCGTGGCCGGGGCGGGACACGGAGCCCAGGGGGACGGCGAGGAGACGCGCGGGTCCCTGTGCGAGCTGCGGCTCCCCGGGGACGCCAACGAGAGGCGCGATGGCCTCCGGCACTAACTGGTGCTGCCCGGAGGGACACGGGCAGCAATAGCCTAATGTCTCCCTAAGACGTTAGATGTAGACATTAGCTATTGACAGCTATTGACAGCTATTGACATTAGCTATTGACAGCCGTGAAGGGCCCGAACTCTTGAGGTCCCTTCATGTTTCCGGAGTGGATCCACCTCACGGACCCTCCAGGTGATCTCGTGTCTTGTCCTGATGCTACAGGCTCTGTCTTGTGTGAGACACGTTGCCCCACCAGGCACTCAAATACTCTGCCAGGCCAACCATAATTCAAGCCCTCCTGGCAAGTTCCTCCCAGTGCCACCATTTCATTGTGCTGAGGGCCGCGGGTTTTGTGCCTTTTTTTTTTTTTTTTTGCTAATTGCCCCTGTTCTGCTTGAACGTATCTTTTTCTCCTCATAGAGCAACAGCATTTGCTACTAGACACCAATCTGTGCTTGCATGGCTTGTGGCCAGCAGCGTTTCTCTTCCTCGCCAAGGGCTGCATCCCTAGCCAAGGAATCCCACCGCAGGATGAGAGCTCTGGATCCGCTTCGCTTCCCGTAGCCCCGAGTCATCTAGACGTCTGAGGTGGGATCAAGGCGGAGAGGGAGCCGTCACCCCTGCACGTCCCTCTGTGAGGGCTGGGGACCTCTGTGCCCACGGACTGGCCTGGCTCGGGCAACTGGTGGATGGAGAGCGCCAAGCCGGAGCTCGCGGCGAGCCCGGGCGCTGGCAGAGTGTCCTGCAGCCGTGTGAGCGATGCACCGAAGAAATCTGGCCAAGTCCTTCATCTGTTTCTCCCAGCCAGAGCACCGAGTTTTCTCCTCAAAGTTTTTGCGTTATTAGAGCTGATACAGCCCAGTCTGTCTTTCCTGGAACACTGTTTATTCTCATGGTCCTATTTCATTTATCCTCATGGTTGACTTTTGTGGCCGTCCCTCACTCTGTATAGACAGCTGAATGCCTTGGGGGCAGAACGTGTGAAAGATAAACAGTTTTCTGGAAAAAATAATAATAATAACCCCCCCCTGCTTGCTAACTCCTTGCAGGAATTAGGCTCGGGCTGCCTCCCCCGTGGACTTTCCGGCAGTGCGACACAGACCGATCTCCCCATGCAGCAACCTGGGCCGCTGGCAGGAGAGCCGGGGGCTGCTTCAGGAGGAGATTCAAACCCAGATTCCTGGGGGTCAAATCCCAGCCCTTCTCTGTCCCGCTCCCACCCGAGCAGCCTTGGGGAGTGTTTGCTCTTCCCCCATCCCACATTGGAACAAGAATCAGCAGAAAATCAATGCGTGTGGCAGCATCAGGACAGGAACTGCTGTCCCTGCTTTTCCCCCTGGTTGCGCTCAGTGTTGGCTCAGCTCATCCAGGGTCAGTGAATCTTTTCCCCCCATGAAACCGCTTGGGAGCACCGGGCAGTGGAGAGAATTTTCTTTTGCTGCTGCAATGGGAGAGGAAGGCTGAGTGCTCAGAGTGAGTTGGGAGCTGTATTCCCTTCTTTTCCCCCTAAATCCCAGGCTGGGTTATCAAAGGGTTCATCAGAGATCCAGGGACCTCCCCAGCTCACTAGCTCCGGCCAGGGAATGGTGGATAGGAGGAAACTGGAGCAGCTGCTCTGGAGTCACGGATGTTTCTGTCTCCTCTCCAGGATGGAGGAGGTGACAGGGACCGCGTGACTTTGAAACTTGCAGCGTTCAAAGAGGCACAGGAGGAAACCAGCACAGTCTTCCCCTTCCGCCTCTCTGACACTTGCTCCTAAAGCCCCCAAGAAGCCCCTTCCCTCATTTTTTGCCCTCTTTGACACTCTTTTATTCCTGCTCCTTCCCTTCTGGGAAGGGCAAGGGTTGTTCCAAGGAAAACTGGTCCTTGAAGTGCAGGTGGGTTGAGCCTCACCTGGATGTGTTTCGGTGCCTCCCAGGTGATGGGCCTTGGCCGGATCAGGGCCCTCCTGGGCTGGCCTGAGCTCTCTATAAAAGGAGCCCCATGGCCATTAGTTGCATTTGGGCCCTTGGGAGGAGGTAGGTTAATTTGGGCCTGCAGAGCCTTCCTTTGGGGCTAGGATTCCAAGGAACGGAGCGCTTCTGAACAGGAGCACGCAGGCTCAGCGGTATCTGGGGCAGGGGAGGCAGCCCCAGCATCACTTCTGGCACCAGACTTATTTTTGGCAGCCTTCTGGGGCTGCGGGTGGTGGATTGAGCTTTTTCTGGGATGCCAGCAGCGCTTTGGTCTCGCTGTGAGTTGCATAATTTAGGGAGCGGGTGACCTGAGAAAAAGCACAGGGAAAATATGAGTGGGCCTGGGCGGCCGCCAGCTACGGTGCCTGTGTCCCTTGGGTGCCCCCGTGCTGAGCAGGGGTGCAGTGCTGGGGCGCTGCTCCCTGCGTGTCCTGCTGAGCCCTCCGGAGCCGGGCCCGGCCTTCCCAGGGGCGCGGGGGCACCCGTGGGCGGCTGCGCCGGGGCTCTCCCCGATCCCGTGTGGCCGCTGCTGCTGGATCTGTTAATCCCTTAATGCGCTCTCCATTGGAGTGCTCCAGCTTCCCGAATATTGCTTTTCCCCCGGAGCTGTTTTTGAGCCCTTTGTTGCTTCCTAATTGTCCAAAGCACTTTTCCACGTGTCTCTTAATAAAGGCAGCTTTCTAAGAGCAGTTTGGCATCACAGCCATTTTAGAGTCATCGTCTGCTTCATCCCTTTTATTGTTTAGCAAATGGCCTACTTTCTCCCTAATGTCCCCCCAAGAGAGGGCTCATTGCCCCCCTTCCCTCCCCCCTTTTTTTATGGTTTTCTTCTGCATTTTAAATAATTCCTGTAACGTTGACTCTTTCTTCCTTTAATTATTTCATTCCCACCCATTTCTCTGCTGTGCCAATTTCCCTGTGCTCTGCTGCTTTCCAGCACCATAATTTTGGTTTGTTTATTTTTTTTTCTGCTCCTGCTTTACCTTTTTCAAATAAGCAGGATAAAACACCCAGCAGAAGACTCAGGAGTGGAGGCCCTGAGGATCCTGAGCCTTTGGCCATGGCTGGGCAGAGAAGGGCCCTGCCTGGGGAAAAACTGTTGAATTTGCCCTGTTCACACTGGGGTTCATCCCCTCTCTTGTCTTCTGCTGAAGAAAATGGTTATTGGAGGGGGAATAAAAGCACCCAGCTGGGTATCTTGCCCTTCCTCACAGGATTAACCGGGCTCTGCTTTGCTTTCGCAGCACCATGTGGTCCTTGCTCTGTCCCTATGCCACGATGCTCCTTGCTGGCAGGAAAGTTTCCTTGTTGCAAAAACCTGCTGCTAAATGAGACAAGAAGTGTCAGGCAGAAGAGTTTATATTACCAATGCTGCAATAAGGGGCATGAGGGAAAGGGAACTTTTAATCTTAGAGGCAAACAAAACCTTTCTCTTGAGCTGATATGGATGTTATAGGAGTGATTTGGGAGACAGGCTGAAATACTGTATTTCTCACCCAACTTGTGTGCTGGCCACAGAAATGCTGCTGCCATCTGTCCCCTGCAGAACCCGCCTGGAGAGGAGGCTCCCGGACCCCACGGCAGATCCAGCTCCCGCAGCCTGGAGAAGTTTCCTGCTCCAGCTTGATGGGGGAGCAGGGGGAAAAACCTCTTTAGCTCAGAAACAGGTGCTCTCGCACTCTCTTCTAAAGACAAATAATTTTTTATAAGGAAAAAATCCCTGTCAGGCAGATTAAAATTTAGGTTTGAAATAAGCCCTTCTATTAAATCTCCTAAGGATTCAAATTGGTATTTACATTGCAGGGCTAGAGCAGTGTGCTTGGCTGTAATAGCGACTTTCAGTTTGATTCCGTGTGTAAGGAGTGATATTTTAAGATGAAATGTGTAAAATGCTTCCATGGCCCCAGTCAGAGCTAAATGGAAATGGCAGGAAAAGCACATCAGGCCCCCAAGCGCGGGCACAGCGGTGTCTGCGCTGGGGACGGTGTCACCTCCTCTGTGACCAAAACCTGGCGAGGAGCTGGGGCTGCAAGCTGCATTTTGGGGTGTTTTTACAGATGAAGCTCATTTAGGTCATTTTATTTAAGTGGAAACCTGTGGCCTGTGTGGGTGTACCGGAGCCAGAGCTGTCGCTCCTGCTGCTGCTTTGCAAAGCAATGAGCCCTGCAGGCAGCTCTGGGACAGCTGCAGGCTGGGGGGGTTCTTTTCAGGGATGAAGATTAAAATTTGGGATAGAAGCAGCAGCCTGTGGCCTGAGCTTTGCTCCTGCAAAGCTGCTTTCCCTGGGCTCCCCTCACACAGCTGGCTGGCGGTGCAGTTTGCTTGGCACAACCATGTAAGAGACACCAGAGAATCCACACAGGAGAGCGGTGATCTGAATGTCCTGGGCAGGAGAAAGAGCTGCCCTTTATGAACCTGCCTTGCTGGACACCTTAGTACCCTCTTCCCAGTTGGCGATTCCTTTCTGGTGGATTCTCGGCTCTTTAATCAGGTGTGATGGTGACTCAGGCTTAAGCGTGTGTAGATTCTCTGATGCCTGGTAAGGATGACATTCACACGCAGCCTTTTCCTCAGCGGGACCACTAATTACATCCCATTCCTCTGCTAGGCTGCGGACTCTCCCAGGTCCATAGCAATGTAATTCTTCTCAGATTCCTATCATTACTGTCCAATTTCATTGAAATTGGCTGATAAGCTATAAAATTAAGAGAGAAGAAATAACCATCTGTGGCATGCGGTGTGTGTTTGCAAAAACCTCTTTTCCTCAGGAAGCAAGGCTTAAAGGGAACAAAATACACTTTTTTTTTGTTTCTGAGTTCGACATATTAAGTTGGGAGCTGCCAAGGGCCACCAGCGATGCCGCCTGCTGCGGCAGCTCTCCGCAGGAAACTGCATCCCAGGATTGCTCTCCCCAGGATGCTCGTGCGCAGCCCCGGGTCTCCTAGTGCTGCCGAACGAACCTTCCCGCAGGAGCCCCGGGCCTTGGCGCAAAATGTGATGGGTCCCCAGGCCATGTGGGAGACCCCTGGATGGCCCCATCAGCCTCCAAGTTTGGCCCAGCTGCATCCGTGTGGTAGGAGGGCGATGCCCTTGTATGGGAGTTCTTGCTAGGGGTAAAAATGGGATTTAAGTAAAAAATATGTATATATATTTTTGCTCCCAAACAGCACCTGCAGCATCCTAAGCCTGGACTCCCGCACTGCCTAATGGGGTGTTTCAGTGCTGCCCAGCAGATGCTGTGGAGCCCCAGGATGGCTGCAAGGAGGCTGTTTTTTAGAGGGGCCAGAAGAGAAACAGCTTTGTAGTGCTAACCCCATGGGAGAGGTGGCTGTGACAAGTGGCCAGGCCACCCGTGCACAGACCCTTCCCAGGCTCTGGGGTGTCCTGCCCTGCGTGGCCCTGCTGCCTCCATCCGGGGTCAGCAGGAGCGCCGGCCGAGGCTGGGGGAGGAATTTGAAGCAGCCAGATCCGTGCCGGCCTTGAGGCAAACGAGAATAAAAGATTAAACGTTTTCTCTCCCGTTTTAGCGGCCTTATGCCTTATTTATGATTCTCATTGAAGACAGGGAGTGAGCACAGGGATGTGGGGAGAATAACACGGGAGCACCACGGGCTGCACCGAGGGTGCTGGATGGGAGCAACTAGGTGGAAGGTCCAGTCCTGGATCTCGTGTGCAGCTAATCTCAGCCCTAGAAGATATTTTGGGGAAAATAGTAGAGTCTTTCTCTGCTTTTGGGCTGTTTCACAGCTTGCAAGTAGTTTGTGTTACTGTGTTCTGATGTGGAAAGGCTTGAATGCAAACATGAGTCCTCACGTCCTTTGGTGTAAAATAACCCCCTTTTCCAGTGAAATAAAGCAAGACGATTAAATCCTCGCGCTCCACAATACTGGAATTGAAAAACAGTCAAGATCCAACTCAAAAATCGGCCGCAGGGGAGCGCGGTGCCTTGGCACCTGTCAGCGTGTGGATGTGCTCGTGCGTGGGGGAACACACGGAGCAGCGGCGTCGGGCACGCGTGAGTATTTGGGTTTTTCTCTGAGTGTCTGAGTGCACTGGGTAACTGTGTGTGATTAGTTGACTCACAGGAAACCCACGTTAAGGGAGCACTCTTCACTTTAAGATGCGAAAAACTTAGAAATTGGGAAATGCTGGAAATAAAGCTGCTGAAGCCACAGTAACACAGCCCTGCTGAGCAAAGATCAGCCTTGCAAGCCTGTCCTGATGCTGCAAAGCAGATGTTACTCATCCTGCTGCACCGGCGCTCACTTGCTCGCGTGGAAGTCCCTGGTTAATGAGCAGCCTCTCAGTTTTTGCCCTTGTACCGTGAGTCATCCCTGCTCTGATTTCCTGCTCTGTGCCGGCTTCAGTGGCAGAACCACCGATTTCCTCCTGGCTCACTTTGCTGTGCCACCCTTTGGAGTGCCTGGGCAGTTCCAAACCATTCGGGTCACAGCACAACTCCAATGCGGGGACTTCTGCAGCACAGGGAGACGGAGGCACAGCCTGTTCTAGTAACTGGTGGGCTGCAAGGAGACTCGTCGCATGCAGGATGCTCACATGCCAACAGCTGATCTTTTTCAATTGATGCACTTGGGAAGCAAACTAGCATCCTGCTCCTGACATCTCCACTAAGCTGTATTATTAGTTTGGTGATTAAATAGAAGCCTGTTTACAGGTGACAATGCTGTAAAAATCAGGAGCTACCAGAGCCGGCATAGTGAAAACAAGGCAGGAGAACAGAGCTCCAGCAACAAACATAGTCCTTGGGGAAATAAGTGTGTGAATAATGAATGTGCACTGGAAAAATAAAATACATTATTGTGGTAAAGATAAGTCTATTAAAGTCTTGCTGCAGAGGCTGTGCTGGGATGGCGGAGGGATTATTGAATTCACCACCTCCAGATTCAGCTCTCCCACGCTCTTGGCCAGGCAATGAGCTGCTGTGTGTTCGCTTGGGGCCCCAGCACATCCAGCAGCAGCCACCTACACGCACCTAACAGCCAGTGGGAGCACCCAAGGAGTTTGCCTTGCTGATCATTGCCAAAGGAGCATCCTAGCGAGTGCATGTGTAGAGGGATGGTGCCCAGGCCATGCTTGCAGCTTCCTGCATTTGGCACTTACGGAAGGAGCCATCGCACGTGAAACGCTGCGTTTCATCGTCGCTCAAGGGCCTGTCCTCCAAAAGTCGGTCTCTCTCATCTCTAAGGGATTTGTGTCTCTGATCCTGCTGTGTCTTCCAGCGAGGTATGGGGAAGGTGTTTCCTCTGGTTTTAATGCCTTCCCAACACCTTCATTAAGCACCCTCTACAGAGATCGTTTCCCTGTCATTGATGAGTGTCAACTCTATCCCTGCCTTAAGATGGAGAAACAGATTTACAGCTGGGTGTAAAGGGAGAGGGGGATGGATGCGATGCTTTTAACTTGCCAAATCCAGAGTTAGTGTCCATGACTGAGAGAGGTGATGTGACTACTAGTGCTCTGAAGTTCTTCCAGCAGCTTCAAGACTTCACCTTCCTCTGCTGCCTTCTCATGGTACTAACTCTCCTTCTCCACCCCTAACAACATGGGCTCACAAGAGAGGACTTTGAGCTCAATCTGAAACCCTCCTAGTCCAGCCAAGTCCTCGTGATGGTCCACAGGTCTCTTGGAGGATGCTCAGCTGGGTGGATGCAGCAAGTTTCTGGCCACCCTTCGCTTGCTCCCAGCTGCTGGCTGCGGATGGTTCCGGGAAGCGAGCAGAGTCGTGGTCCAGCTCTGCCAGGCACCATCTCACCAGGTAGATGCTACCAGAACCAGCTTCGAGGAGCTTCATCCCCTTCAACACCACCTTCTTCAGGTCCCAGGTAGGCCTGTGCACATGGGCAGGGTTTGTTCCCAGAGCATCCCGGAGCCTTGGGTGACACGCTCAGCTCCGCCGCGAGCGGGACCGGCCTCTGCGGCCCGGCTGAGCACCGAAGGGCTCTCCTAATGAAAACGATGACATTAATTGATTCATTTCTTTTTCGTTGCCAACTCTCCTTCACCGTGCGCTCCCCGGGAAGAGCTTGTGTTGTTTTGCACTGACCTGAAACAATTTGTCTGTGGTCAGTTCAGCCGTGGCGGGGGGATGGTGTCTGCTTCCATTACGTGGTTTGGGTCTGATCTGAGCTTCGTTACTGTGTTTTTTCTTTAGAAAAGCATTTTTGTTCCTACAGTGGGAGGAAATTTCCAAAGGAGCAGTCACTTTGAATCAAAATCTTTCCCTTAGAAACTGGTCCATGTGGTTTGAGGAGATTTTTCCATTTCTTTTTGAACTTTTCCGGGACGTGACTTGGATGAAGTGGGATGATTTTGCAGAGCGCTTTGCTGAACCGCTGTTGTTTTGTTCCGCCTTTCCGCACACCTTGATCCCCAAGCCCTGCGCTCCCGCGCTGGGGAAGGCAGCGCTTCCGCAGGCCGGGCTGTGGCTTTGGGGGCAAACAAGCAGATTTGAAGAATGTGTGTTGATCACAGGCTGGGCTGTGGCTTTGGGGGCAAAGAAGCTGATTTGAGGAATGTGTGTCGATCCGTGTTTTATATGCAAAGAGCAAGAATTGCCTCTTTACAGACAAACACCTTCTCAAAGGAATGGGGAACAGGACAATTCATCACCTCTGCTTGTCCAAATACAGGTAGGATTTGAAATCTAGAGTCGATATAAGGAATGTGCAGACCCGGAGCCCCTGGACAGCTCTGATGGGAAAAGGATCCCCAGTGGTCATGACCATCATGGGAAGATATTTCAGTTCTCAGCTCTCTCCCCAATGCCCTCATGGCCTCAGTCCAGACTTTACCTCTCCATTACCCACCAAGAAGAGGGTGGTTCACGCTGCAGGATCAGTGAAGAGAGGATGAGGCCAGCCAAGATGTGCCCCCATCCCCCAGACTCCCCTGAATCACGTCTAGCCTCTTCCTCATCAAGGTAACGGGGGAACAGCAAGTTAAAGCACTTGTGTTTGAACTGTGAGCTTTTAATACCTGCCAAAAGCAGCTGGGGCTGTTGCCAGCACTTCTTGCTTCTGCTGGGGATAAGTGTGAGCCATCCTGGGGCAAATATCTTCCCGTTCTGCTCCACCACTGTGAGCAGGAAAGGGAGTGGAGACAGATGTAAGAGGACAAACGGCTGAATAATGATTATAGCCCATTAGCTAAAATCCTGCCTTGACAGATCAAGGGAGGTGGCTTCAGGGTCTTTTTCTCCACACTTCAATCTGGAGCTGTGACAGCCCAGGATATTGCTGAGCATTTATCACGGCAAAGAGGGCAGCAGTGTCGGGAGGCTCTATCTGTTATCAGCCGAGGCTCAGCCCTGGGCTTTGGCGGGGAGGACGGGAAGGATCGGAGCTGCGACGCTGCCTCGCCAGCCGCGAGGAGCCGTCAGCACAGCGCAGAGCGGGGATGCTCCTGCTGACGAGTGCCCGTGCGGAGAGCGGGGCCCGGGCGCCCAGGCCGCTGTCGGAAGCAGCTCTAGGAATCCTGTCCCCGTTGAGCACCTGCCGGTGCCAGCGCACAGCAGGGCTGTCAGCAAAGAGCTGCTTCAGAGCACACGTCTCCTTTGATGAGAAGGAGGATAGGAGAAGCCCTTGCTGTCATGGGAGAAGGAAACCTTACATGAAACATGGGCATGACCTACCAGCACCCCGTGAGGGCTGCTAATTGCAAACAGCAGGGAAACTGCTCTGAAATGGGCCAAGCAAGGCTGCCTGAGCAGTCACCTGCAGGCCACACCAAGGTGGCAAAATGCTCGCTTTGCTGCAGAGGGCTCTCTGCTCCCTGGGGCTTGTCCTACTGCCTCGTGTCCTTAGCACTGTGTTTTCCTAGCTGGGGATTGCTCAGAGAGCCAGGCAGGGGCTGTGTCTGTTGATGGCACCTACAGTTGCCCATTTGATACTCTAATTTCTAGCTGAAGGCTCCCAAAGACAAGAGGAAAACGACAAGAACAAGAAGATGGAACTGGAGATTGAAATCTCACAAGGTTGCCCAGATGCGTCTTTTGTTGCAGGCAGCTTCAAGCATCATTTCTTAGCCCACATCAATAAGGAGCCTCAAGATGTTGTTTCAAAGGAGTTTTCATCTAATAACGGGACTCAAGGCACAGGTGCTGAACCGGTGAATGGGCACATGTCTGTCCCCCTCACAATCTGCAAAGGGACTGGTGCCACTGGGCAACACTCTCTCGAACCTCCAGCTGCTGCAGGCAAGCGATTAGGGGCGAGAATGATGCTTTGTTTAAAAAACAAGCAGTGACAGTCTACATCTCACGTTGCAAATGTCAGCACAAAAGGTTCCCACGTCAGAAAAGTAGAATCAGCCCCAATTCAGCAGTTGAAGAATGAGTTTGATGCACATGAGCTGGAGAACTGGAAGGGGGGTGGAAGAAACATTGGCTTGGAGCATTTGGGGGTAAAATAACATCAGTAGTGAAAAGAGCAGAGGCAGGAGATCAGGCAGGCCTGGACGTCAGCTCGCTGATTCAAGATCCACCCTGAAAAGCTGTTCCTTTCCTGGGGAAAAGCTGCCTCCCTGCACCAAGAGCCGGCCCTGACGCACTTCTCAGGAAGAGGCATCTTACTGCTCCCGGAGGAGATGCATTTGGACAGTGCAGTAAGTGATTTCAAGAGCTGCCAGTGTATTTACAATAAGCCGGAATTTTCCCGTGCTGAATCGCTTGGGGAGAGGCCTTTGGCCGCAAATTCCCAGCCAGGCAGTCGGATCACACCTTGACAAATTGCGGCGCGGGCGGAAGTTTGCCGTGTTGAGCACACAGCGATTAGCAGCTCGCTGCGCCGCGAGCGCCCCAAAGCGCTCGGTGACCACTGAGCCCGGCGCGGGGGCTGGCCGTGGTGCGGGGGCTGCGAGACCCCTGTGACGCTGGCCAGGGTCTCCCGCTGTCCCCACCGGGGCTGCAGCCCTCGCCCCAGCACGGTCGGTCACGGCCGGAGGGCTCCGCTGCAGATGCTGTGGCCGGGATGCTGCCAGCTGGGTCTCCACAGGCAGGAGTTTGGATGCGATGCTGTTTTTTGGGAGGAAAGGTGGAAAACATAGGTTGCTCAGCGAAACTGCTCTGAATTGGGAACCACCTCCAGTAACATCTGCAGAAATGCTGCCCCGTGCCCTGTGGGAGAAACACCTAGAGCAGGGGGAGCCCGTGGCTCCCCAGGACCACAAGGGAGCCGGTTCAGGGCTTGCTCTGAGTCACAGCCCTGAATTCACAGCACTGCCATCCCCATCCATCACCGCACACCGGGCTGGGACCAGACAGCCCCAATTAGCTCATGTCTTCTCTTTGCGAGGCTCCTTTCAGGGTGATCACTACGAAGCCAGTAGCTGCTGACTGCTCTGGGCAGCAGTGAGGAGGGAGAGGATGTTCTGCAGCGCTGACATCAAATCAGCGATTTCCCTGCTCAACTTGATGCGACCTGGTGGAAATGGGCTGGTGTGAGAATCCACACACATCTCCTCGGGAAGAGCTTCAAAGCCTCTTCCTCCTTAAATGTCTTTGCTACTTACATCTTCTACTTTGCATTTTCATTTTTCAAACACCTCCTAATCGCATTAATTAATACATTTGGGTATTATTCTTCCTGGCTTTCGTATAACTTAAATCAGCATTTATTAGCATATTGCCATGGCCGTGTTGTTATTAAGGTCCGGCATAACCTTGCGCTTCATTGTGAGCAAAGGAAATACTTTGGAAATGAGCTCAAATGTTCGAGAGCCCTTCGGGCTGCGCACCAGGACTCCTGCCTCTATTTCCCCCCAATCATTTGGGCCGGTCTGGGTCCTGCAGTAGCATCTTGCCAGCAAAGCAGAGCAGAGCTTAAGTGGTTGTCCCCTGGCCCAAATATTGGAGACAAATATAAAGCAGCTTAAACACCATCCGGCTCCGTCCGTGTGAAGGGCTGGAGGGAAGGAGGGTCTTGAAAAGGAGAGGATTGTGGCAGCTCTGCTCGGGGGGACAGGGATTCGCTTGATGTGATACTTTGTCCCGCTCCCTCCTGCTTGCAATCTCTCATGGGCAAAAGCAGATGTTTAATCCCTTTGACATCCTGATTTCCATGGCCAGGGAAGCTGGGCAAGTTTAGAGGCCTTCAGACACAAATTGCTCAAGATTTTGGCCTTTAACTGGGTACATTTGGGTCAAAAGATGCCCTGCCCCTTCACCTTCCCTCCAGCCCCGCTGGGAAACACAGACGCCGCAGGGCAATATAAGGGGCTTCAGGTACCTTTCGGCCGGTTTATTTGTGTCCCCTGGGAAATTCCCACTCTGGAGCAAAGCGAGCCCTCCCTCCTCTCCTTGCATTTCCCCTCCCTGCTCCCGGCAAGCAAACAGCCGTGATCGATTATGGGTGTCAGCGCGGTGCCGGCGCAGGGCCGCGCTCGGTGCTGCCAGCGCTGGTCCCCGCGCGGGAGGGGAGTCAAGCAGATAACGATCACAGCCATTAATCATAATTAGAGGTGCCAGGGCAGGTCAGGGTAAATAGACCCAGGCTCATCGCAGCCTTCAAGCTGAAGGCGTGGGGGGCCCAGCTCCTCCACTCCGTTTTCTGCTGCTTGGTGCAGGATGTGGGGGTGGAAATTAATGGGGGAAGACGCTGCCCCTTTCCCCACGAGTTGGGCCATGTGTTAGGGAGGTGGGCAGACAGACAGACAGAGAGAAGACACTGTTTACATCTGCGTCGTCCACGCACTGAGATTCCCAGAGCCTTTGGCCTCTGGCGAGTCTCTTCCCCCAGCTCCGGGTATTCACAAGGCCGTGTTGCTTTTCCTCATGGGCAGAGTCACAAAATATTCTTGGGGCTTTTTTTTTTCAACTGTCTGACAAGTTAGAAGGGCAAAAAAATGGTCCAACTCTGCAGGCTGCTTAGTACACAAGAGCTTTGCTGCTGCTTTAGCTCTATCAGCTTGGAAAGTGTATCCTTCAATCGGTTTAAGCCCGTAGGCTTGATGTAATTTTACTGCTGCTGTCTTTCTAAGGTACTTTTACAGCTGCTATCTCTGAGTATTTACAGATGGGGAGAGCAGAAAGTGAGAAGAAGAGACTTTGCTGAGTTTGTCCAGGTCGCCGGCATCAGCTCGAGGAGGTGCCCAAGGTGGGTTTTCTTGGTGTTACTCGGGGGGACCCAGGCTGCAACCAGCCCTCCTCACTGCCCTGGGCAAAACGCCTCTTGCAGCCAGGCCAGAAACACTGGTAGAGCCTCCGGTGTTGGCAGAAAACACAGCTTTTGGTGGTCCTTAAATGTTCCCAGCCCAGCTCTTTGGGAGGGAAACTGAATTTTGTGTTCATGCAGCACCTCGCAAGGATGGTTTTGTCCCCAGATCAGGTTGTGATTTTGCACGAGAAGGCGCTCGTGGGCCCATGCTGAGGTTTCCACATGCTGCCACTGCATGAAAACCGCAGCACTGATGGCTTTATAATGTCAGGGTATAACTGAGTTATATTTTGCCTCAGTCTCTGTTCATAAAAATTATTCTTGAACACGTCTCCAAAGCTTAAACTGTCAGCAGAGCTATGCCACCTTTTTAACTAACTCAGTCAATAAATCAGGTGCAGACTAAGAAACACACTTAAGCGTTTGCTTAATCTGGAGTCAGTGAGACGATGGGACCCGCTTCAAGTTAAGCACGCAGTTAACTGCCGTGCAGGGCGGGATGAGCTTGCTAAATCTAGCCCTGCAGAGAGCTTTTTAAATATAGCTAATTGTGCATTGTGTGTAATGGGCAAGATCTCGCCTCCTAAATAACTAACAATTAATTATTAGGGACATTCTTTAGTGATACATAATAGATACCGATTGCGTTCAATAGTAAGGCCCATTCCATCTGTATTTGGAAAGGTCCGTTAGCATTTTGTTCAATATAATAAGTGGCCTATTAAAGCAGAATGAGGTCTGTATTTCAGACACTTTATTCGGCGTGGCACTGATTCGTCTCCTGCTTGGATGTATTGGAGCGGGACCGACACAGCAGGCAGGAGGTGGGAAGGTGGCCCTGATGGACCTGTGGCCCTGAGCATCCTCGCTGGAGCTCTCCTGTCCCTG
This sequence comes from Nothocercus julius, assembly GCA_013398735.1. NCBI lineage: Eukaryota > Metazoa > Chordata > Aves > Tinamiformes > Tinamidae > Nothocercus > Nothocercus julius. The sequence continues at coordinate 901,186 of VZSV01000203.1, read as the reverse complement.
CCACCTCCCGCTTACCCGCATGTCCCATGGGGGGCAGTTTCTCCAGCGTAAGGTCTGCTTAGATGCTGCCTCTCCATATGTGCGTTCTGACTTGGTGATGGCAGACATGGCCTTGTCTCTGCGGGAACACGACGAGGTTCATCTCGTCACTTTTAACCCGGAGCGCCTGAAGGCCTGGTGTGAAACAGCAAACATCTTGAAGTGAATCCAGCTTCCCTCTTCCTCGGGCGAAACCCAGCGTGCCGTCGCTCCATGTCCACGTGAGACTCTTTGCTCTGGGATCTCAGTGCAGTTTGTAACTCACCTTTTTTCCACTCTGCAGTGAATCAGAGCTGATTTACTCACCGAGCCCCAGACACTCCAGAACTAACACAGCCTTGTCCAGAGCCTGCTCCTGGCCTTCCATGTGTTGGTCCCAAGCCTCTCTCCTCTAGTCACTTTGCAACAGCCCTGCATGGAGGGAGAAGCTCCAGATGTGGGTGGAAAAGATGAGGAATGACTATGGAGAGCAACAGAAACTTCTCCTATGATCTCCTGGCCTCCTTTCAGCCCCATGCTGCACCAGGCCATGGCCTCCTACCCACACAGCCAGCCAGGCAGAGGAAGGACGGGGATGGCACAGTCATCAAAAAGCCCATCAGTCCTTCCATCCATCCCTCCAACCATCCTGTCCCCTGCTATTCGGCCTGCACTGAGGCAGGGCCACTTCTTGCCTTAAACCTGCAGATGCAGGTGTGTTCATTCATCCATTTACGGACTTTGAAGCGTTCATTCATCCATTTACAGACATTTTTAATGGTGCTTTTGTTTGCCTACGTCTTCGTTTTGACTCTCCTTGCTGACGTGCACACAGAATTTTCAAGACCGAGACAAATTGGAAATTCCAGCACAGGGAAGAAGAAAATACCCCCACACACTTCCTTTCACATCCTCAAAACTTGTGAGGTTGCTAAGTGATAGCAGTTCTGCGCTCCACTAACACACTTCAAGAACCTAAAGTCTTAAAAGCAAGAAAATGGCTATTTAAGAACATGATAATTCGTGTGTTCCTCAGTAGCTACTGACAAGCTGTTCTGAGGGGAACTTAAATTCAGAGGAGATGAGCAGTGGCTTCCATTTGAACTCGACCTCATCTATACCTTGTCCAAAAATGCGTGCTGGGACAGGTGCTGCCCCGTGTGCCGGGCTGCAAGGACCCATGCGGTGCTGCTGTTTTGGTCCAGTTTGCCATCACGGAGCATATCAGGCAGAGAGAGCCCCGAGGTCCATGGGGCTGGATCAGGCACGTGCCATTATCCGTGCCTGTTTCCCTGGCCAGGGAGGCGCCACGAGGGCGGCATCGCCAGTACCAGGCAGGCCGCACGTGGCTGTAACTCCACCTGGAGCTGGAGACCACTTCCGTTTGACCCACGCTCACAGCTCCTCCAGTGCCCGTTGCTGCCCAGACCTTCCACCAGCTCCCTGCTGGCAGCAGAGAATGAATGAAATCAGCCCGGCCGTTTTCCTCATCTTTCTGCTGGTGAGCTCCATTTTTTTTTTTTTTTTTATGCTGCTGTTTGTTGGTAGGACTGCTATTCTGTGATCCCATTTAAAATCATTGATTTACCACAGAGTCCTCAATAAGCAATTTGGAGCAATTGAAGCTGTTACCTTGCAGCAGATCACATGATGCTGGGAGTGGTGGTAAAGGGGGAAGGGAAGGAAGGAGAGGAAAAACAAAGAGAAATGGCTGGAGCTCTCCTGACCCATCACTCATCGCACTGTGTGTGTCTAACCCCTGCAGAGAACTGGCTGTGATTTGTGTGGTACAATCTAGGAAGGGGGAAGAGAAATTAAGCCAGATTTAACAGAGCAGAGAGCAGGAGATCAGGCTGACATCTGTGGGCCTTGCCAGGACACAGGAACTCCTGCAAGACAGGAGAAGATCCCAAAGTGGATCCCAAGGGGAAAAAAAAGGATGGGACCTTGAATTTTCCAGCACTGAATGGCAAGTGAACACAAAGTTTGTGGAGCAGCTGATAGGACACACAGCACGGATACTCCAGCGCCAGCCACGAGGTCTCTGTTCCAGAGCTGAAACACTCAAATGTAGATGGTCCCCATAGTGAGCCCAGGACCCCCACCAAAAAAAAAAAGAAAAGTATTCTCTAAAATGTTGCAAAATTTCATTGCAAGGTTTTCTTTTTCAAGTGAAGACTCACCTCTCCGTGCTACATGACATTTCCCTGGGAACCTTGAAAACCCCATGTCCTCCCAGCCTGAAGTTACAGAGGGTTGAACTCCAAACATTTAGGAATTGTCAAAGCAAAAAGTTTTGGCTGACCTGAAGTTAAATGCATCTTTCATTTCATTTTCATTTCTGGTTGAAAGATTTCTCCTCTTTATACTGACATGGTTTGAAGTGGGAGTTGGATGGGTCAAAGATTTGTAACCTGAAGGTGCTAGTTCCTCTCCTACCTCTTTCAGTAGCTGAAAGTCTCCCTGGATTTGTATCTGCTGCCATAACTGAGCCTTGAGATTGGGGGAAGTACCTTTTTTTGATATACCAAGTTTTTGAAGAAGGGAAAAGGAAAATGCATCTGTAATTGGGCTGAGATTTCTATCTCTGCATCAATGATCCATGAAACAAAACACTCCCTGCGGTTGTTAGGAGGAAGGCTACTTTCACAGCCATAGGGAAGGATGAGAAAATGTCCTGGTGCCATGTGTTCTGGACTGTGGTATTTTCTAGCAGTAGTTTTCCAGTAACTTTATAAATTCCCAGTAATAAAGATTCTCAGGGTTAGAGATATAGCTGTCCCCAAAACATGAGGAAAGCTTTCCTGGAACCTTTGCAATAGGAATCCACTTCAGTGGAATTTTAAAACATGACTTTTAAGTAGCTGTTGGCGGGGAAGCCACAAGAGTTCAGGGAAGCTGCCCCAGACAGACTAAGCTTCCACACTAACAGGTGAGAAGATCTCTACTTATCACTTTAATCTGCATGCAAGGAAGGCCACAAGGCCAAAGTAAAAATATAATATAATACAGAGATGACATGGCAAATGTGTGCTGTAGTGGTTTAAAACATTTCTGACTCTACGGTGAGTATAGAAAGTAATAAAACCAGATACCTGAAATCAACAGTAAAGATGATTTTAAAGACAAACTAATAGGGAAATGATCATTTAGGGCAGAGATCTTGCTGTGCTTACTTTGAGTCAACAACTGCTTTTCAAGAGAGTTTGGGAACTACTGTATAGAGGGCAGAGAAATGCAAGGAGGGTACTTGTTCCCTTGGTACATTCACAAGGTACAACCTCTTTATCTAGGTAAATCAGTGCAGTCTGGTGTGGCCGGATCAGTGTCTTTCAGTCTAAAGAGGAAAAGGGTGAGATTTTTTTTTAAGAAAAAAAAGGCCCTGAAGTTTTTTCTTCTCATCTTCTACTGCTTGGAAAGCTCTGGCTTGTCTCTCGTATCTCCAGTACAGCACCAACATTCCTCCTGTGACAGCTTTTGCCTTTGGGCCAGGAATGGGGCTGGAGGGCTCCCATTTAGGCAACTCCAGAGACTAGTGACAGAGTTAGGGGATCTAACAGAGCCACCAACAGACACAGCAGTTGGTGCAGTTTTGTGCGCTCTGCTTAGATCTCCTGAAAACAATACTGGAGGTTATGGATATTTTGGGGGAACACTCTGATGAACTGGAGGGTATTTATCACTAACAGCTAAGGAGATCTAGGTAAGAAGAGCTACAGAAGGCCCCCTCCAGGGAAGCTCTGACAAGGGGTAGCTGCTGCTAACGAGCTCTGTCAGTTGTCCTTCACCAAAGGGTGTTGAGGCCTTTGTTCCAGCTGATCCTCATTTACAGAGGGTCAAGCACCTTTTTAGCCCGTACTAGGCAGAGGTCTGTAAAAGAGCCAGGCCTAAGAACATGGCTAACAGAGGAAGCCAGTAGATGCAGCTATTTGTGTAGCAGGATGTAAAGAGGGGTTCTTATCTTTTTCATAGTAGTGAGCACTTTCTCAGATATATTTGTGATATCAAGGCGTGTTCCTGGTAGTTGCTGTGTCAGAGGATTTTCACTCAGACAGACCTTCTGACAGAAGATGCAGGTCTCAGGCAGCACGGAGTGCATGGGGCCGTTCTGTGCGGCTAAATCAGGTATTCTCAGAGACCCTACAGCTTCATGAACTCTAACCCCCCCCCCAAGTGATAGTGGGTGACTCCCTGCGGCAAGAGAGGGGCACCCAGATGTAGCCCTGACCTCCTGTCTCGAAACATTAGCAGCTTCCCGAGGGCTTGGATCCAGGATGCCATGGAGAGATGGCAGAAGCTTGCTCACCCTTCTGACTGTTAGCCCTGTTGTTCTTCACGTGGGCACCAAAGGCAATTTATTATCAAATATGACCACAGAGCACTGGGGAGAGTGTCAGGGATTTAAGAGCCCAGGCAGTTTTCTTCACAATCCTGCTGCTAAGGAAGGAGGAGCAGGTGGACAGAGAGAGTCAACAACTGGTTGTACAGCAGATGTCAGTGAAACAATTTTGGATTCAATGACCATGGGACGCTGCTTGAAGATCTTCATGTGCTTGGAAGAGATGGGATCCACCTCACCCAGTGCAGCGCCTGCATCTTTGCGAACAGCTTGGCCAGTTGGGCTAGGCAGGCTTGAAACTAGGAAAGATAGTGTAAGGAGAGGATTACAGGGACCATGTATTCAACAAAAAACTGCTTAACTGGGGAAAATGGACACAAGAGGTGAAGGCTGCAGGTGCCACCAGCCCTTGGCCTGGTTGAGCGCTCAGGTCATAGAATGAATCATAGAATCATAGAATGGAATGCTTAGGGTTGGAAGGGACCTCTAGAGATCATCTAGTCCAACGCCCCTGCACACGCAGGGTCACCTAGAGCAGGTGGCTCAGGACTGCGTCCAAGCGGATCTTGAAGGTCTCCAGAGAAGGAGACTCCACAGCCTCGCTGGGCAGCCTCTTCCAGGGCTCTGTCACCCTCACTGGCAAGAAATTTTTCCTAATGTTCCTGTAGAACTTTTGGTGTTTCAGTTTGTGGCCGTTTCCTCTAGTCCTATCAGTGGCCACCACTGAGAAGAGGCCAAGCCCATCTTCCTCACTGCCTCCCTTGAGGTTCTTATAGACACTGCTCAGGTCTCCTCTCAGGCTTCTCTTCTCCAGGCTGAACAGGCCCAGCTCTCTCAGCCTTAAGGTCACCCTGTGGCACATTGCCCAGACCCTGGTGAGGCAGTGGCCATATCGCAGACCACCTTATGCAGATGTCGCAGCACTGCCCTGTGACATGGCTGCCCAAGACGGGCTTAAAAGCGCCGCGCTCTCGCCCAGGGGCTGTGTTGCAGGATCCCCTGCGAGGTACCTGCTGAGGTGAGTAGAGGGCCAAGCAGGGCATGCGCGGAGCCAGAGGAGGCAGGGGCTGGCGCGGGGCGGCCCCGGCCCAGGGGCTGCCCTGGGAGCTGCAAGCTCCGCTCGCAGCGGTTCGTGCTGGGATGTCCTGCTGGACGCTCTCTCTGCTCCCGCTCATCCCTCAGGTCAGAAGAGGAGCGTGTGGAAGAGAAACCCGAGCACTGCAGTGCCTGGGACTCTCCGGAGCTCTCCATCGACTGACCCTGCGGTCGCCATGAAGCGAAAGGCCCCAGACTCATGGGAGACGGGTGAGGCCACCGTTTCCGTGCCCGCTGCTCCCTGCAGCCCGTGCCCCGCACAGGTGGTGTCGGGGCCGTCTGCACCGTGGTAGCAACTGTGTCCTTGAGCAATTCACTGACAAGGCTGGCACAGAGCACGACCTCGGGGCAGTCCCTCCGGGATGTCTCTTGGCCCCCCCAGCAGTGCTTGGTGGCGGGGAGTCCCTCAGGACCATCTGTCGGGCCCTCAGCAGTGGTCGCTGGTGGTGGCACTTGCTCTCTCCTCTGCAGTTTGCACGCTGTGCCGTCGGGCCGACATCAACACAGACATCTGCAGTCCGAAGCGTGAGGAGAAGGGGCTGTGTGTCCACGAGAACTGCCTGGTGAGTGTCCCCTGGGACTCCGTCCAGCTCTGCTGCTGCAGCGCTCCCTGCTGCTCCCAGCCGCTGGGCTGCTGCCCTTTTGCCTTTTCCAGTTTCTCGCCAGCTGGCTGTTCCAGCGCGGGAGCAGGGAAGAAGGCATCCTTGGGTTCATGCCCGTGGACATCAAATGGAAAATCAAGAGTGCGGCGCAGAAGGTGAGGAGGTGCCGGGGATGGGCAGTGCGTGCGTGGAGAGGCGCGGGGAGCTGAGCTTGTGTCCCGGGCGAGCAATGCCAGGCTGTGCGCCCAGCGCTGGCTGTGCGGCCGCCGCAGCAGCGGCAGGAGCCTCGTGCGTGAGGGGGCCGTGCGGGCCGCGAGGCTGCAGGGCCCTGTGTCCGCGGCGGAGGTGCGGGGCTGGCCGTGGGGCACCCTTGCCTGTGCCTGAGGGGCTGCTGTGCTCTCTGCAGCGCGGCTTTGCTTGTGGCGAGCGGGGCGCTGCCATCAGCTGCCAGGGGCAGGGCTGCAGCCGAACCTTCCACCTGCCCTGTGCCTCCGAGCACGGCTGCATCACCCAGCTCTTTGGGCCTTTCAGGTAAGGGCTGCCGGCCCCGCAGCCTCTCAGTGGCAACTCCCTCGTCGTGGCTCCTGGCCGAGGAGCCCAGCAGCCTCCCTGCCTGCCCCGTGGCGCCGCAGGGAGCGGCCGCTGCAGCCGGGGCACGCAGGGCTCCTTCGTGCCCCCGTTGCCCTCCTGCGCGGCCTCGGTGCTGCTTGACCTCCCCTGGCTCCTCCGCGTTGCCCGTAGATCCTTCTGCTGGCAGCACCGCCTGCAACAGGCCGTGCTGGTCCATCCCGAGGCAGACACAACGTGCATCATCTGCCAGGAGCCCGTGGACAACCAGCTCTCCTACGGTACCTTGGTGTGCCCGGCATGCAAAGGGGCCTGGTTCCATCGGGGCTGCATCCAGGTGGGAGACCCTTCCCTGCCTCTCGTGAGCGTGCCCGCTGGGCAGCCGTCGTAGCGTCCCGCTAACGCTGCGTGTCGTCTCCTGCAGGGACAGGCTGCACGCGCCGCCTTTTCCTGCTTCTGGTGCCTGCACTGTAAAAACCGCAGGAAATTTCTGCCGGAGATGTTCAGAATGGGCATCCCGGTGCCCTTCAGGTTGGTCTTTGGGCTCTCCTTGTGTCCCGCTCCCCAGACTGACGCTTCTTGACTTTCCTTTCCTTCTCCTCAAGACAAGCGGCCTGGGAGGAAGGCGGGGGCTACCGCGACTTGTACCAGTGGCACAACCACCATGACGCCGGCCAGTGCCTGTACGAGCACGGCAGGGAGCGGGTACGGCCGACAGGGTATGTCACCAACGCGGCCGCTTGGCAGCTGCTGTGGGGTTGGTGTCTGCAGGTCACCTGGGAGAGGGAAGGAAACAGGGGGCTGCCCCTGCTAGTGCTGCCCAAGGGCTGCTGCGAGCGGCGGTGGGGTAGGTGCTGCTGGGGCTCTCTGTGGGCCCTTGGTCCCTGCAAGGGCTCTGGGAGCCGCGACTTGGCACAAGAGCTGTGCCGGGCACCGCCTGGCTCCAGTGCCTGGGTGCTTGGCTGCCTCCCTGCCAGCGGTGCCAGCCCTGGCTGCCACATGCCCGTGGTTGCAGCCCTTTGCTTTGCCAGGCCATGGGAGCTGCTGCTCTGCTCCTCCTGAGCCTCCAGAGGGGCCCATCGGCGCTGCTCGGCGCTGGGAAATGCCACGCAGAGCTGGGAGTGCGATGAGTGCGCCGGCCTGGGACCTGGTAAGAAGCCAGGCTGCCAGGGCGCGCGCGCTGCGGCCCGTGGCCTGGGGCAGGGCCTGGCAGCGGCTGCTCAGGGCACCACTCGGGGCCTCTGCCTGGGGGCGCCTCTGCGGCCTCTCCTCTCGCGGGGCCGTGATGCTGAGCTCCCTGCCTCCCGTTCCAGCCTCCAGTGCGCAGTCCCAAAGAGCGGGGCCGAGCACAAGCAGGGAGGCAGAACCAGAGGCCTCCGCCAACAACCAGCCGCCTCCTGCTCCTCCCGAGACCCGCAGCCGCTCGCACCGTACGGGGCCAGAGAGAAGGCCGAGCCGCTCCAGGGTAGCCCGCCGCTCCCCAAATCCCTACTGCCGGCCGTGAAGACTCTGCCGCATGAACCGGGGGCCTTCCCTAAGCAATGGCAGCAGCCCCCAGAGAATAAGAGTCATCCCCTCTCTCCTGTGCTTTGAGCTCCTGCATGTCTTCCTTGGCTTGCTCCTGCGTTGCCTTTCTCTGGGGGTTGGTTAATGGACGTGAGCAGCAGGGTGGTGTTGCTGGCAGCTCTTGGTAAGGCCTTGCCCAAGACCTTCCGTGCTCCAGGCAAGACTTTCTCAGGTGACAAGCAGCTTGACCGTGTGCCTGTGTCCTTGGTGGCCTCAGGAGGCAGAGTGCTCTGAGAGGAACGTACGGTCACTGAGGCGTCAGGGCACCTTGGTGCCTTTGAAAGGGCAAGGGTTGACTGTGTTGGAGTTGAGGACTCCCTTTGCTCTGCACACAGAGTCAGCGAGGCACCTTTTTCTCTGGAGATCGGGCAGAAAGGCTGGAGAAAGCAAGATATTCCCACAGTGGTGGAGGATGTGGTTATGGATCACTGAAACGACATCCACAAGTCACTGCTGCTGGGATACAGGCTCAGGCGCTGAGGGAGCTGGTGGGTGGCACTGCAAGGCCACTCTGGAGCATCTTGCAAAGGTCCTGCCCATGAGGAGATGAGGTGCCAGAGGCAGCAAGAAAGCAGCTGTCACCGCAGCCTTCCAGAAGGGCAAGCAGAAAGCCCCACGGAAGTAGAGGCCGGTCACCTGGAGAGGTGCTGGAGAAGCTCCTCCTGGACAAGTTTTCCAAGCACGTCAAAGGGATGCGGAGCAGGCAGCCTGCGTTCATCCAAGGCTAATCATGCTTGAGCAACCGGGCAGCCAGCTCTGCTGCAAGGAGTGACTGGGGAGCGGGGGGAGAGCGGTGCATGTTGTCTCCCTGGGCTTCAGGAAGGCTTTGGGCAGTGTCTTCCACCTCATCCTCCAAGGCAAGATGAGGGAGTGTGGCCTAGATGAGCACAGCAGGGGCACTTGAGCATTGGTAGAGTGGCAGAGGGCTGTGAAGAGCGGTGCAAGGCCTCGCCGGAGGCCTGGAGCTAGTGGTGTAGGCCCGGTTTTGAGACTGGCTCCAGCCCTGTTGAATGTACTCGGTGGACATGGGTGGCCCGCTGGGCGGCAGCACAGGGTGCACCCTCAGCAAGGCGGCTGATGGTTGAAAAGTGGGAAGAGTGGCTGGCGCAGCCGAGGGTGGTGCCGCTTTTCGGGGCGCGCTGGTATCCCCGTTTGCATGAGGAAGAGAAGTGCCACCACCTCGAGGGAGGTGACCTTGCCCTCTCCTCAGCCCTGCTGAGGCCACTCCCGGGCACCTGAGAGCAGGGCTGCGCCCCTTAATCCAAGCAAGCCACGGAGATCCTGGAGGGAAGCCAGCCGAGATACGGCTCCCAAAGTAGGGCACTAGCACCTCCCTCCTCTCAGGGAAGCCTGGGGGACTTGGAGCGCTGCATCTTGGAGAAGGCTCGGGGGGCATCTTCTCAAAGCACAGGAACATGCAAAGGGAGGCCAGGGCCAGGCTCCTAGTGGTGCCCAGTGACAGCAGGAGCGGCAGCGGGCGCCAAGGGAGACACAGGAAGCTCCACCTGAACGAAAGGCAGAGCTTGTTCATGGCGAGGGAGACAGAGCCCTGGAGCCCGGTGCCCAGGGAGGCTGTGGAGTCTCCGTCCGTGCAGACGGTGCAAAGGCACCAGGGTGGACAGTCTGCTCTCGGAGACAATGCTTGGCGGGGCTCTGCACTAGGGATCTCCAGAGGTGCCTCTTTCACCCAAAAAGGGTGTTTTGAGTTTGAAATGATGCTCAGTGGCTACGACTCGCAGCCAAAGGATGGTGGTTATTCCACTCACCCAAACTAAAGAACTCGTGCACGTAGTAATGTCGGATCAGCTCTCTAATACGCAGCCCCCAGGGCTTTCCTGCCCGCCTAATTCTGGCTCCCGTTCCCTTGCCTCGGCCCTGCTGCTGGCCCAGGCCCCCTTCCCTCAGCCCAGGCAGCAGCTTCGCCCAAGTTCTTCAGCGGCCACAGCCCCAGGAGGCCTTTTCGAGCCCCGTCAGCGCAGGGTGTCTGGGAAGGTTCCTCAGCGCAGCCACAGGGCAGCAGAGCCGCGACGGCCTCTCCGTAACGGCGCCCGGCGGCCATTTTGTGTGGCGAAGCGGGAGACGGCCCTTCCCGGGCCGGTCTCCTGGCCCCCGCCAGCTGTGCAGCCCTGGCCTTCCCTGGGGCCTGGAGCGGGCCCGGCAGCAGCCCCAGGGGCAGCCTGGGCACTGCGGGTGCCACCGTCCCTTGGGCTGCTTGAGCGCTCGGGTCTCGCGTTGCCCGCGCCCTGCTGGGGCGGTGGCCGTGTCACCGTGCGCGCAGGTGGCCGCGGGCTCCCGTCTTTGCTCGCCAGCCTGTGTCCCCCGGCTGCCCAGAGAGAAGACTCTGCCGGATGACCCTCCTGCCATGCCTAAGTAGTGATAGCAGCACCCAGTGCCCCCAACTTTCGTGTGTTTCCACTACATGAGAGCTCCCATTTCTTTCTTGCCTTGCTCCTGCTTTGACATTCTGAGGTGTCTGGACTGGCCAAATGGAGCAGTGGGTCTCTGTTGGCGGTGGCTGCTGTCAGCGCGTTGCCTAAGTCCTCCCATGCTCCGGACAGGCCGTGGCCGTGTGAAAAGCAGCTCGGCCACGTGCATCTCCGGAATTGCCTTTCAGCTGCCCCTCTTCTGCTGTGCTGTCACCCTGTTAGGATCACATGGATCGCACGGACTTGGGCTGCAAAGGGAATGGCAAAGAAAGTGCAGGGCTGCCCCAAAATTTCTTCCTGTAGAATGCAGGTGCCTCTGCATCTTGAAGGAGGTTTACAGATTCGGGCAACTTCTGAGATCTTGTCTAGGTTAGGAGAGAAACCAAACTGGAGCCCCACGTGACTGGTGCTTTAAGGATCATACCAAATGAAAAGTGTGGCTGCCCTGAATGTGCATAGCCAGCTAAATCTCACTGATGAAAGGGAAACGACATCTCCCAATTCCATTTAGAAATCCCTTGCAGAGGTCCTGCTAATCAATATCCAAGCGTGACCTTGCGCACCTGCAGGGACCAAGGGCTGTTAAATCTACCACAGCCTCGAAGTCTGACAGCAGAATCCCACCACGCTGTATCCAGCTTTCTGCTTTGAAAATCACTGTGATCCCATGGCACAAACTGCTGATCCAGCACTGACTCACCTTGCTGGTTAAAATGCAGCTCTGAAGAGCATCATCCTCTGAAGCACCAAAAATTCCACAGGAACTTAAGAAAAATTTTCTTAGCAGTGAGGGTGACAGAGCAATGGAACAGGTTGCCAAAAGAGGTTGTGGAATCTCCTCTAGAGATAATTCAAACCCCGTTTGAACTCAGTCCTGTCCCACAGGCTCTAGGTGACCCTGCATGTGCAGGGGGGTTGGACTAGGTGATCTTTAAAGGTCCCTTCCAAACTTAACGATTCTGTGAATCAGAGGATCAGTCTCTGAGGAGGTGGTCAGGGTGAGGTCTTAGGTAGCCGCCTAGGGTGATGTGGTGTAGGAGAGGGTCCTATGGGTTTGTGCTGGCCCCGATGGAACCAGGGTGAGTGGGTCAGTCCTGTCTTCCCAAGGGATCCTGAGCAAAGCTGTGAGGCCAGTCCAAAACCTCATGAGTGCCCTAGATCAGCCAGCTCTTGGCTTGTCAGCCTGACCGAAAGAGGGCTGGGAAATCCTCATCCTTGGACAGACTTGCAGAGAAGGAAACCCATCTGCTTGTGCTTTTGGCAATTGCCAGAAAAAACAGCACAATATCCTAAGAAAACGGCTCAGCAAAAGTAAGCCTGCGACTTAAAAAGATCCCTCAAGGCCCGTGCTTTCTTGAGAGGGCAGGTGCCTGGCGGCATCTGCAATTAGCTGCTTGCCAAGGACCTTTGGTGGCCCCCAGAACAGCTGTGACGCAGAGTGACACATTTCGTCCCTGTTAGGAGCCAGTTCATGCCCTGTGGCTGGCAGGCACCCTGTGCTTGACTGGACCCCTGCTGTCCCTTTGTTGGGGGCAAAAACAAGATAAATCAGTGCCAGTCTTGTTTTTTGATGAGCCAGTGGAGAGGTAACGATTGAGTCACCCCAAGGCCAAAACCCCAGTCCACGGGCAGGCCTTGCACTTCCCTGGGATCTTGTTCGGCAGCTGTAGCTGGTGCTATAGCTGAGCTGAGGCCAAAACCCACCCGGAGACCTCCACGCTCTGAATGTCTCCTCCTCAGCTGTGCCAACAACAGATTTTATTTGGGGGCTTTCTCCTTCCCAGTTCTGCAGCAGATGAGGAAAAAATAATTGTTTCCCAGAGACATCATCTGTGTTTACACTCTGTTCCAATCAAAATGTAAAGGGCTGGGATTGGTTTCCAGCTTTTTAAGGCAAACTGTAAATAGATGCAATCAAAGGACATGTCAGAGGCAAATAAACTTTGGATCAAAAGTTGAAGCACCTTATTGTAAGCCAAGAAAGCACATCAAAGGAAATATTTTTATCTTTCAGTGTGGTTGGGGATTTTTTGTTTGATTGGTTTTTTTTTTCTTTGTCTCCTGGAGAATCTTGGTGTTTTAGGCACAAAAGAGCTAAAGCAAAGTGGGAATGAAGCCAAGCAAGTGGCACAGGGCTTCACACAGGGGACAAATTGCAGGGACCCCCAAAATCCCACTGTCCCCAAAACCACCACGGAGCGTCTCCCTCGGGCTGGCTCCCGGCAGCACATGTTTCTCTCACTGGCCAGTGCTATCTATTTATCTAATGCTACAATATGTGTCCTATTAAGCTGGAATTAAATGGCCGTCTGGGAGCTCTAATGAAAAGCCTCATTGGAGCTGCTGGATATTAGTGCTTATTTAGGCAGCAAATAGGGGGGTTGGCAGCATCCATCGGGATGCGGGGAGCAGAGTCGGGAGCAGCCCCAGCCTGGCTCCCCTCGGCAGCTGCTGCGGGATTAGATTGGAATGTCCTATGGGACGGGAACACGGGGGAGGTCTCGCGGATGGGAGACGACAGGGAAACTCATTTAGACAGGGAAGCCCCTCAGCCTGTGCCACCCTGCACAACTCCCTCCTGCTCCTCCCACCAGGGAGCTTTTCCTTGGCCCACTTTCTACTCCAAACACCTCCAAATCTGTTCTCTGCATCACTTTATCCACTTGGAAACATTTACCCTTTTAGATTTGAATGTCACCAACATGAACTGCATCCAGTGATTGATTGTGAGCAGTGAGGAATCCTGCCAAAGCTGCAGAAGGACTTTTAGAGCAGCTGCAAACAAGATGCCCATTAAGATACTCTTTTCTTCCACTGTCACTTCTCTCTGCATTTAGGGTTGGGCACTTTTTCCCTGATTACTTATTTGACAACATTTTGTGAGCCTAATCCACTGAAGCAACCTGCGTTTTACAGGCTCTTGTAGTCATTTGGAGAGGGGAGAGGCAATTTAGGGGAACATGTTGACTCCCAGTTGAGCTGCCTCTGTTTTTAGTAGTTTTGGAACCTATTGGTCAGCTTGAATACAGTGCCTAGGGTCTTAACAGGGAGAAAGCACTAGGAATTTGAGGGAAAATGAGTGGGTATGTAGGGAAGATGCAGGCTTTACCCATGGGAAAGGCAGCAGCTGGAGCACAACCCTTAAAAGCCACTAGAGAATCCACACCCACCTTTGCCCTCACTTGGCGAAACCAGGCATCACCAGACCAGACGTCTTCCTGCTGCCATGAGCTCCCAGCACGAGCTGGCTTTTCCAAGCCTTGTCCCTGGCCAGGTGCGGAGGTGGCCCTGCTGCAGCGCTCCCCGACCTGGCTCCGCATCACTTGGAGCTGCTCTGGACCGTTTTGAGGGGCATTTTGGGCTTTGGAGGGGCAAGATGCTGGCAGCTCTGTGCTCCTGGTCCCTCCATGCAGTTGATGTAGCTGTCAGGGTGATTTTGGCCATCGTTTGCCTCAATCCAGTTGCAGAATCCAACACTTGGGACCATCCACTGAAGTTCTGTCAATCCCCAGAGGCCTTTCGGTCCATAAACCAATGACTGGATTATACCAATCTGAATGCGCTATGTTTTTTTTCATCTGCTACAATGCTGAGAATACTCCTCGTTTACCAGGTAATCCCGGGATCGTTTGATATCGACAAGCAGCAATTGTTCCTCATCTGGTTTCACAGTTGGTGTGAGAAGCACGGGGAAGACAGCACCTGTACGCGCGTCCACCACATCGGGCATAAACTGAGCCAGTCTTTATTAATCTGCTCGGCAGGGACCCGCCAGGCTGAATGTATTTCACTATCGAAACAGAAAGAACCAGGCTCCCGAGAACAAGCCTGATTATTTCCAGGGCATTGATCGGCGCCCAGCCTTTGCTGGCTCAGCAGTTTGGACCCTCCATTTTCATTTTCGGAGTGCTTAACCCTCGGATAATTGGATTTGCAGTTGTTATTTTGAGCTCTGCTGCCCCCAACGCCTCTGCGCAGCCCCGCAGGGTACTGCTGGCTTTTGGGGAGCCGAAAGGGACAGGTGACTGCAGGGGTGCGGGGGACAAGTGCGTCGTGGCATGCAGAGACCTCAGTGCCCTGGCAAGCAAACCCCACAGCGCCGGAGCTAGAGCCCTGCGCAGGTTTGTGCCCATGCAGGATTTCCTTCAGTGGCTGCAATCTGAATCCTCCTAAAAGGCATCTTGTAAGGGATAGAACTGGAGAGAATTAGTCCCTTTGGAGGGCAGGGGAGATGGAAGGTGGGCACAGCACCAACAGTGAGCACGGGAGGCTGCACCAGAGACATCCCGTGGGAAAATCCCACTGCAGAGGCAGAAGGAAACCGCCTACACAGGCCTGATGGCCTCAGCCCAGAACTGTGCCACATTGAGTGGTCACGGATGCTCAAGCTGACATTTTAAGTACTTGATTAATTAGCACTGAAGGCTGCACCTGGGACTGCAGCCCTGAGCCACCACTGAGGCACAGTCACCCAGCATCTTGGTAGGGGAAGGACATATTAGGGTCAAGGTAAACTGAGGCACAGAGCAACTGATGAAGCAATTCTGTGGGAGACCTTGACAAGCTGAGGCTCTAAGACCAGAGCCCTTTTTGTGAGATCATGATGTGGTAGCAGTAATGCCCAAAGGAATCAGGGCGGTCACTAGAACTGGTCTGTGCCTGCAAGGCTTTGCCACCAGTGCAAGGTCAAGGTGCTTTCCAAGGCTGCCCACCAAAGCCCTTCGAGTATGTCCCAGGATGGTGATGAGCAGTGACACAGGCAGCACCCTGAGCTGCTTGCAAGGAGCCTTGGGGATGTCCGAGCGACTTTCTTCTAACCTAGAGCAACCCGTTTGCCCGGCTGGTTGCCGGCCGCTCTAGCTCTTCTTGCCGCCTGGCATGCCAGGACCTGAACACTGCCGATTTTTTTCCCATCCTCCTAGATTCATCATGCACCAAAGGTCGGCTCTGAAAACTCGTCGGTCCCCACCTGGCTCTGCCAAATGAGACACATGCTACATTTTGACTGATTGGTTCAGTTGGGGTGATTTACCCACTGCTGTGCTTGAAAGGATGGAGATTGCCCTTGACACGGGTTCATTAGGATCGAAAACCAATAGTGCAGCAGGTTAAATTCTCTGGCTGGGAAATGTATAGGGAAATGGGCTAAATGAGTGTTTTGAGTCAATCTGCTGGAAAAAAAAAGAAACAACACACCTTGGTCCTGATTTATAGCCCTGGGTTTCAATCCACAACTAGTCCATCAATGCTGTGTTTCCCAGGGGATAATGAATGAGCCATTGCCGGGGCCATATGTGATTGAAAACACTGGGAGTGTTTCCTCACGGAGCAGGACACCCATAGCCCGGATCCATCCAAGCTGGTGGGCGGCAGGGTGAGCACTGCAGGAATTAACAGCAGGGAAATTATCCCACCCAGTGCTGATTCAGTGAAACAAAAAGGAATGTTTTTGCATTACGGGAAGCAATGAAGCTTATTTAAAATGCAGCGGTGGTTCAAACGGATCTGCCTTTCATAATGACATCTGGATAATATCGCTGAAATGGTTACCAAGCAGTTTAATGCAGACCTCAACCTCACCTCGGGGTGTCGCGGAGCAGAAGCAGCAGCTGGGCCGGCGGCGATGGGGGCGCAGAGAGGGGAGAGCTGCCCCTCCAGCAGGCACCGGATCATGGGCAGATGATGCTTTCCCAGGAAGGTCTTGGGGGCCACAGCACGGATGGTCCCATCGCCTTCTGTCCCCGGGTTTCTGCTGCGTCACCCGATCCTGTGCTCCCTCTCTTGGGAAAGTCACAGACTTCAAAAGAGGCCCAGGACACATCCCAAACCCTCCATACCCCGCAGTCTTGTTCAAAAGCCAGTTTGAGCTGGGGCAGTTGGAAGTGGGGAGATCAGAGATTAAGATTTTGGGGCTAATAAAGCTGAGGAGCAGCATTTCCATGATGGGGCTTCTTTTCACGTTGGAGAGCAGCTGCAATAGGTCCTCCCAGGTCTGGTTTGCAGTAAAGTCCAGGAGCAGATGATCGTGAGAGGTGGGTATTATGTGCACATGTAAATGCAAGGGCATGGATAGGGCTGGGCCCATGGAACAAAAAATGAGACTTAGGATAAAGGGGGGGTGAAAGGACTGCTCCTGGGAAGCAGCAAAGGTGGATCGCAGAGCGCAAAGGAGGAGAGGGGAGCTCAAAATATGCAGCGCTGGAGGCCCAGGCTGCAGGGCTGCGCGTGCCTGCAGCAGGGATTTCAAAATGTTGGGAAAGCAGCAAAGAAAGGCAGAGAAGATGCTCGGAGATGATCTGCAGACTGGAAGCCATCGCTGCCAACGGGGGACAGAAAGAACTTGCTGCTCTTTGCCTTCTCGCAGGAAGCAGGAACTGGGGCAAATTCACCTCCCAAAGACATGATGCGAGCCGCTGCCTGCACCTGAAGCCAGAGCAATTCAAATGAGAAATTAGGTGCAACGTGCCAGGGCAATTTGCCAGAGGAGCAGACGGACCCAAGGAGTGATGGATTCCCCGTTTCCTGACATCTGCAAGTGCAGGTCGGACAATTTTCTGAATGAGGTGCTTTGGCTGAGATGCTTTTGCCCACACTCGGGGTGTTCACACAGGAGTGATGCCCTGCATCTGGCCTGGGGTACCGCAGGGCTGCAGGACCCAGCACTGCCCTGTCCTCTGCTCCCCATCACCCTTGGGTGCTGCAGCCGCCACGGCTGCCGTGCTGAGCAGAGGGAAGGGATGGGAAGCTGGAGGATGTGCTGGCGTTTTCTCTACTCACAGAGCAGCCTCCTTACAGAAGCAGCAACAAATCACTCCGGCAGTGGACTCGCTGCCACCTTTTAGCTTTGGGTGAGATTTCCATCTAGCAAAGGGAATGCAAGGCAGGAAAATGGGCCATCAGCATGCAGATCTCCTTCTGTGGCTACTCCTTGGAAAATTAAAACCTTTTCCCCAGGTGCTAATCAATTTTTTTGCCCCAGGTTGTCTCCCATTGCCTTGTGTTGTTGCAGGGCTTCGAAGCGCCACTCAATCAGATATTGATTGGCTGAAGTTTGTTATTCAACATTGGCAGCCAAGGGTTGGAAAGCAGCTCTAGCTTCCGGAACTTGGAGAAAGTTGCGGGAAATTCCTAGGAAGCGCAGGGGAATCCCCCAAAGGCCCTGGAATTCCTAGAAAGCATCAGAGGGATCCTGGAAAGAAGCAACTGTCCTAGAGAGGTTCCAGATTGAGGAGCCCCAGACTGGCTCCAGATCCTGCAGTCCCTAGAAAGTCCCAGAAAATTCCTACTAAACACTGGGAAACTCATAACAAGACTCCAGAATCCCTCATCCCTGTACATTTCCCCTTGCTTCCTTGTTTTTTTTCCTAGATCTAAATCCTTGTAAAGGGGATTGCAAGTTTCTCCCTGCTGCTGCCCTACCTGGAGCAGAGTCCAGTTCCCCAGAGAGTGCCTGGACAACATGCCTGGGCCCCGGCATCACTCCTCTATCTCCAGTGAGATCTCCTTCCTCCTCCTCCTCCATCCCTAAAGCAATGCAGAGCCCAGTGAAATTCAGAGCAGTTGCCGCAGCCCTGGTAGCCCCAGTCTGAGCTTCCTCCCTCCTTGCTGAGCCAGGCAAAACTGCAGCTGATGGACCCCAGAGATAACGGTGCCATTTCCAAAGATATTATCCTGGCGGCCATGCAAATCCTGCACTGTTAATGTCAGGAGTGAAGAGATGCAGCAATGCACCGGTCCAGCTTCAATTAAACTTCCCCAGAGAAACAGAGCAAAAAAATACCCATTTGGAGAGATGCCTCTCGCTCTCATTCCTGGCAGCTAAACCTGTCCCATGCCTGGGAAGTGCGGGATCCAGCAGCAGCCCCTCACCCTGGCGCCAGGCCTGCTGCCTCCTGCTGTGAAGGGGAGGCCTGCGGGCCCAGAAGGGAGGAGAGGAGAAGCGGCTGGCTCTCTCCTGCAGCTGGCAGGGGTATATTCCTATTTCTTTTCCTCCCTCCCCGCCAATTCTCACTTTTTCCTAAGGGAGGGGGGGGGGTGCTTTATGAGGTTTGATTTTTTTTTTTTTTTAATTAGTGTATCCTTTTTTTTAAGTAAAATATTAAGTTCACAAGAAGGTGGCAGCATTGGAGTTGGGGAGGGACGTGAACCAGGCATCTGTTTAAAAGACAACCCCGTGAGCTGATAAGTAGGGAGAAGGGCGCTGCATCCCCAGGCTGTGCCTAGTCACAGGTGTTTTGTGTAGCCTCACAACACCGCATTAAAATGCAAATTTGTCCCTGCCTGCTGGGAGCAGATAGTAAAGTGCTAAACAGCAAAGAGGCAGCGTAGAATAAACAGAGGGCACAGTGAGAGGGGAGTTGAAATAGAGGCTTCTTTTTAATTATTTTTTCCCCTTTCTTTTTCCCTTAAGTGACTTTCAGCCATTGTAAGGAACAGGGATTTTTCTTTTACCGGAGCAGAAGGAAAATGGGAGGGAAGATGCCGGTCCCCAGGACTAGCTGGGGGGGGCTCCCTAGCATGTCCCGAGGGATGTGGGCACCCTGCAAGCTGGGGGCCAATGTCCCAAGCAGGAGCTTGGCCATATCGGTGCAAACCCCACCTGGTTTGCCTGGGGTTTGCTCCCTAAAATTCTTTACTGCTTCCTTCCCAAGAAACTTACTTAGGAGGAGCCCAAATAAACTATTTGGCCCTGTATTCCTGATGCTTAGGGGTGCATTTTAAGGCTTGCTGTTAAGGATGTAGCTCAGGGGCAAATACCTGTGTATTTGTATGTATAAATGCACACACGAAAAAACACATATATGCTCCTGTGCAGGCTCTTTTGCATTAATCCTTAAAGAGTGTACCCATATACATGCACACACACACATATGCATTTATGTAGCTCTAGCTATATGTGTGTCTATAGTTGCATACATATACACACATATTTATATAGAGATAAACGGGTAGTTTTATGATGTGGAGAAGCTTCTGCTCTCCTCTTTCCAAGGCGAAGTCCCCCCATCTCCTCCCTCCTGGGGAATCTGGCCCCCGTCGCCGCATCCACACCAGCACGGCCAGTGTCCTCGCGCCGCACGGCTCGAGCAGCACTGCCGGATCTGCCGGCAGCCGCGTGGCCCCGGCGGGAGAGGAGCCGGCGTCAGCCCTTGCGAACAGCTCCAATTCCCTGCCGCAGCGGCACTGGTTCCCCAAGGGCGCTTGGAGCCCTCAACTTCAGCTATCAGCTGAAATGGGAACTGATGGGCTGGAAAACTGCTGCTGATGCTCCGTGTCACATCCTGGGCCTGGCTGCAGCCCCTGGAGAAGGCAGTGGGAGAGCAGCCAGCACCGCGCTGGGAGGGGATGGCTCGCAGACCCGGTCCCAGGAAACATCACAGGGGAAAAGGAAAAGGGGGGGCAAAATCTGGTGGGGACTCAGCCAGGGGAAGGAGCTGCATGGACCCCACATCTCCCAGCCACCAGTTGACCCCACTGCGGGCTGGGGCAGCCCCGGGACGTGCTCAGGGACCAGGAGTCAGCACTGGCATATCTTATTACAATTATAAAATTTTATTATACACTCTTCTTAACTTTCCCCCCTCCTTTTCTTCTTTTTTTTTTTTTTTTTTAACAAATATTCATATATGTTAATTTAACGATGAGGTTTAGAAGTTCCAAGACGGGAATTCGGCTGTATTAATTTTACTGCTCAGAATTATTATTAGATCAGTGGCTCATTCAGTCGTACCTGGGTCCTTCAGATAACAGGGCACAGTAAAATGTAACTGGTCTTTGCGCATATCTCAATTCCCCCATATATATGTATATATATGTATATGTATATATCAAATCCGCATAGAGCTAACCAGTAAGTTTTAAGGCTGCTGGGGGAGAAATTCTTATAGCCTGAAAGTGATAAACCCTTTAAAGAGCCTGTCACGCCACCGCAGAGCGCCGCAGGCAGCCCCTTTCCAGCGAGGGAAACTGAGGCACAGGAACCGCACGTGAGATGGCACCAATCCCACTCAGCCTCAGTTTCCAGGAGGGAAAAGGATCTTGGCTGGGGAGGCTGGATCGAAACCCCAAGGGCTCGGACGGTGACGTTGCCAAGGCCACACGTGCGCTTATGCAGGGCCAGCCCCAGTGGTGCCGCAATGCCCGGTCCGGGGGGATGATCTGAGCCAGACCCGGCCTCTCCTTGCTCCCCAGCTGCCCCTAGGGCCACCACCAAGCCCACTTGGAGCATCCGGATCCTGGGCAAGGTGACAAAGAGATAAAGCCCATCACAGTGCTGCGATGCCTTTTGGTTTGGCTTTCTGTTTTCTTGATTTTTTTTTTCTTTTCTATTCTTTTATTTAAGAAAGAAAAATAGACACAGTGGTGGGTAACTGCCAATGCAGAAAGGAGCCACCGCCACCAGCCTCCACCTGCCCCTGTCCCACTGGCCATGGTGCCTGTTGGGGAACAATGGATGTTCCGAGTTCCCCGGGCTTGGGGATGCTCCTGAGCGGATGCTCCAAGTGGGAGCAGCCGGCAGCTCCGGGCTCTGGGGCAGGCAGGGGACGGAGGCCAAGGCAGGGGCGAGGCCAGCGGGGAGGCAGAGGCTGAGGGCAGCAGAAGGCACCGCGGGGCTGGCGCTGGAGAACTGGGACCCGTGTGGTCGGGCCATGACTAAGGCTCAGATCCCCGGGGCAGCCGGATGCCCCAGCACCGCCGCTTGCCGTCCTGCCTCCCTGCGTGGCCTGGCACCCGTGGGACCGAAAATTGGACCTTGCTCGCCCGGGCAAGATGAGGGGTGCCTGGGGACCTTCGCTGGTGCCATCCCGGCCCCAAGCCGAGGAGGGCGGCGAATCCCTGAAGGTGCATCGAGCTCCAAAACGGTGCAACGGAGCAAAGCGAGGAGACCCGGCCTCAGCCTGGGGGGCTGCGCGCGGCCAGGGAGGGGGTGGCTGAGCGCGCCCGGGGAGCCGCGAGCCCGGCTGGCACCGGGGCGCAGCCAGAGGCCGCGCCCCCGAATGCCAAGCCACGCCCCCGAATGCCAGGCCACGCCCCCTGTGTGAGACCACACCCCTTCGTGGATAAACCACGCCCCAATATAGAAGTCACGCCCCAGTTGGGAAGCCACGCCCCCTCCAGCCCGCATCCAGGCGCTCGCTGGGACAAGGAGCAGCTCCTCCAAGCCCGTCCCCTCCTGTGGGGCCGGGCCCCTCCATTCCTGCACCTCTCGCGCGGCGCCTGCATCATCCCTCCACCCCCAGCTTGGCCCCACGCTCCCTCCACTTCCTCTCCCCGGGCGGAAATTCAGCGCTTTCCCCTTGGGAAAAATAAAAACTGTAAAGGGCACGTAAAGAAAAAAGAGCCGGGGGGTGCATTCGAACGGGGTGAAGAGGGTGTGACATGTGCGAAAGAGAGAACACACACGAGAGCCGAGTTTGGGTCCCCGGCCCCCCGGCAGCAGCTGGTGCGGCGTGGCGTGGCCTGGTGTCACCCTCCCTCCCCCCGTCCCCTCTGCCCCTGCGTTAAGCGATCTCTTTGATTCTGCGGATGTAGTTGTGAAGCTCTTCGGGGTCTTGGAGCCCCATGTCCTGGCAGACCCACTCCAAGTCCTCCTCATCGGCAATGGGAATGGAGTTGTAGGCCAGCTCATCGGAGGGCAGCGTGGCAAACGTGGTGAACTTCACCCGCTTCCGTTTGGAGGTGGGCGAATTGAGGGGGTCCTCGCTTTGGTCCCGTGTGGAGCCCCCCGAGGAACCGTCCCCGCGGCCATGGACCTGGCTCTGCACACTGGTCTGCGAGCTCCCACTGCTGTGGTGGTCCCCATGGCAGCAAGTCTGGACATTTTCTAAGGGGTTCCCAGGACTCTCGGGCTGGGGAGAGAGGTCATTGTGAGCCCGCAAGGGCTGCCCATTGCCCAAGAAGACCCAGTGGTGAGAATGGTCCATGTTGGTCTGACCTTCTGGTGGGATGCGTTTGTGCCGGTATTTCAGCACAAAGACAATACAGTTGATGAGGAAGACCAAGATGGCCAGACAGAAGACACCCAGGAGGGCGTACATGCCTATCTCCAGGTCTGTCAGCCCCCTGGTCACCTGAACAAAGCCAGTGGGGATGGTGGGGAAGTCCTCGGTGGGGTGAGATGCAATAGACATCCTACTGTCCTCGCTTGGCTCCTCTTTTCTCTCCACCTCTGCCCGCAGGGTGGTACTTGCTGCTGTCTCCTCCCGCCCCGGCTTGCTCGGCACATGGTCGTAATCATAGGTTGGGTCCTCCTCGGAGCCAAAGTGTACCCGCACGCTGGCCAAGGCTGTGAAGAGCACGCTCTTGCGTTTCGTCTTCTGGCAGCTCTCACAAATGACCAGCTCAGCCCGGAGCAGCTCCCCTGAGCCCTCGTTCTCTGCCACCACCAAGGGGAAGGGCCGGTCTTGGGTTACTGAGACCACTTTCTCATCCAGGCTGGTCACCACCAGGTTGTAATCCTTGGGGTCATAGAGGGATAGAGGGGCTGTGGTGCCATCACTGTAGGAAATCCACAGGCTGAGGAGTGCTTCCTGCAGGACAAATACAGCCAACAGTTGCCCAGCAGGATGCAAGTCTATTCACATCCACCCCTCCCTCCTTTTCAGCCTTCCATCAATGAAATTCATCCTTTATCGCTCTCCCTTCTCTCTATTCATTTATCAGTCCATCTTCCTCCTTCCAAGCTTGACCTGTTTTATCCTTTTCACCCATTTTTCTCTCCCATTATCTGCATGTTCCCTCAAACAGGATAATGCCTCTGAAAGCCTCTGAGAGCATGCCGAGAATTTGGCACAGGGCACAGTCTGGTTTCTGGATCCCTCCCTCCTGGTGTCAGATAGTGCAGATGCTCAGTCCCTTCTCTGCTTAATTAAGTGGCAGTTTGCTGAGCTCTGCTTCCTCCCATCACCTCTGCCAGAGGTGCAGCATGGAGCAAAAGCTCAGGGATCGTGAGGAGCTTCAAGGCTCTGAAGCTCTGGGCAGGATTTGGGAAAGGGGCTTTGCAAGCCAGGTCCCCATCCACATCGAGTGCCATGCTGGGTTCCCCCTACACCAGCGCACACGCTGGGACCCCTCAGACCTGGGGCCAGCCCTACCACCCCTTGCCTCACCTGCTTGAAGAAGCTGAGGGTCTGCTGCGCGGACGTCTTGGCAATGATGGTGTGGCTATTGCCAGGGCTGGGGTGCAGGGAGAGGGAGAGGCTGGAGACCACTTGGGCCTTCAAGTCTATGATGCTGACCTTCTCGTCTGCCACCGTCACCAGCGTCTCGCCCAGCACCGCTTCCATGAGCGGGGACACAACCTAGAGGGGACAAGGGTACCCATCAATGCTGGAGCCCCCCTCCCTGGTGCTCTCCAGGCCCCATCCAACAAGATGCTCACAGTCACCCCGAAGGTGGCCCGGGTGTACCTTGAAGAGCGTGGTGCCCGGCTCCCTCCCAGCCAGAGTGAAGCTGTCCACCATGTGGGCCACCCGCGGGTCATCCACACGCATGAAGTCGCTGACCAGGTCCGTGACTTCCACCAGCCAGTCCGGCCCCAGCATAGTGACAACCTGGCCTGTGCCCTCCGCCGATGTGGTGTGGAACTGGGTGAAGACCTGCAGTGTGGCGTGCTGGTACTGCAAGGCACAGCCTCGGCTCTGCTTCCTCTCCTCTTCATCTTCCTCATGGTCGCTGTCCCGCACGGACCTGTGTGACATGGGAGCAGGTGGGGAGCGCCGCCAGCCCCCTCCACAGCTCTTCAGCCCCCAAGCAGAGGACAGGGATGACCGAGCAGAGAGGGATGAGACACTGCAGAGAAATGCAGGGTCTCCCAAAGCAGGAAAACAACTGTTTGCTCCAGTTTTGGTTGGCCAAAAAGATACCTGTTGCCTACAAGGTCTCTGAGGGCTTCATCAGCACATGGCAAAGTGGGTAGCTTGGGTCTATACCCCCTAGCCAGCGGAGGCCCAGGATAATTCAGGTTGGGAGGAACACCTGCAGGTCTCTAGACCTCAAAGTAGGGCTAGCTTTCAAGTCAGCTGGCCTCGTCCTGTTGAGTTTGACCATTGCCAAAGATAGAGGTTCCCCACCAGCTCCAGGCTTTGACCACCTTCACTGTGTTTTTTTTTCTCCTTACATCCAAGCAGTAATTTCCCATCGCACAGGCTGTATCCATAATTTCCAGCCCTTTCACTCTGGGGTTAGTCTGGCTCCATCATTTTTAAAGCTCCCTCATTAAGTAGCTGAAAAGGGCAATTCGCCACCTCTCCACCTTCTCCAGGCTAAACAGACCCAGATGGCTCAGCCTGTCCTGGTGCATCCTCCACCCGAGCACCCATCTCCGTGGTCCTCCCCTGGACTTCTTCCAGCTTGTCTATGCCTCCCTTGCACCTGGGCACTGAACCAAAGCCAGGGCCCTGAGGCAGCCTTGCAGCACCCACCTCCTGTCTGGCAGGATGGGCACCCTCCAGCCCTTCACTTGGCTCAGCCGGGCATCCGAGAGCTCGATGTGCAGGGGCAGTTTGGGCACCCACACGGTCATCTCCAGTGGGGCAGAGAGGTGCTCGTAAGTGAAGGTGACCCGGGCGCTCATGGAGCCCCGCGACTCCTTCCCACTGACAAAGACGTAGTCGCAGCTGCTGGAGACCTGGGGAGGGGGACAGAGAGAAGGGAGGGATTGAAAAATGCCAGCAGAAATCACACAAATCCTAGAAAAGGAGTTGTCCAGAGGGATGAGAAATCTTGGAGGATTAGGACTATACCAGGCATGTACCCAGTTAAAGGCCAGCCCAGGAGAGGTGATGCCTTCTCCTCTCCAAAATCCTTGCTGTGAGGAATGGACTCATAAAGGGTCAAGGTCTGCAACAAATGTTCCCTCTTATCCCGGTGTTCTGCAGGCCCTGGCCCACGTACAGTTCCTGTGTGCACCTTCACCTGGTGCTTCAGCTTTCTTGGACTCCTGCGCACAGCAGTTCCCCCTCACAATGTTCAGGTTAGAAGCGCTCCTGGGTGCCTTTTCGGCTCAGCCTGGACCACAGGGCTTGCAAATTGCTCACTCTAAACATCAGCCCCAAAAGATCCTCCAACATCAACCAGCAAACACAGAAAATGAGCGCAGACCTGCCACAAGCTGGGTGTCATGGAGGGGGCCATGGCCACGTCCCCATCACTCATGCTCATGCAAGGAAGAGCTTCCAAAAGAGCTTCAGCTTCCAACGGGCTGAATCCCATTGTCCATTTGCTCTGTTTTTCTCTCTCTCTCTCTTTTTTTTTTTTTTTTTTTCCTAATTCCCATTTATGCAAATGCTGTTAGTTAAATTTGCTATAAAACAAATATGTCCTGCGGGGGCCACTTATTACCGACCAATCCAAGCCAATTAAGGAGATAAGAGGAAGCGACTAAAGCATCACTTGTGTTTCGTCTTACAGCACCAGAGTCAACGACACCTCTTCCTTCCCAGCAAGGCTGGAACAAGAATCAGCCCAGGGAGACTTGAACCTCTAATCGGGAGCAGCCCCAGGCCTAACTCTGACCCTTCTCTCCCCTCTGCGCTGTCAGAAATTGTGTTGGAATTGTTTGTAGCTGGAAAAAAAGAAAAAAAGATCTGTTTCCTCAGCAAGCAGCACAGTCACTCTCTTTCTCAGCTGTGCTGAGCAACGTTTCTTGTCTCCAGCGAGCTGCTCTCCTGTACAGATTCTCTGATGGCTGATAAGGGGTTGAGTCCATGCCCTGCACTAGCTGACAACAAAGGTGATAGTATCACTGTCTCTTTCCACCTCCTCCTTGGGGACCTGTATTCACTCATCTGCAGGAACTTTCTATTTTAGAACTGCAGGAACTTTGTATTTCAGAGCTTTTGAGCAGGCCTGATTCCTACAAGAACTCAGGGCCACGGGGTCCCTCCGTGGTGCATTCACGGTCCCTCGGGGCTGGCGGTGCCTACGAGCCTTCCCTGGGGTGACAGGGCTGTCAGGGCTGCACAAGCAGGAAGGACATTGAGGCCACAGACCGGAGCTCTTCGGGAAGTCTCCGCTCGCTGGGTGGCAGGAGGAAAGTTCAGTGCAGAAGGGTTTGTTTGTCGCCTCCATATCAGATAGACACCAGCTCAGCATGCCAGAGAAGACGATCTCAGCTCTGGCAGGGCGGCCCTTGAATAAAGATGAGCTCTTGGGCAAATCCCCCAGCAAAGGAGTACTCTGGATATTGTGCCATTTATCACAATAAATATGATGGGCTGCTGCTTGCATTACCTTAGCTAATAAATCCCCCCAGCAGTCTTGTTCTGGGGGCCACTTGCTTTTCAATTGGCTGGGGGAAAAAATATGACAACAAAAAATACCAGCACATCAGGCCTGTCCTGATGATGGAGTGACTGCAGATTAGCTTTTAAATGAAGTGAGCGCTTGTTCAGAGATACTTCCCGGAATCGCAGCAAGGCATTGGTAAGCAGAAGGCTGAGGTCTCCCTGGGCACCGAGCCAAGCACCAACAGCTCCATTCCCATGGCCAGGAGTGGCTCCAAGCTCCTCATCAGCATGGTCTACAGACTCAAGGGTGGTATGGAGGCAAGGAATCCTCTCCAAGGCCCTCAGGGCTGGCAAGAATCATCACGGCTGGTGCGATCCCGTGTTTGCTCATCAGGGTTTCCCAATGGAGGCCAGTGGATGATCAGGGCCTCCAAGGCTGCAGCCAGGCCACCCAGCTGATATGTTTGTAGCAGGTCTTCAGACAGATGCGTGAGGGTGACAGGGGGCTCCTGAGCAAGGCTCAGATAGCAGGTGAGGTTGAGCATCTCTCCGCTGAGCATCACTGCAGGGGAAGGTGGCACTTCTCTCCCTGCAGGTCCCCTAGGTACGCACAAGTCCCCAAGGCCATGGCATAGGCAGGGAACAGGTATTATTTCTATGCTACCTTGAACAATCAAGTCCTCCTCTCTGGGCTGAGTTGCCATGTGCCACCGTGGAAGGGACAGGGGTCACAAATTGCACCTGCGCTCTCCCTCCATCCTTTAACCACAGTCCCTGTACCCATGCTGCCCTCTGTCCACGTGTTATCCAGAGGAGCAACCACCAAGCCACAGTTGGGGTGGGGAGAAGCAGCCGCTCCCCAGCTCTCCTTAACGCTAAATTATTTACAGTAACAGATACCAGAGTCCACCGTGTAAGCTTTGATTTATGTAACAGGTTTATAGCCCTGACACCGCAATCACACTCCCCAATCTCAGCAGGTAACAGAAAGCTCCCTCGGAAACGCATCTCCAGCACAAACACAAAATAACTCAGCAAGAAATTGCAAGGGGCTTCAGATGGAAAGCAGGAGGCGAGGGAGCCGTGGGGCTGGAGGACGGCTCCATGTATTATTCATCCCCACTTGTGTGCATGTGTCTGCTCCCCCCAGGTCTGGGGACAGTGCGCAAATAGATTTATGAGTAGAAAGGCAGCACATTAAACAGTTTAAGTGTCTTGAAGTCCATCCTGAAGTGTATTATTGCTCCAGTGTTTAATCATGCTGCGGAGAACCGGTCTCCATAAATTAGAGCCCAGCACTGTAAATCGCACAGATTGTAGCTGTAGTCGCAACCTGGATAAACAGTTTGCGACACCAGCTGTGCTCCCCTACGCGCCTGGTTGGGCCCAGCCTGGGTCCCGGGAAAAGTCCGAGGTAGGTCCGAGTTGGGGTCAGGGGGTGGGTCCGGGGTAGGCCCAGGCTAGGGTCGTGGGTAAGGTCTGGGATGGGTCTGTGGTGGGGTCTGGGGTAAGGTCTGAGCTGGGCCCAAAGGTCTGGGGTAGGTCTGGGCTCAGGTCTGGAGTAAGGTTCAGGGTAGGTCCGGGCTTGGGTCCGGGGTAAGGTTCCTAGTGGGGTCTGCGGTGGGGTCCAGGGATAGGTCCAGGGTGGGGTCTGGGATAAGGTCCAGGGCGGGGTCCAGCTAAGGTCCGGGGTTAGGTCCTGGGTAGGTCTAGGGTGGGTCCAATGTCGGCTTCAAGGTGGTGTCCGTGTTGGATCTGGGGTTGGGTCGGGGATGGGGTCCAGTGTAAGTCCAGGATAGGTCCAGTGTCAGGCCTGGGCTTAGGTTCGCAGTGGGGTCTGGGTTTAGGTTCAGGGTAAGGTTCAGGGTGGGGTCCGTGCTGGGTCCGGGGTAGATTTGGGGGTGGTGTCTGCGTAGGGTCCAGGGTGGGGTCCAGGTTAGGTCTGGGGTTGGGCCTGGGGTAAGGTCCAGGGTTAGATCCGGGGTGAGGTCCGGGGTAAGGTCCAGAATGGGGCCTGGGGTTAGGTTTGTGTTAAGGTCTGGGGTTAGGTCCGTCACTGGGTCCAGGGGAAGCTCTGGCTCTGGATACAGGGTTGGTCCGGGGTGGGATCCGGGCTAAGGTTCCAGGGTTGGGTCTGGCTGATTCCCATGGACCCCCCAGCTCCCTGCAAACCAGCGCAGGGCTCTCCACACACGCAGAAGAGAGAAGTCCTAAGTGCTGGGCACAGGCATTGGCAGGGGGACGGACCTGGGTATCTCAGAGAGCACCCACGGCAGATGTGGATGGGGCAGGGGTTTGAAGACGCAAGAGCATCCCCATCTTTCACGCTTTACCCCTCTGCTTCTCTTTTTGGCTGCTCCAACACAGGGAGAAAGGAGAAGAGGGAACCAAAAGAGATGGATATGGAGATGGCGAGATGACTGACTCCCTGGATGGATACTGGAAGAGGGAATGGTATGGTGGGAATCAGGGAAGAATTTTGGGGGTGGATGGATGAAGTGATAGACTAATAGAGGTGCACAGATATATGGATACAATGGTGATAGAAAAACATATATGGATGGATGTCAGGACTGATGCTCCTCACCTGAGATGGCTGACTAGACAGGTGTTCCCTGTGGAGACCCCTTTGCCTTCATCCAGCACCTGCCACACAGCCATCCTGCTCCTCTCCCCAGCCCCTTTATGTCCCCTGTCCTCACAGCCTCCCCAATCACACAGCTCGACCCCCCACAGCCCCAGTCGACCCCAGTCCCAGCCCCACAGCACCAGCCCTGCCCCTCGCCAGTGGCATCAGGGCCCTGCGTCCAGCAGCTGCTCCCTGGGCACCTGGGCAGAGCCGCAGCGCCGGGGCCACCGGCCAGCCGGAGCCAAGCCTGGGGTCCAGTCCCAATGGGAAATAAATGACACCCCAAGGCACAAGGAAAGCAGCTAACGAGAACGTGCCATTTGCCCTGCAAGGCAGCACTATTTTGCCTTATCAGTAATAAAGGCCTCGATAACACACAGTAATTTCCACTGCTCAGCATCGGAGCATCCCTCAGCCTCTCGGGGGATAGCGACAGGGTGTCTGTTCTTCCTCTCCACATTGCCCATGCAAAGGCAAATTTGGATGGAAGGAGAGGCCAGCGCTCAGCTCAAACCTGCCCTTGGGGTGCAAGAGGAGGCATCACCCCAGGGCGATGGGGTCCCTTGCTGGCACCAACGAGAGCCCAGTCCTGGCCCCCTTCACACACTCACCTTGATGATGTCTTCGTTGTTGGACTTGCACTCGACCATAGCTGAGACGTCCACGATGACGCCACTCAGCTCAATCGCAATGACCTTCACGGGAATGGCCACCGTCCGGCCTGTCAGGATGGCCGTGTTGATAATTTCCGTGTCCTGGGGAGGGTGTGCAAAGCAGAAAGTCAGTCAAACGGGCAGCCTAGCTCCCCCAGGAGGCACCTCCCAGCCAGCCCCTCTCCCATCCTTGCCTTGCAGGCACACAAGGTTCTCATGGGTCATTGAGATCATACAGAGACATATTAGGGGGGTTGGCCTCCATGAACAGCATGGGAAAAAAAAGTAAAGCTGGCAGCGGCTTCCAAGCAGGGAATGGTGAAGAGCTGGGAAAGAGCATGCAGGATACTGGAGAGCGCACAAAGCTTGGGTGGTGCATCCAGCACGAAGGGAGTGTGCAGGGTCCCCCCATCCACTCACCATGGCCAGAGGTACGATGGCCCGGATGTCCCTCTGGATGACGGTCAGCTCTGTCACCGCCTTCTCCAGGTCGGGCGGCGGGTTGCGGCCCCGGTAGTCGATGTGCCACATGATGCGGCGCGTCACCGACTGGCTAGTGAAGTTCTCCATCTCGAAGTCCAGCTGCATTATCTCAGCAGAGGAGTCCCCATCCCTGGGCAAGGGGGACAGGAGGGGGACGCTCTCAGCTGGGCGCCTGCTGGGGCAGGTCCTGCAGGCGCCCCGGGGTCGGAGCCGGCCTGCAGGACACACAGACAGTGCCGTCTAGCGATGCAGAGCATCTCCGGCAGGTCCGAGCTGCCCGTTTCAGGCAGCAAGAGGCACCAGGGCACGTGGTGCCTCCACCGCTGCAATGCCAGCACCCCAGAAATGGCACAGCCCCAGACCCAAACCCAGGACAGAGGGACAGCACATCCACCACTGATTATTGCTCCCACACACGCAAAGCTGGGAACCACTCCAGTGGAAAGCAGAAGTGGAAAAGGGGAAGGAAAACCCTCCTATATTTTTGTGCCTGTCCCCAACAGAAGAAATATCCGGCCAGCGAAAGCCTGCCCTTTGCAAAGGCTGCTCAGTGATATATTAGCACCACACGTCGGGTGTGACCAATGCTGTTAGCTGTTAGTGGCCTCAGGGGACGGTCCTGGCTGCAGGGCCAGCCGGGTGCTGCCCTTGTCTCCCAATCAGCATCTTCCCGGCAGCAAGGCTGGATTTAATGCCCCAGGGCTGCTCCCTCGGCCATCTCCGGCAAGTCAAACCCTCCCAGACGGAGGG
The DNA here is from genome assembly GCA_013398735.1 of Nothocercus julius. Taxonomy (NCBI): domain Eukaryota; kingdom Metazoa; phylum Chordata; class Aves; order Tinamiformes; family Tinamidae; genus Nothocercus; species Nothocercus julius. The sequence goes on along the minus strand of VZSV01000203.1, from coordinate 869,829 downwards.
AAGGCAGCCAGCACCAGGGACCCTGCTTGGATCCCAGCTTCCCAATGCCACATCCCCACTGCAGGGCACAAGCTAATCCCCTGCCCCAAATAACTCCCTGGGACTGCTTGCAAGATGCTTGTCCAGTCTTGGAGCACCCCAAATTCCCGTTTCTTTGGCTGAACCCTCTGAGGTTTCTCCCCACCCAGACAGACAGTGTCAGCACCATCCCCAAAAACGGAACCTCCCCTGGGGCACAAGTGAAGCTCAATCCTCGGCAGAGCCAGCAAAAGGCTCCCTGGAGCAGGGAGACGGAGGAAGGCAAGGAAAAGACGAGCTCTGCCGGGGTCGGGGAAGAGGAATGGGAGCCTGCTCTTGTCTCGTGACACAGCCATCCAGAAGGTACCATCAATCCAGGGATGCTGGATACAGTCAGTTTATCCCTTATAAATGGGTAATGAGTGAAAGAGAAGAGAAAAAAAAAGAAAGAAAAAAGAGAGCAACAACTCAGTGGCTGCTCCAGGACATGGCAAGCACTGATCACTGCTGCCACGAGGGCAAGGACCGAGCTCACGGCACTGTCCCACAAAGGGGACAGCAAAGGGGGTACCAGGGGAAGCTCCGAGCCCATGCTGCTTGCAGAAGGCGCTCGGGTTGCTCTTCCAAAGCAAGAACATGAAAAGCAGCCAGGAGGAGCCAGATTTGAGGGTGAAGCAGCCAGTTTGGCCCCAGGATGCCTCACCATGGGATGCTGCAAGTCCATACAGGGTTGCGGTCATGGCAGCCCTGCTATGGCCACTGAAATGGCCTCTAATGTGCCCTCCTCCAGCTGGAATGGCCCAGGCTGCAAGGATATGATGGGAACATCATCTCTGAATGCGGCCAGTATTGCCAGAAGCCCAAAGGGCCACAGGGAGGCAAATTCCTCATTGCCGCAAGGCCCGGAGGGCAACACGGGTTTGAGTCATTCATACTTTGCATGACGTTAATATTTGATTGAGTTGTTTGTCTAAGAGGTGATTGTAATCACTTTAAATTCATCTGCCGTCTCTAACCTTTCAAGGCTGATTTTCATCTGCCGCAGACGCGGAGAGGGGGAAGGGGAAGGAGCCGGGAGGAAGGCAGGTGCCTCCTCCTCCTCCCCGAGCCAGCCCTCACCTCCCGCAGAGACAGGAGAGCTGCAGAGGCTGCTCCACTGCCCCTGGCGACGGGGACACCATCCTGCCCCAGGCACATGGGAGCAGCCTCAGCAGCTCCGCGTCTCAGTAGGCAGGAGCAACTCGCTTCAACCCAGCTCCTGGAGACGTTTGTCTCTCCAGTCCCCAAAGATGTCTAGCAATAGAGATGTCACAGCCCAGGAATCATTTTTTCCAGCGTGTCAGAGAAATCCTGCTCATGATGTGACCCCATGACACAGCCACATCCTCTTTGCTCGATGGGTCCCATCCCCACGGATGCATGGAGCTCCCCTCTCCTGTGCAGCTGGCTTCTGCTTCCTCATCCTCTCCTCGTCCTCCACTTCCCCAGGATAATCCATCTCTGTGTTTTTCACCTGTCCTTGTGGGTCTCCTTTCCCTTAAATCATTCTCATTTCCATCCTCTGATCCCTCCCACACTTGGATCAGTTGAGGTCGGAGGACCCAGATCAGGTGACCTTCTGTGGCTTTATGATTCCCCCCCAAATCCACAGGAGGTGCCCACGGGCATCCCACATGGCCACCGAGCACCTGCTCATGGACCAGGCGCACCTGCAGAGACATCACCGCTGCGGTGCCCAGCTCCTTGCTTATGTCCCAGCACGCAGAGCAGATGGCACCGACAACGCCACCACGCAACATCCACCTGTCCGGCCACAAATCAGGGTCAAAAACCCCTCTTGCTGGAGGCAGCTGGAGGTGCCCACGGCTCACGCTGGTGCTGGACCAGCCCTGGCCTTTCCCTGCTCCTGGCTCGGCCACAGTCTGCATTGAGGCTGCACAGTCTCTTGCTGGCATCTGCCCATCCCCTTCCCACAGGAACCCTGTGCGCATCTTTCAATTAAAAGGAAAATAAAATCTGCACCCATGGCAGCTTATCGGGGCTCCCATGGAATGTGCCTGGGACGAGCAAACCCAACAAAGAGGCTCCCCGGCAGCCACACGCTGCCCGGGACGGGCGGATGGATGAGGAGAGGCGGCTCTGCACCACCATGAAAGTGGCTGGAGCATGATGGTCCCATCCCTCATGGGCCCTTGTCACCCTCGCTGCAAGAGGAAACACGCTGTCCCATCTCGAGAGGCTTAGGTCCTCATGCCAAGAGGTTGGGGCTTCCCAGCACAGGGTGCAGCCTGGAGAATCCTTTTTGGAGATGCCCTGGGGTCTCCCAGGAAGGCTGGACCCTGTGTTGAGCTCCCAGAGCGTGGTCACATGTGGAGCAGACTGTGAGCTGGTCCACCATGGTGCTGAGAAACCACGAGCTGAGACCCCTTGGTACCCGGGTGCAGCCATCTGCATCCCTGCACCATTGGCCTCCAGGCAGCAAGCCCTGGGGCACGGTATATCCGAGCACTCCCACCTAAGCACAGACCAGAAGCTCCTTCCCAGCTTAAAAGCATCCACGTTAGCCAGAATGAAAAGGTTTGACCTCAGCGTTGCTGGAAACAGCATCCCCTGCCACGACCAGGGCAAAGGAGGCCACCAGGCTGCCTGGGGGTCTCAAATCCCAATGCCAAACCAAAAATCCCCACCAGGGCTCAGGATCACCAGCATGGAGCATCGGTCCTTACGAGGCCTTACCTGGGCCCAGCGCCATCCACACGGGACACGTCGACGGTGGCCGTGGAGTGCTTGCCGCCTGTCAGCAGCTCTGAGGTCACCAGCCACTGCAGGCTCCTCGACTTGGTGGTGAGCAGGTTGACGCCCTTCTTGGCCTTCACCCTGTGGAGAGCCGCAGTTAGGACCACGGCGCTTCGGGTCTTCTACGTGCGATTGGCAAGAAGCAGCCCTCCCGGCCTGAGTTCTAAGGCACAACACACCATCCCTTCGTGGCCCCCCAAGGAGATGCCAACCATGGGAACAAGCCTTTGCATTGGCCCAGTGCAACCATCACCCCAACGTGGAGCTGCTCTAGGGGTGGAGGTGGGTTGAAGCAGGACAGGAAGACCCCAACATCCCCAAGCCACCAGCTCCAGCAGGGCCGGGCCTTACCTGAGCGTGAAGTGCTCCACCGAGGAGTTGGCCATGAGGTAGAGGAAGATGCTGAGCACTTCCCCGGGCTTGAGGGGCTTGTCGGGCAGGCGGATGAAGACGTTGCCGTCCAGGCGGTGCTCCTGCAGGAGCTGGCCGGCGGGCAGCTGCAGCAGGCTGATGCTGCCGATGCGCAGCAAGGGGTGCTGCGTGGGGCCCTCGGC
>VZSV01000203.1:853579-866296 GCA_013398735.1 Nothocercus julius | reverse complement strand
GCGGGGACGTCTCGCCCAGGCACTCGCCGGCGCCGCCGGGCGCGTGCAGCGTGTAGTAGAGCTCCGCTTGCTGGCTCTCGCCCGGCACGTCCAGGCTCTCCGGGCTCTTCCGCCGGCCCAGGGGCACGGCCGAGGGGCCGAACCAGGCGTGGGGCAGCTCTGCCTGCACCAAGCACGTGGCCAGGCTGCCCCGCAGGCGGCACGAGCTCCTGACCTCGCGGGCGTCGCGGAAGGCGTGGAGCTGCACGCAGGGCAGGCGGTCGGTGACGTCGAAGTCATCCCAGTCCCGGCCGGCCACGTAGAAGAGCACTTGGACCACGGGCTGGCTGGCCACCACGCGGGGCTGGATGATGAAGGCGCGCACCTTCCAGTTGACCGTCAGGCGGTCGGGGATCTCCAGGGTGCTCGAGGGTTGCAGCTGCTCCTTGGGCAGCACCAGCCCCGTGCTGAAGGGCCCCAAGGTGACGTTGAGCACGGGCAGCTCCTTGGTCTGGAAGACGACGAAGGGCTCGGCGCGCTGCAGCGGGGCGCTGACGTTGGCGCCGGGAGCGGCTCCCACCTCCTTGAGGAAGAAGGCCAGGCGCGTGCTGGAGAGCCGGTAGCTCACGGGCAGCGCGGCCGCGCCGGCGGGCTCGGCGGGCTCCGGGCTGGGCGCTGCCCCCCTCGCCTGGGCTGCGGAGGGATGCGGAACACCGGTTAGCACGGAGCGGCCCCGCGGCACCTCCCCGGCCCCGCACCTCCCCTGCCGCTCCGCCTGGACGCAGCCCGGCCGGCCCAGGAGCAGGCGCAGGGATAAATGCTGGGCTTGGTTTCTGACCCTCAACTCATCAAGGAAATAAAGGTACCAAACCAAATTCAGTGCCGTCCCCAAATTCAGACCTGACCCCAAAGCCATCGCCATTCCAGCACCCTGATTCACCTGGCAGATTTCCCCTGGCCTCGAGGGCCAGAGGCTTCCCCAGGAGCTGGTGCCCTTGCAAGAGAGCAGGTTTGTAATAGGGATATCTTTTCTCCCCGGTATTCTTCAAGCCTCAAAGTTAAACAGTGAGAATTAGTGTCCCTTTGCCCACCGACAGCGCAGAGCCGCCCTTCAGGGGATTCATTACCCCCTTTGCAAGCACGGACATGGCCCTGTGCAAAACTGATGCGGAGGATATTGCTGCAAGCCCAGGGAGGCAGGCAGAGCTAAAGCCACTGAAATTGGCTGCAGGAAGGAAACCTGTTAAGGCCAAACATTATAACATGGATAAAAAACTCCAGCAAGGGCCAAAAATGCTCCGTTAGGTCCTGGCTTACTCTCTTAGGTTCTTTGCCTCAGTTTGCTCAGCACAGAAACCGGGACGGTCCTTTCCTTTCCCCAGAAAGGGGAAAAATGGGTAGATCCAGCAGGCTGCTCCCTCTGAGTGCTCCCTCCCTCTTCCCTGCCACAGATCTGATGGGAATCAAAGCACCATCGCTTTGGGTTTGTTATCGCACCTTTGGGGTTTGCTCCTATTTCATTGCAAGGGGAGAAAATCCAGCAAGTGCCATCGTAGGATCCTGGTCCTTGCACAGCCGGGCGCCCACGGGCAGCCTCACCTGGACGCAAGAAATCCGAGCGGAGCAGCTGCAGGAGGGCAAGTTTCAGGTTCACTCCGAGCTGGGACACCCAGCAGGGAACTGGGACACACTAATGCCACCGCTGACACCAATCCTGAGCAACCCCGTGCAGAGCAGCTGAGCCGCCCAGGCATTGCCCTGGATCCACGGCTGTTTTGGCTGGAAGCAGGTGAGAGCAGCCAAGACCCGCCTGAACAGAACCCCAAACATCCAACTGCTATTGCAGGCACCCGTAAGACATGTCAAGGTCTTTGCAGCTGATGTGACTGCCAGCAATTCCCAGGACGCCTGGGTCCCCTTCGCCCCCCTCCCTCAGCTCCTGTCTCTGAGCGCCCGCGCAATGAGGAGCCCCGCGCCTTCGTTCCTGGCGCTGATTGCGGACCTGTCCCAAGTGGCTTCGGCGGCGGCTTCCCAACAGGAGCTGCAGCATCCCAAATTACACGTGTCAAGCGGTGGAGAAAGACGCTGATGTGACGGCTCAGCCCCCTGGGACAGGCTCTGCCCCCTGCCAGGTGCTGTCTCGACGCTTCGGTAGAGCCAGACGGATGGCGGGGAGGAGGTGCCGGGGGCTTCGCTGCAAGGAGCGGGAAGGACGAGCGTCCCTGTGCTGGGGACCTGCTCCGATGTCACCATCCTGCAGCGTTTCGCAGCAGGGCATGGTGCATGCAGAGAAACCAGCCTGGGCTCCCTCGCAGCCCCCCATGCAGAGGCTCTGGCCACCCTGGGGGCAACCGGTCTTGCACCGCACAGACCTGGGCGCTGGGTGTCCCCACGGCGGTGCAGTTCAGCAGCGGTCCAGCCACGTCCCCCGCGCAGCTCCCCAGTCCCCTCCACAGAAGAGACTTGGTGTCTCCCCAGGGAAGAAAGGGCAGGATCTAGAGCATCCAAGGAGCAGGGCCTGAACCATCTCTGAGAGTGCCCATCTCCTCGGGATTTCCCATCTGGAGACATGGGAACGCGCAAGCAGCCAGAGAATATCCTTCCCTCACAGCCGCCAGGGCCTGGGGCTTAGGGATTTCCCAAGCCAGGAAAATCAGTACATCCAGGAGAGCTCCAGGTTGCAGTGGTGGGGAAGCCAACAGGAACCGGGACCTGTAATCTAGCAGGAGAACGTGATGCTGCAGGACACAGGGCACGTAAGCGGCTTGGAAAGGCTCATAAAAGGATTAGCAGCTGATACGAGCATGAACAGCATCTGCAAACGCTGCCCAGGATAAAACCTGTTGGAAAACCAGGTGGGAAAATCCCCCGAAGCCCGGCACCCCCGGCGCAGCGCTATCACCATCCCGGCTGGTCACAGTGCCGGCCCGGCACATCCTCCAGCAGCGTCCGCCTGCCAGACGTCCTCCAGGCAAGGGCATCCAATGCATGCTGACCCCATCTCCTCTACTATCTCATTTTTTGGGGGAGAGCCAGGAGCTATGGGAGAGGCTCTGGGTACTGAAAGGCACCCATGGGCGCAGCCCCTCTCTGCACCAGCTCTGCGGCCAGGACAGTCGTGATGCTCTGGTTCACAGCTCCCCTACACCAGGTGCAAAACACTGGTGCTAGAGGAGCCCTTGACACCTAAACCTGCCACATCCACAGGCACAGCAAACCAGGGCAGCGTCTGCGCTCGGCCCCACATGCAAATCCCACCTGCTACAGCCTGGGATCCTCCTCAGGCCATGGGACCCAAGAAGTCCCCAGCCCAGCTCCAAGCAGAGCAGTCCTGGAGCTGAAGCTTCCCCACGGCCCATGGTTGAGGAGCCACAGACAAAACCTGGACCTGGAGAGGCTGTGCCAGGAGAACCTGCTTCCCGTGAGCACCATCAGGCACCAGGACAGTTTGCCCGAGAGACCCCATCCCTGGAAGGCTCCATTGTGAAGAGCCATCCATGGGGGATCTCCATCCTTGAAGGCTTTCAAAGCCCAAAGAGCCCTGAGCAACCTATGGTGACCCCCCAGTTCAGAGGAGGTGGCAGAATGAGATCTCCTCCATGGTCCCTTCCCACCACCGCACTCCTTGGAGTTTCCCCTGCCTCTCCAAGCCCCACAGAGTGGACAGTCCTTAGTTCAATACTTCCCTAGCGAGCCGAAGAGCACCAGGCTGCTCTGCCAAGGCCCTATACCCCCACGGATACAAGCAGCCAGCGTAACAAAATGCTCCTTGCTGGATGGGGAACGGACGTTTGCAGGGAGCTCAGAGCAAGCAGCACCACCATGGGTGCCACCATCACCCCGAGGGGCTGGAGATGCAGCAGGGAGGTTTCAAGGAATTCAGTCCAGGGTGCAAATTGCCCTTCTCATGCAGCACTAGGACCGTGCCAGGCGGTCTCTTGCACCGCAAGATGCCTAAACTGCCCGTGGGAGATTTCAAGAACAATCGCCGGCGAGAGAAGGTTTCTCCTCACCTCCGGCTCTCGGAGATTGCTTTCCGCCACGAAGCATGAAGCTTTATGTCCTTCCTGCGTGCCCGGCCTGGTTTATGCAGCCGCGGCTGCTCCTGTCGCTCGCAGTAATGAGAAGGGGGTGGATTTTTTCCTACACGTGTTTATTTGCTGCAAAGTCGAGCTGTGAAAGGATTCGCCGACTCCACTAACCGCATGCATAAAATCCCAGCAAGGAAGAACGATGCACAAGGAGCAAAGGAAAAGGTCGCGTTTGGCAGGGAATCACTGAAACAGCGGGATTTCCACCACCAGCCCCTGCAAAATCTCCTGTGTTTGGGGAAAGAGAAGAGGTAAATCCACTCATGGGCAGGATGGGGTCCCCATGAGACCCCACTAGGTGCCCAATGATCGGGCATCGGTGCCAGCACCCTTAGGTGCCGGGCACCTTCCCGGCATGGCCAGCGGTGCCGTGTCCTCCTGCTGCAAAGTCCCCATGGAGGATGTGTCCCCACGACTGAGCCCTAACGAGCCTGGACAAGCCTGTGCCTCCGGCACTGCCGGAATGGGAGAGAGGAGGCAGCGAGGACGAGCCGGGGCTGGAGATTAATGAGACGGTCAAGATGAGTTCAGCAGAAGCTGCAGCGCCGGCACCCACAGAGGCTATTTCCTTTCGCAGACAAAATGCATTTAAATGACGGTCTAATCTGTTGCCCGGAGCGGGGGACAGGACAGGCGCCTCCACTCCTCGGCCATAAACTAATCGTGCCAGGAGAGGGGCTAATTGAGCTGCTTGCGCCCAGCTGGCCACACACAGCCGCGGGTGCCGGCGGATGGAGGCGCCGCCACGTCGCACCCGGAGCCTTCCTCCCACTGCGGCTCCGGGACGGAGCGCAGGGATGTGCCAGGGCTCAGGCACTCAGGGGGAGGGAGAAACCTGCAAAGCTCTCGCTGCCATGGGGCCTGCCAGGTTGTCCCCTTTGGGGAGCACAATGACACTGCCACTTCCAGCTGGAAGGCAGAGAGGGACGGAGAGAGGGAAAGAGGGAGGTAGATGGAGAGAGGAATGGATGGATGCATGGATAGCCAGGAAAAAAGACAGGGTAGATAAGGATGGATAAACTAGCAGACAAGGTGGAGAATGGATACGTAGGTGCATGGATGGATGCATGGATGGACGCATGGATAGCCAGCCAGCAAGACAGAGAGACAGGATGGATAAGGACAGATCAAGTAGCAGAGAGGGTGCAGGATCTATGTATAGGTACGTGGATGGATGGATGGATGGATGCACGGTGGATGGGTGGAAACATGGAGATAAGCAGCTAGGAAACAGCTGAGCAGCGAGAGGAGAGCTAGGGGCAGAGGAAGAGGAGGGGCAGGATAGAAGGGAGGATGCAGGGGTAGCACAACAGCCCCGGGACTGGTGCTCGGCTCTCGTCCCCACCACATCCAGTCGGGGCTGGGGGAGACATGGGTTAAGTCCTGGCTGTTGGGGCTTGCTGGCATCGTCCCATGGATGCGAACGGGATTTGCAGGCGCCTGACCTGCATTCCCGGCACTTATTATTAGGCCGGCACAGGGAGGGCCATATGGCCCATCCGCGCTCCGCAGCGCGGCCCCGGAAGCAAGAAGATCTCCATGCTCAGCCCTCCTCGGGGCTCTCCAGGGCTCCCCACGTGCACCGTGGGCAAGGACCCACAGCAGCACTGAGGTGGGATGTGATTCCCACATCTCCCATCCTGACTAACCCTCCGACTCCCTCCACGCGCACAGTGGAGCCAGGACAAGCCGGAGCCAGGCAGGCCAAGAGGCAGCAGCGAAGGCAGCCGAGACGCACAAGGGGCTGCGAGGGACCCCCGGGCCGGCCACATCTGCCGAGCCAGATGTGCCCCCGCGCCGGCTGCCCCCGCTCGGCCAGATGGGGCTGAGCCGTTGGCCTCCGCCGGAGCCGCTGAGCCCCGCGCGGGCGGCCGGGCCGGGGGCACGCGGGGACAGGGCGAGGGAGCCGCCAGGCTGGGCCACGAGGCTCCTCCTCACGCCCAGAAACCCGGAGCGGAAGAACACCCTCAGGGACAAGATAACGTACGCAAGTCAAAGGGCCAGGGCAGTGTCTCACGGCCCCCCATGCTCCTGCCCCCCTCCTGGCTGAGGACGGACAGCACTCGTCACACCAGTGCACGGACGTGTCTGCTCTGCAAGAGCCAAGGGGGGGTGCCTGGGCTCCGGTATCCAGCAGGACCAACAGCCTCAAGCACAGGCTGATCCACAGCCCCAGCTGTTTGCCATAGGGATCATTTAGCTGCACTCAGGGGGGCATCTTTATCCTGGCTTATCCCGTGGGATGCGGCGGGGGGCTCCCGCAGCGTATATCCCCACTTATCCCGGCTGCCATCCCAAAGATCAGCTAGAAAAGCGCTTGAAAATCAGATGGCAGAGGGGAGGGTGGAGGGAGAGTCTCTGGGGTCTCCACGAGAAATATTTATGGGGGGAATTTCTTTGGAGCGGGATTGGTACCTGCAGGTCACCTGGACCGCAGGTCACTGCAAATCCAGACCAACGGGCGATGGAGGGGCCAGTCCCTCCCCATCCATCCACCCCAGCACCGTCCTAGTTTTCCCTGTCTGCCCGAGCTGACCCGCCAGGGCGTCCCCATGCCCAGGGCCCTGAGGATGGACCTTGCCCATCTCTGTCTCCTCCCCATCACCTTCGGCCTCACCCCAGCTCCTTCAAGCTGGCGATCCCAAACCCTCAGCCACTCGCTTGTCACCGTCACTCCAGCCCCTCTGGAGGGACATAATAAAATCCACGCAGGAATAAAGCAGGAGCCCAAAGTGCGAAGGAGAAGCAGGGCACCTGGCAGACCCCCCCAAGACGCCCCCGACGGCCGCGCGCTCGCAGCAGCACCGCAGCCAACAAGGCGCGCGGCCGCGGGCGCCGCCACCACCGCTCCCCTCTAATTGGAACTCAATTAAGTGAATAATTGTTACAAATGTAAAATTACCCTCTGCCGGCTCGTGGCTATGAGGTGCCCCAGCTGCATGCGAGGAGGCTGCAGGGAGCAGGGGGGATGTGGCCTGCTCGGGTCCCAGGCTCGTCCCTGCTCCCGACTGACGGCATCAGCTCTGTGGTGGCACCCCCGCACAGGGCCGTAACCCTCACCCTGCTTGGGGTTCCCCAAAGCACCGCAGGGCACAGATCGAGTTGGTGCTGGCCAGGAAAAATGAATTAACGCTTCCCGTGCACAGCAGTGCTGGTGCAGAGTGGGTTCTCTGATGTCTAATACAGGGTTGTGACCCACCTTGCCAGCACCGCTAGACTCCCCCTTTCTCCTGACCCGCACCAACACCTCCCCACCGCCAGCAGCTCCCAAAGGGGGAGCAGAGCGACGGCTGCGCCGGAGCGGGATGTGGGACAGGGGACACCAGCAGCTGCAGCAGCCGGTTGGGATCGCGGCACAGCGGGAGGCCCCAGACAGCCCCGGCAGCTGCTTTCACCGCGTGCCCAGCCACCATGGCCCTGCTGTCGGGGGACACACGTAGCCCTTTTTCCTCTGCCTGGCAGAGCCGCACAACAGAGCCCTAATTGCGCCCGACAGCCCCTGGAAGCGCAGGCGGCACCGGCTCCACGTCCCACTGGGGCCCTGGTGCTGCCACCGCGACAGCACCCGGCCCCCATCGACATCTCCCCCAGAAGTTATTGGGATGAGGAGAAAGAAAACCTAAAGGAATAAATAAATAAGGCCTAAATGGGATATGCCGCACATGGGCGCAGCCTGCAATAAATTCCCAGAGTAGGCAAAGCTTTTATTCGGCAGCTACTTTAGAGCAATTTCCACAAATCACGCGAGGGACAGGCCAGGGATGAGGAGGAAAGGGCCTTTCAGCAGCAGGGAAAAAAAAAAAAAAAAAAAAAAAAAAACTGAAAAAGGAAAAAAAAAAAAAAAAAAGACAATTTGCTGGACCACGAGTGCCCCCAGGCTGTGGGGGTGACGCTGCACGACGGGGCTCCAGGTCACCTTTCCGATCCCGACGGAGTCTGAGCTGAAACGCTGCCGGTCCCAAACCCCCCTGCCGCGACCTCCCCGCAGGCCCCGCACGGGGCTTTGCCCCCCACGCACGGGCAGCAGCGGAGCCCCGGGGCCGGCCCGGGGCCACGAGCGGCTCCGCGGATCCGCTCCTGCCAGAGCCGCCGCGGCAGCAAACATGCATCACTTGAATCTATTCCCCTCCTTTTTTTAATTCCGCTGGCACCCGGAGAGGAGCGCGTGCAGCAGCCGCAGCGTAGCCATCAGCATGGGGGATTGCGTTTTCAATCTTATTCATTTTTAAGAAGGAAAAAGTAGGGTTTTTTTTTTTTTAAAAAGGAATTATTTCCCAACTTTTGCTAGTCCTGCAAGGGACTGTCAACTCTGTCAGACTCAGCCTCGAGGAGCCGAAAGAGCTGCAGTGCCTGGGGAGCAGCCCCCGCATTCCCTGCCATACGGTTACAGGGGAGCCCGGCACGCTGGGGTCGGCGGCACGAGACCGGCACCGGCAGCAACAAGTCCAGCAAGAGATGGATAAAATCAGGGCACTGGTGGCAGGGAAAGCAACAGCACTGGGGAAACAGAGGACGCATCTCAAATATCGGGTGTTTGGGGGAAGATGCGATGGTCCAGAAACCCCCTCGGCCCAGACATCGGCTGCAGGGTCTCTAACCCGCTGCCAAATTTGACCAGAATTGTCCGAGAGACCCCAGCACCGTTTTGGAAGCGGCTGTGGGCGCCCGAATTTCCAGCCCGGCTCTCCCGCTTGCTGGGGGGTCGCACACGAGTGGAGCCACCTATTTAATAATAAAAGCCTCCGATTAGATTAGCAGGAGCGACCTTTCCTGGATGGATGGGATGTCAGTTCGGCAGCAACACAAGCATCGCACTGGAGGGGACCCAGCCATTAACAGGTTCCTCCACCCTCCAATTCCATGCTATTTTGGTGATGCAATTACAGGAGCTGAAAATCAGGTTATGGCATAAAAACAGCCTTTCCCTCACCATCCGTCTCTTTGGATTTACCAGGAATGGGCTGTGCCCAAGGAGGTGGAGGGAGGCCGGCGCCAAGGGGGAGCCCCAGGGTGCCGAGATGCTCCCTTGCGATGCCAACTCACTGCAGGGATCCGGTTTTATTTTGCCCTTTCCTCCTCTCTTAAGAGCCTCCTGCTGAGAGTCAGAGTGAGGAGGGAACTCAGCATTTGGTCACGGTGGGATGAATAATAAAGGCAGCATTACGGAAAGGACGGATTTCCCGAAATCATCCAGCATGCAGGGGATCACTGTGGTTTCCCCTAGGGCTCTTCCTCCTGTTTTCCTGTGCTCCCAGACGGTGCTGCCAGGGCGGCCAGAGTGAGTCCAGGTCCGAACCCTTCCAGCCACGCGGCTGTTCCCAAACCAGTGTGGCCACCAGGATACGGCACCGCTAGGAAAGCGGCATCTTCCCCCTGGAGCACCCGAGGGTGCCCATGGAGCTCCCAAGGGTGTCCCAGGCAGCCAGAGCTGGGAAAGGTCAGCGAACGCGAGCAGCAGGAGCAGCACGTCACCTGCTCCCCAGATGTGCACAGATGTGTGCGGCCCCGTGCACACCCAGATGTGCGCGCGCAGCCAGGTGCGCACCCAGATGTGCGCCCAACACACGCGCACATGCAGATGTGCATGCACAGCACGCGTGCGCAGGAGCTGCCACCGAGGGCATCGAGGCACCGAGAGCATCTTCAAACACCCAGGACTGAAACCCGCTGCGCCAGCGTTCGCTTTATCTTTAAAAGGACCAACTTGTTGCTAGGCTGCAAAAACGAGCACGAAGGCAGGCAACAATTCAGCCTCGAATTTAAACTCACATTAGAAATTCAAGGCTCCCCGGACAAAAATTATTGCTTGGAGAATTTCTACTGCGCTGCCAATAACGTCCCTCGTCTTTCTCGCTCTCGGCTGCGGTGTCTCCCTGCTGGTGACAGGGGGACCGACCTCCTGCCGCCCGATGCCTCCGCCGCGGGTGAGCCAAGGGAGGCTCCGCTTTGCCGAGCGTGTCCAGCGCCACAGGGAGGACGAATGAAATGAGAAAGGGGGAAAGGGAAAGGTCCTCCCTGGGAAAGGAGAAGGTTTCCAGCACGACATGGTCACATCGCGGCTAGGGGTGATGCAGGGAAGAGCTGGGGTTGTGCAAGGGCACCCCAAAGCCAAAAGTCAGAGGCCTCCAGCTTTCGGCTTCGGGGTGCTCTTGTGTGACTCCCACCTCCCCCACTTCCCATTTGCTGCTCCTTGGATTTGGGGGGGGACAGGTACCCACATCCAGAAGTAGGTGCTGTGCAGAGGGACCCGCTGCTTCACTCTCTGGTCCCTCCAGCTGGACCCAAGGGACATCCAAGGACACCCAGAGCCCACAGACCACGCGCAGCCACGACATCCCAAGCCAGGGCAAGGAGAAGGCCAGATCCATCCAACACAGCATCCTGCTCCCACCTCCTCCAGGACGGGACAGGGACACTCTGCCCTCCCCGCTGCTTACGGTGCCACGGCGGCTCCGTGGGTGTTGGGACGGCGGCTCGTCGGTGGATAAACGCCCCGTGCATTTCCACCCGCGGGTTTCAGCACCCGTTTTAGCACCAAGTTTTTAGCACATCCCCACCTGCTGGCCTGAAAAAACAAAATCCCGAGCAGCACTGCCGGGGCCAATGATGCCAGCAGTGCCTGCTCCTTTTCCTCCAAATCCCCTGCAATCAGAGCCCCCGAACGGGCTGCAAGCCAGAGAGGAGACACGGGGCATCCGCGGGCATCGTGGCAGGACGGGCCCCTGCCCCTGCCCCACCATCTGCCTGCTCAGCTCCGTTTGCCCCGCATGCTGCGGCCTCCAATTCTCTCCCTTTCGGCAGCTGTTTCCTCTCAAGGGAGCACGTGAGGAAGTGCAATACGGCAGCATCCCCAGAGCACCATGATGGGCAGGCGCTGCCTCGGGCGGAGGGGAAACTGAGGCACGGGAAGAGCTCAAGAGGCTGCAGCGCGGGGGCCTGGCGGCCCGGGCTCCCCGGCACAAACCACCCCGCAGCGGAGGCTGCGGCGCCCACAGTACCCAGGTGAACCCCCATTCCCAGCACCGCATCCCAAAAGGACCCTTGGAGCCTCTCGACAACCACACCAAGCACGTGGCATTCGCCAATCGCCACCGCGGCCCCGGACACCAGGGCCCGTTCCCAGGCGACGTCACTCCGGAAAGGCCTGTGCAGCCCTGGGCCAGCCCCGTGCCCGGCTCCCTTGGCAGACGGAGGCGCCAAAAAAGCCCCTTTCTGAAAGCAGCTGATCCGGGGAAGGCAGCCAAGGAGCTCGTGGAGCTCCCATTGCCGGCAGGGAAACACAAAGAGGGTGAAGTTGTTACCGAGGATTGCTATTAAAAAAGAAAAAGGAAAAAAAAAAAAAAAAAAAAAAACACCCAGGAGAGAAGGGCACCAATGAGCCATGAGCCAACCCCAGTGGCTGGCCCAAGCAACCCATAAGAAAGACCAGGGAAATTGGGAGCTCTCGGCATCACTCCCCAGCCCACCCCAAGACTTCTGTTTGCTCTGGGAAGGACATGGTGCTGCTTTGCAGCCCAAAAAGAGCCTCGAACTGCTGGCACGGAGATGCTGCCTGGCTCCCGGGCACGGGGAGCAGGGGACGCCTCCGTCCCCGCCGCCCGCAGCCGCTTCCTGATTAATGGTTTGCATTAAGAGATTTCCCGGCTCCCGCAGTCCCTCCGCCAGCAGCGCCGCCGGCAGCTCGGCCGTGCCGGGAAGCAGCGACCCAGACGTCTGCATCTCAGAGAGGCAAGCGGGAGCGAGCGGCCTCCGCTTCCCGGCCGGCCGGCGGTCCCCAGGCTGGGAATGCCGTTATCTGTTGTTCCTAGGGGCGAGCACTGCCCACACAGCGCGGCCGAGGTGACACAACCCATACGCAACGTATCTGCGGGATAACGGCGGGGAGAAGCATCCGTCACACCAAGGAAAACGCCGAATAAAGTTGCGGCACTCGCTCCGCGCTTCGGATGAGCTGCTGGAAAACCCTGCCTGCTGCTGGCGGTGCTCCGGTGCCCAACGAGAGGCGCGTGGGGACACAGTGGCCGCGTGCTCCCCGCCACGGGGACACCGTGTACCCACTTGCAGGGGGGGCTTTTAGGCAAAAGACATCCAGCAGGAGCCGATGTGCTCTGCTTTGTGGCTCTGGCTAATGTAACGCGTCCAGCGCCGCTCCAGCCTCGGCACAATCCCCAGGGAAGTCACCGGGCCAGGCGGGCGCAGGGTTAAGGCACTGATTTGAATGCGACTCAGGGAAAGTGAGCACAGGAGAGCGGCCCCTCTCCAGCCCATAGCAGGAACTGCGAGCAAGGAGCCCCCTCCCCAAAAGGCACGAGGAGGGGCAGAAAGATGCGAATCCACCAGGCTGCACCCCCCTGCACCCCAAAACCAAGCGGTGCCGGCGCTGCTCCCCTGGAGCGCCCCGGCGCTGGGGGCTAAGCCAGCAGATAATAGCAGATCAAGACTTTGATCCCAACGCTAAATCCACGGCTGCATTAAGGAAGCAAGAGACATGGGCAGTTTGGGCCGCGGAGGGGGGGCTGCCGGCCTTGGAACCCCCAGCCCCGACCCTTCTCTGCCTGGCTCCCCCCAGACTGGCACCCAGTCTGTCTTTTCATTAAGGCCAGAATCATCTCTAATCTCCCCCCGTTTAGCCGGAGAGGGGGCAGCA
>VZSV01000203.1:824760-852284 GCA_013398735.1 Nothocercus julius | reverse complement strand
GGGGGAGGCGCCTTCCTCCTCCTCCTCCTCCTCTTCCCTCCTCCTCCTTCTCGGGCGAGGAGGAGGAGGAGGAGGAAGCAGAGCCGCGCCGCGCTGCGCTCCCCGCCGCTGCAATGCAAGGCAATTAAATGCAACGCGCTGCAACGCAGCCCCCTACCCCTGCTCCCCCCATGCAGATTCCCAGCAGACCCCCCCTCCCAGCACCCCGGGGTGGGGGGAGGGAGGGCTGCAGGGCTGGCCATGCCCCCCCCCCAACCCTGGTCCTTGCCTTGCTGGGAAGCCCGGGGGGATGCGCGGCCGCGAGACGCGGGGGGGATGTTGAGATGGGGAAGCCAGGGACGGGGAAGAGACCCGGGTGCTCCCGACTCATCACTCCGCGATGCGGGGCCAAGGGGACTCAGCCGCTGTCCTTCTTAGTTGCCCCCGGGGGGGTTGTCCTCTGTCTCCATCCCCATCGTGGACGTCTCTCTGCATCTCCATCGCGGACGTGCCCCTCCATCCCCGTGCCGCCCGGTCCCCTCAGCCCCTGCTCGCCAGCAGGGCTGGGCTGCAGTCCCCTCATAGGGCTGGGGGCAGCCGGGGACCCCCCAGTGCCACCTCGGCTCCTCCAAATGCAGCATCATCCATTCCCAGCCCACGGGGCTGCCTCTTCTCAGCCGCCTGGCAGCTCCTGGGAAGCAGATCCCTTAAGCCAGGAGATGCCGGGCATCACAGATGGGAGCAGATTTTCCCTCCTCTCCCCACCCTGGCTCCCCAGTCTCGCTGGAAGCTGCATCCCGGGAATGCCATGCTGCCCATGGTGGGGATACTGGGCTAGGGGCTTGCAGAGAGCAACTGCATCCTGGCCACGTGAGAGGCTACGGAGAGCTGGGATCCTTCCCAGGAGATGCCCCGCTCAGCCGGGAGCATCAGCAGAGGTCAGGGTTGAGGCTGCAGCAATGGGAAACCCTATGATTTCCCAGCCAAAAGAATTCATGGCAATTACCAGTATTGACCTTGAGTGGTGCCAGGAGCTGGAGGCAGCCCCGGGAGTCCCGGCTCACTGAGACCCCTGGGGGGGCACCCCGAGCACAGCCCCCACCCTGCACCCCAGCACCCTTGGGTGCCATGGGATGCAGCAGGAAGGCACCTTGCAAGTGGTGCTTGGGGATGGGAGGGAGGGAGATGTCCAGCGCAGGATATGAGGAGGAGGGAGATGGGATCTGCCCTGGCCCCAGCGAGGGAGGAAGAGGTGGAAAGCAAAGGAAAGCTCAGCTGGCTTTTCCCTCCTTGCCACTGTCCCCTTCACACCAGGCTAAAGCCAAGGGACCCCTTGGACCTCGAGGGCCAGCAAAGCCCTGCCTGGTGCTGCCCCTGCAGGTCCCCAAAGCCCCAGCTGCTGGAGCTCCGGGAAAGGGGATCCATTGCTCTCTGGAGGCGGGAGGCCCGGCCACGGAGCCGCTCGCGACC
This sequence comes from Nothocercus julius, assembly GCA_013398735.1. NCBI lineage: Eukaryota > Metazoa > Chordata > Aves > Tinamiformes > Tinamidae > Nothocercus > Nothocercus julius. The sequence goes on along the minus strand of VZSV01000203.1, from coordinate 850,835 downwards.
AGCCCGACGCGCCAGCAGCAGCCGCATGCGGCTCTTGGTTCCATAAAACCCCCCTGATTTATAAGCCAACCTCCTGATGCTCTGCGGAGGGGAGGGCCGCGAAGCCCTGGGCACGGCTGGGGGCAGACGAGCGGGCGGCCCGAGGGCCACCAGGCCCCAACGGGCCACGGGCTCCGGGCGCTTCCCGGCTCCTGCCGAGGACGGGAGTGCTGGGAGCGGCGTGTTTGGGTGCCGCCGCTCCCGCGGTTCCGGCGCCGCTCCGGCAGTTTCTTGGCAATGCCACCAGGATATTTTATTCAGCTGTTACAGAAATAAGTATTTTTACCCCGTCTGGTTTTTATTTATGGCTCCCGCTTTGGCAGGCGGAGGGGCTGGGGGGGTGAGTGGGCGGCTGCCGTCTCACTCCCCCTGCGCAGGCGGAAGCCCCGGGGGAGGTTTGCTGATAAATTGGGGTATTTTAACCCAAGAAAACACAGGGATGAGTAGCTGGAGCCAGGTGGATGCCCCCGGTGTTCAACCCCATTACACTGAAGGGGCCGTGATAAAGCCCTGCCACACGTCCCCATCCCCACTGTACGTCCCATCCCTGCCGCGCGTCCCCATCCCCTCCACACATCCCTGTGCCCGTGTCCCCATCCCCGCCAGGCACCCCCTCACTCTGGCGAGCAGGTGACGTTAACTTGACACCAACGCCACCGTGCCGGCTCCAACAGCAAAAGCCCCTTTAGCACCTACATGAGAAATGACTTAAGGGACAGGGGTGTCCCCAGCGCCCCCCGCGCCGGTCTCACCAGACCTTGCACATCAATCCCCAACCCCTCCTTCCCCAGAGCAGAGTCCTGTAAATATTTGGGGAGGTTCTTGTGAAACACGGGAGAAAAGAAAAAGAAAAAAGAAAAAAAATGTAATTGTCGGGGCCTCGGCACTGGCACTGGGACCCTGCCCGGGCAATCCGCACCCAGCAGATGGATGGAGAGACGGACACAGAGAGGCAGACGGACAGATGGACGGCTCTGACCAGCCTCGCTGCCCATCACTGAAGCCTCAGGGCTGGCGCACAGGCCTTGGCGGGCAATCCTGAGGCACCATAAAATTCGCCATAAATTAATTTTAAGCTATTATTTCTAAAGCAAGAAAGAGACACCCCTATTCCCACTAACTTCCCAGCTGGGTTTGTGCTGGGGCGCGTCGAGCCCGGCGGCACCCGACTAATCGCTTTGACTTTCCAGCGCCCCAAACATTTTAGCAGCGTGGCAGTTATTAAATGCAATATTTATAATATTAAAATGAATATTTTAATAGCCATATAAAAGAAACGGAAGGGCGAATCAAAGCCGTCGCGCCAAACCATTTCGTTCTTGCAAGGGGGAAAGAAAAGTCTCATTTCAGTTTTACTGTTTGGATTCATCTTTGCCTCGACTTCTACATTCTGTTAAAATATTAATTTTAGGCTATATTATGTGCCTTTAATATTTTATCCAATGTAACAAGTCAACATTATTGGAGCTGTTGGGCTCAGCGGGGGGGAATGGGCAAAATCAAATGCCCACATGAGCCTGAACCCCAATGGATCTATTAAAGGAGCAAGAGGTTTGAAGGGAAAAACTCCAGATTTTTTTCCCCTCCTTTCCAAACCTATTTGACCCTGGCAGGGGGAATTTTGACCTTCTCGTGGTTTGTTTCCATTCCCAGCTGAATATCCCTGCTCCGAGGCTGGGGACAGAAGGGGTGGCAGGACACGCTCCGGATGGGTGCGCTGCTCCTGGCCAGGCTACGTCTGCGTGTGGGACACCAGTCGCTGCTTCATTAAATAACGTATTAAAAAGGATCGGTCCAGCAGCTGGAAAAGTCCTGAACGCCGCCTTTCTCCATCAACAGGCGTTTTGGGTTATTTGGGGGCAATTTTGGAGGGGGACGGTCCTGCACAGCCCACGGATGGGATAAAAACCTCGAATGAAGGCAAGCGTCACATTACAGCTATACAGACACCCGAAATCAAAGGCGACACATTTTGCCTTAAGCAACAGCAATTTTTACACCCAAAGCAGCGGGTTCAGCGGCACACGGTTCCCAAACCCGGGCACTGGGGCCTCAGTTTCATTTCTTCCTTTTGAGCCCCCCCTACACAGCCCCTTTAAACACCCGGTGTGTTTGCAGCTGGGGTCCCGCTCCCCCTCGGCATCGCTCCCTGCCCCATCTCCCCCGGGCAGGAGGGAAGGACAGACAGACAGCGGGAAGCACTTAAGAGCAGCAGAAAAGCCCATTTGCTCTGGTTTCCCGGGACCTCCCCCCGGCTCGGCTCAGGCACTTCAATTTTCCGGAGGCTTTTAGGCCTCCCCGGGTCCCTAATCAGATAAGGGCGGTGCGGGGGTGGGCGCGGGGATGAGCTCAGCCGGGATGCGCCCTGACGTGCACCGAGCTGCCGGGGCTCAGCTCTGCGCCAGCTCTCAAGTGCCGCCCTCCTCCGCCCAGCCGCCTGCTGGAAACTCTGGCCTGAGCCAAATGGGCTGGCCGGGATCGGAGGAAAGGGCTGCCGGACTCAGGATCCCATCTCCGATGATGGCAGCACCCACATGCACATGTTTATTATATATTTACCCCAGCCTGGGGATGACAGTCGCTTGGGGCATCCCGTGGCCACTGCCCAACCCTGGGCTGCCACGTCCGGGATGGATAATGCTGAACTGATTCCCATGGGTCTGCCCAGCTCTGCTCCAGCCTAATGGTCATCATCCCATCACGGAGTGGGGCAGCTCATCCTGGGGGAGGGCTGAGTGGTCCCAGCTGGAGCTGAGGCCGAGCAAAACCCTTTGCTTTGTGCCATTAGTGGCTCCCGCCTGGGATTTGGGCTGCTCCGGCCTTTCTCCATCCTGTCTCTGCTCTCCTCTGGGGAAAATAACCCCCGGAAAAACAATTTGGGGCCATGCATTTTTCAGGAGCTCGTTTAGCAGCTTGCCTTCAGAAGGAGCATCCCAGCTGTTCTCAGCCCATCCCCGGGACACCAGGCCTCATCCTGGCCCAAGCAGCCCTGTGCACTCCGGCACTGCAGACGGGATCGATCCGTTTAACCACATCCCTTCCTTGGCTGGCGTTCCCTCAAGGACCCCCCCAAAAAAAAAGAGAAAACCCACACACAAACACTTCCTAATGCCTGGACATGGAGGGAAAGGGTGGGAAATTCAGGAAAGACCAACAATTTCCCGCTAGGAAAGACCCTGGACTGTGGGGTTCTCCAGGGGCAGCAAGGGAAGGGCCAGGCTGACAATTTCATGGCATTTAAGACTTCTGGCAATAAGTTTCTTAAGAGCTCAGCGCTTTCTGAAGGAAATATTTCTGACCTTGGCAGCGTCTGGCCAAAGATGACTCAGTGCTTGGCTAAAAGGTGCCCCCGGCTCAGTCAAACCCCTGGGTGCCTTCGGTGCTGCGGCTGGTGAGCTCTTCATCTCGGCCCCAGAGACGGGGTCTGATACCTACAGGAGGGATTCCAGGAATTTCCAACCCCCTTAAATAGCCATGGCCCTACAGGAGGCTGCCAGGAAATCTCGGAGATGGGACGTGTCCGCAGTGTTGCCACTAAAAACACCATGGCTGTGAGGATGCTGATGGGTATTTTTAATTAAGAGATGCAGTGCATTTCCCTGCAAGACGTGTGGGTCCCTAAGCTGAGCTGGGGGAGCCTTGTGCAAAAAAAATCCCACAAGGAATTACTAATGAAGGCAGCAGGATGATCCCAAGCCCCAGGACGCTCTCCCCATGCCTAGGAGCTTTGGGCTTTAAAAGCAAATTCAAGGCAAATCCTCCCATGGGAGCAAAGGCTCCTGTAACCCCCAACTCCACGTTTCATGCAGGCCAGGAACGGATGGATTTATATTCACGTTTTGCTGCAGAGCTGCAGGCCAAGGGGGGAAAACGCAGCCTGATCCAGAGCTTTAAAATAAGATCTCCCTTTATGGGCTGCCGTAAGTCAGTTTAAGACCAGGGGCTTTGGCTGTACTTGCACTAATCACAAACCGTAGCATCCTGGCGAGACCTCCCGCTTGCCGGTGACACCGTCCACCCTTCCCAGCATGCCGGGATCACACCTGGCACCTTCCAACAGCCCTCGAGGGAGGTTGCACTGACGCTGCCGTGAGGATACATCCCCTGCGCCCTTGTTTCTCCACCACTGCCCTCCCCGCCGACAGCATCACTGTCCACCAGCCCAGGGGCTCCCACGGCCATCGATCCCTGGAAAGCAGCCTGGCCCTGGTGGAGGCAAAAGGATGGAGCGGGAACACGGCACCGCAGCCTCCAGCATCGGTGCTGCCGCCATCCTCATCCTCCTTGTCATCATTCCCAAGGCCTCGCAGGAACCTCAGGGGGTACTGAGGGCTCCAGGGGAGACATGCAGCCAGGGGCAAAGCAGAAAACTCTCCAAAAAGAGCGAAACGGTAAGAAATCAGAATCTGCACAAGGCAATGGAGTGAGTTTGTGCTTGGCTCCTTGGGGAGGGGCAGTGCATTGCACAAGTGGCATCTGCACCCGGCACTTTCTGCAAGTGACGTTGGAGAGAGTTGCAAAAAAAAAAAACCAAAAAAAACATTTTCCTCACCCAGAAGAGAGAGAGAGAGAGAGAGAGGAAAAAAAAAAAGACATTTACAGCCTTGAAAGATTTATGTTCCCCCTCTCGAAGTCACGAGACACAGTGCGCAGGCTCGAGCCAGGCACTCAGCGCTGAGCAGGGCCGCGTCTCCCCTCGCTGGATGATCCTCTCATGGCATCATTCCCCCTTGGAAAGCTGCTCTGGCAGAGCATTGAGCACCCAGCCTTCCTCCAAACACTCACATATCCATTAAGTATCACAATTAATCATCACCCCAGCACCACTCCATGCACTGCCCTCATCCAGCTTTGCCTGAGCTGAGGCTGCCCTCAGTGCGGAGCAGTGATTGGAGTCTGGATGCTGAAAGATGGGCTGTTTCAGGGCAAAAGAAGAAGAAAAAGCCTTCCTAGCTCTCAAAGAGAGCCCATTTCATGGCCAGAAGGAAAAAGAAAAAAACTCTCACCTAAAACCTCAGCATCCCTGACCACCTCTGCCCATGGACATGGGCATCCTGCAAGGATGCAGACCCAGCACAGCCATCCAAGAATTACCCAGTCTCTGGGATCACAGGTGCTTTTATTCCCTAGGAGCAAGTAAATCTCCAGCAAAGTTGCTGTAGCTGCAGGAGAGCTCTGGAGCAGCATTGCTGCAGCTGATGGTGATTGCAGGAATGGGAAGGAAAGGCCTGGGGGAGATCCTGGCCTTTCTGCCTGCTGGGAAGGCAAGGCAAGGGACCCCCCTTTGGCATCAAGCACTGCAGTTTGTGGGGGGTTTCTTTCTTGGCCTTCAGGAATGGAAATACAAGGTTGTTCACTTCCAAAGTGAAGCAAAAGCAGCATGTTCTTCATGCAGTGAGAAACTGCAGGGTTTCTAGGGCAGATTCTGGTAGCGAAATGAAGCAATTTTGAAACTGTTCCCCAACTTTCCCCCAAAATACCCTCTGAGCAAAAAAAGACTTTTATTGGTATTGCAAGAGCCAGGTATCAAACAATTTCCAGGGGCAGGAAAACAGGCTCTGGCGCCGCCGTTATCAGCTCAGCCGCAAGCCCCGAGTGCCAGCCCGGCAGCTAGCGAGCTATTTTTAATCCCACTAAAAAGCAGACAATTTTTCACTTAAGCCTCCAGCCTCTGCTTCGGCCTCGCGTTTACACAGATTGGAGCTGACTGCCCAGGATATTAAACTGCCCGGACCCGGGCAGGCGGCTCTGCGGCCACTGCGCAGCGGCCGGAGCCGCCACGGGCCCTGGCAGCCTCCGAGCCCGGAGAGAGGAGGCGTATCCGGATGCCCGGGCTGTGCTGCCTTATTCCACTTATTCTGCATGTAGAGGTGCTTGAGTCTGGCCAGAGAAGGAGAAAAAAATATATATATAACACATATATCAAAAAGCATATATATTTTAGATATATATAGTGTTAAAAGCAATTTCAAAGGGTTGGATTTTGACTCCCATATCCAGAGAATCCGGGTATACCCAGGCTTGCAGGAAAGCTCCCCTTGGTGTGCATCCCCACAGGGCGCCGGGCAGGGAGGGGAGGCCATTCCCAGCACTGCTGGAGCCTCATTGCATTAGGGGCTTGCTCCAGGGATGCCCGTGGCGAGGGGGAAAGAGCATTAAGAGGGTAAAAAAAAGCAGCGAGTGCATTACCGTGTCACTGTCTGGCGCTGCGCCGCGCGCCCGCTCCGCTCCCAGGCAGCGCCGATGGCCTGCGGGTCTCATAGATTTTCATAACACGGATTAAACACATTTACAGGGTTTTTTTTCCGCCTCCTCCCACATCAGCAAAATGACCTGGTGGGTCCTGCTCCAGCCCAGGCCGCCCCATCCTCTAGCACTGCATCCTCTGAGCTGCAGCCCATGCCAGGAATAACCTCCTGCTCTCCCCGGGCGGCTCCTGGCGGCCCCAGGCTCCCGGGGCTCGGGCGTTCGGCTGCATTTGGGGAGCACCGTTCACCCTGCTCCGAAGGTGCCCCAGACGCCTGCAAACCACTCGGTGAACGGCTCCCCGCAGCCTCTGCGGGGAGAAATGGAGCGTAGAAGCAGCAAATATATATAATACACACATATAGAGTATATATATAGTATGTGTGGATATACATAAATATACACAGACAGGCAACTGGAGCCAGAGGCTGGGGGAGTTTACAGCACTTGCACATATGTTTAATTTATAATTTACACTGTTATCCATAATTGATATGATCCGTAATCCCGGGCCGGCGACGCAGAGCGCGAGCCGCTCTCTCCGCGCGCTGCCGCCCTCCCCTCGGACGGCACGAGGTTTCAGCAGCGAAGGCGAGTGCACAGCGGGCACAGCCCCAGGAAGGGGCTGCCGGTGGCGGCGGCATCCAGATGTGGCCAGGGGTTGGATGCCGGAGCTGAGCATTCCCTGAGCAGCCCCGGCTGCTCCACAGGGCTCCTGGGTGAGCACAGGCGAGAGCGGGGCTGGGATACCCGGACTGTGCATGGGATAAGTGGAGTCTCAGCAGCAGCGTCTTTAAAAGGGAATGGGATAAAAAAAAAAAAAAAGAAGTCAACCTAGAGGATTAAAAATAAAATAAAAAAAAATAAGCCGTAGCAAATGACAAATAGAATCTGATAGCACGACGGCTCGTTCAGGTGGGCCGATGGGAGATAGCAGTGCGGTGCCATAGCAAACAAAGCTCTCCAAAAGGAATATTAAACCCTGCTGCAGAAGGACTGGAGGTTTATCAGAGTCTTTTGATGGTAATAGATTTCGGTAATAACCTGACTTTATTACTGGAAACAATCTGAGAACACAAAGCATCTTTGCAGATTGCTAGAAGCGTTTTCCAGCCACTCCAATGCTCTTCTCCCACCGGCACCCGGAGAGTGCCTGGAGCTGCACTGGGGCCGGCACAGGGCAATGGGAAGGGACCGGTGGGCGGCAGAAACACAAAATACTTCTTCAAGGACCACGTAACGTAGGACGGCGACCGGGGAACCTCCATCCCACCAGCACAGGGCTAAACGCCTCAACATGTTGTCCACTTCACAGTGGGATAATGTGCCCACTCTAGCCAGGGTCAGAGCTGCACAGCATGGAAACTCCAGGAACATTTCCCATCCCCAGAGATGGGATGCTGGTGCTGGCACCCCCTTCACCACCCTCCCTTGGGTAGGGAAGAGGCAGGAACACCAGGAGGAGTTAATAAGTTTAACAACGTGGCAGTGTTTTGGCCCATCTCCACATGGTCTTTGCTAAAGGAGGGCTGAGATTTGTGCCTGGTTGGGTTCAAATAAGGTGGGGGGAAAAGAGCATCTCCTACCCATGTCCCAGAGAGCAGCCGCTGGACACCTGGAGCTGCTGCCACAAGCACCTTCCTCCCTGTGTGAAACAGCTTTAGGGGCAAAGAGCCCATCCTCATGCTACGAAAAGCCCCTAAAGCCCCTCCGAAAAGGGGGTGCTCCTTTTTGTACCCTTTTTGTCTCATTTTGACCGAAAGCTGCCAGGGAAGGGGATGCAAAGGCCACATCTGAGCGGGGTGTCCCCAAGAGATGCTCTGCCTTCACCCTGGCTACCACAGCTACTGCATTTATTCTGCTGCCATGCATTTATCCTATATTATATTGCACTGCTCCGAGAGCAGCTCCCTGGCCTGTGGATGCAGCCGGGGACTGAGATGCTCCCGTCTGGGGGCTCTTCTTTCTCTGTGTGTTTTAAGCTGTTTGATTTGAGCAAGATCCGAAATAAAATCCCCCTTGGGGACTGCACAGTCGGCTGCTTCAGCTCCTCAGAATGGGCTTATTTTTCCGGTTTTTGGCCAACTCCACCAGCATTCGACCTTGAAGTGGTGCCCTGCTCCCCACCCGTGAACCTGCAACAGCAGCACTCTGCTGGCACAACGCACAGGGAGACTTACTGAAGCCAAAAACATATACACGTTTGAATACAATTTTGCTAAGTTGTTCATCAAAAAAATAAAAATTTAAAAAATGCTTGGATATTGCACCACCAGGAAGAAGCATTTTGCCTTGAAATCCCTTTTTCTCTTCGAAATGGACTCCGGGAAGGCTTCCCTGAGCCTGAGGAAGTGCTGGAGATACCCTGAGTCCCACACAACACCCACTAAAGGGTTTCCTTTCCAGCCCTCCATAAAGTCATCATTTGATTAAATCCAAACCAAAGCACTACTGTTACTGGAGCCTCTGAGGACGCCGAGTGGCCGGATTGCCAGGGCAGAGCCCTGGTGTCGCTGCTGGAGCTCACGGCCTGCAAGCAGCCTCAGAAACTCAATTCATTCCAATGCCCTGCTTGGCGAAACCCTCTTTGATGTATTTTTCCATTCTGCTAAATTCCCATTACTATTTTCTGGCTATAAAGTTTAAAAATGAGCCCTAGCTCTTTAGGCTCATCCATTTCCCTCCGTGCTCCGCTAATTGTCTTTGGGCGGGCGAAGCTGCCGGCCTCTGGCACCGCTGGCACGTGCTGCATTGCCGGCGACCCGGACAAATGCTGGATGCGGAATTCCAGATCCTCACCTGAGAGAGCCAGGCAGGTGCCGACACACTCCGACGCTTCTTCCAACCTCCGCTGCTTTTCTTTAACAATGGATCAGATTTTCCTCCCCTGCTCATTTCAAGCCTGGGTTGCCGGTGCTCCAGAGGGATTTCCCGACTACCCAGCTCATCCTGGAGCAGCCCCTGTGCAGAAACAGGAGAGCCCCAACCTCGTGCCATGACACGTGCAGCCAAGAAAACTCCTGCTCCACAAACCATGAGCCTGGCTGCCTTCTCCTGAATATTCTCAATTATGGAAAACTCCCATCTTGGTAAAAAATTAAGCCAGCAATTTTTTGCATATTGAGCATGGAGTGGATGCGAACCACGTTATCTGGATGGCTTGCTGGCTTAGCACAGCTTCCGTTTTACCATACTAATGACTTTTTACACTCCAGGTAAAATCAGAACAAGACAAGAAGGTTTTAGAAAGCTCGTTCTGACAAATTCCTCACTGTAATTACTGGAGCAGAAAGAACTCATCAGCAGTACATGCCGTTGCTCGGGGCGCTAAAAGTCTCGAGTGGTGAATGGCCCAGATATGGAAACTGCAGCCGTCACGGCCGCGCTGCGCGGGGGCCCGGCAGGTCTCCGCTCGCCACCGCTGCTGTGCCGGGAAGCGCGCGGTGCCGGTTCCCCGCGCGCCGGCCGCTCGCGGCGCGGGAAGCGATTTCATACGCGAGTGCTCTTGTATAATCCCGCTCCGTGCCGGGGAGCGGCTCTGCGCAGCGTGCGATGCCCGGGGAGCTCGGGTGTGGATGGGGCAGCCCCATGAGCTCAGCCCGTGAGTTTGGTTATGGACACGGGTTATGGATGCAGGTTACGGATACTGGTTAAAGGTGCCGCTTAAAGGCACCCACTGGCTTTTCCAGCCCCTGCTCTTCGTGCAGTCGGCTCCAGTTTTCCCAAATCCAGGGGCGGATGGAGATGGAGGGGAGCCCGGAGGGGTTTCCGGGCGCTGGGTCTTCACCGTCGGCAGCCAATTCTCACGCTCCAGATACGAGCGGCTCCCCAGGCGCCGCCAGCCGCGGTGCCCTCGGAGCCGGGGGATGCGGGGAGACCCCCGGAGCCCCGCGGTGCGCGGTCCAGCCCCGGCCGCAGGGGCCGCGGGGGCTGCGCAGCGGGGCAGCCGCGGCCGCCCCCGCCGGCAGCCGGGGAAGGCGGCTCGGACGGGCTTTGAGTGCCCCCTCCAGGCCCCTCCAGCTAAGGCAGCTCCTGGGGAGGGAAATACCCCCGAAGTGGGGAGAGGCGGGACCGCACTGAGCCGTGGTGGGACCCCAGGTCTCCCGGCACCCGGTCCAGGAAGCGCCCGGCGTCCTCGCAGGAGGCCGGGAGGGATGTGTCGGGGATCCATCCCCTCCCGAAACCGTCTCCCAGTGCCTAGTGTTGACTCCAGCCCAGGATGAACCTCCTGTGGGAGATGTCACAGAATCACAGAACAGTTAAGGTTGGAAGGGACCTCTAGGGATCATCTAGTCCAATCCCCCTGCTCAAGCAGGGATGGCCCGCTGGAGGCCAGGGAGCTGCGGAGGAAGTGATGGAGGAGGCAGAGGCAGGGGAGCGGTGATGCTCCCAATGGTACCTTGAACCTCCGCGGGGCTCAGGCACAGTTTTTTTTCCCCTTGTGAACATCAGGTGGGCGACAGCAGGTTGGGTTTTGGTGGTTGCTTCTGGAAACGAGGCCTTTAGGTTTACCCTTTTCAGCACATCCTTGCCGGCCTTTCCATCCAGTGAATCAGCACAGTAGAAAACCCCAGTGCACCACCAGATTTGGCTAGTGCCCTCATCTCTTCACATTGTAGGACATAAACACCAGGCTGATTATCCCCGCCCTGATGCCGGTAGGTGGTTTGTTGGGCAGGCTGTGAGCTCCCAGGATCCCTTGGAACAGCCAAGACGCCCCCATTCCCAGGGCCATCCCTGTCCCTGCATCCTGCCTTCGGGATGGAGAGGGGAGCATCTCCAGGCCAAAAAATCATCCCGTTGCAACGAAAAAGCCTCAGATTCAGGGTGGTTTGATGTTGCCTCTGCCAAGGCTGGGGACCCGGAGACAACAGAGCGTCCTGGCTGCAGCCACATCCCCTTGTGTTTTGACTCCAGGCTTTTCCAATAAACCCACCTTGTTTCCTCCCATTTTGGGGGCCTGCAGCCTGTAGCACAGCCACTCATCCCACCCTGTGCCTGGCTCTGGCACGGAATCCTCTTCAGGGCCTTGGCACCAGCAACCTAAAATGATTGACATCCCATTAGGTTCCCCCTGTGCTGCGCGCAGGGAGCCACTTGTTCCAGCCACGCAGCCTCCCAGCCCCTTGCCGCCCGGCAAAACATCCACGAGGAGATTGCTGCCTCCATAAATCCTTCATCATCCCGGGAGCTATTTGACAGGTGCCCTGGACAGCTCCCAGGCCAGGGCTCTCCAGCGCCTTCCCTTCAAACTCAGCCCCAGCCCTCGGCCCCAGCGGTTCCTCCATTCCCTGCATCCCCCCAGGACCAAGCCTCCATTCCAGAGCTCTGCCCAGGGCCCGTAAGGGTCCTGTCACCAGGATCGCAGCTGGGATCTCTTCCAAAGGAAAGGGTTGCGGGGGCAAGGAAGAATGGGCCAGCTGGAGGGATGCCGGCCACGAGCCGCATTCGCAGGACTCGGTTGTGAATTGACCAGAGTCTGTTGGACACAAGAAGATGTCCAGGACCTCTTCCAGAACCTCCTCCCTCCTCTGGGACTTCCGCCAGGGCCACCTTGGGATCTCCTTCCAGGATCTCTTCTGGGACCCACGTCCCCATGTCCCATATCCCTCGCCTGCCTGGTCCATCCTCCCTGAACAGCCACCTCCCCCTGTTGCCAAACCCTTCATCCAACCACCGATTAAAGGGGTTTGCTGCCTCTTTGATTCCCATGGAAATTGATCATGGGGCTGTTCCTGGCCGCAGGGCGGATTAAAAAGTCCTGCTTTCTTCAAGCCTATCCCCATTCCGCTTCCTTCCACCCTTTAGTCTTTCCCTTGATTTTTAGTGCAGTTTATCTACTCTCTTTTTTGAAGCTCCTGTTTTAATCATATTCAGATCCTTCAAAGAGCCAAAGCTTTGGGGAGGAGGGAAGCAGCAGCTGGAGGAAGGCTCCAAGGCCCTGAGTCCTCCCCGGGGCCCTGCAGAGAGGTATCTTCCCTGGCACCAGGGCAGCATCTCCTGCCTCCCCCTCCGCTGCTTTGAATTCCTCCATGAAATCCAGGGAATCCAGCCAAGAGCCCTTATCACAGATCTTTGATGGAGCCACGGTTATTATTAAATTGGAGCAGCCGAGTAGAGAGGCGGGTGCTGCAGAGGCATCGCAGCCCTGCACAGAGGGGTGTTTTGTGGGGTTTGCTGTCTTTTGATTGATTTAAAGACGGTCCTGGCTCTTCCCAGCAGCTCTCCCCAAAGCCAAGGAAAGGAGGGCTTGTCCCTTGCGCGAGCACCAACTTCCATGGCCAAAGCCAGGCTGGGCACTCCCAGGGAGCTGCTCTCCCATCAGCATCCGCAGCCCTGGTCTGGCCTCGGCTCTCCTCCTTGCCTGCATCTCCTTCCACCTACTTCGTTCATCCCAACGTTTTTCCAATCTCATTGTCTCACTCTCAGGCTTTCAGCAGTGATCAGGTGAAGCCAGAGCAGAGGGGGATTCCCGAGGCATTTTCCGCCCTCCGGCAAACACAAACAAGAGCCTGAGCCACAACACCCCGGCGGCAGCGCCGCGTCCCCGCGCGGGAAGGAGCCCCGCGAGCCCGGCGGTGACATGACGGAGGATGCACCGGCCACGCCGGAGTGCACGCTGAGGATAGATATAGCTCTTAATCTCTCTCTATCTGCTAATTAAATATTGATGGTAGTTAAATATTCATGGAACATTTTGGCTCAGAGTTTTTATCTGTCTTCGAGCATACGTGAGGTCTTTGATGTGTTATTTTTTCTGGTCATCCAAGGTCCCAGAAGCCTCCAGACTTGTCAACACTATTTTGAGTTTTTTTTTTTCTCCTGTCCACATGTGACTTTTAGAGGAAATTATTTGTTTGCTTCTTTGCTTCTTTTTCTTCTTTGTCCCTTTTCATTGTTTTTTTTCCATTGCTCAGTACTTAATCTCTTCTTCATGCAAACACAGAGCTCAACATTTCATGTCCTGACCCTCCCTGAGCAGAGGAACGCAGCCGAAGGTCACCAACCCCGAGGAGAGCTGCTCTCCATCTCTTTTACACTGATTACCATCCAGGAATATCAAAGAGCAGAGATATCTGCCATTAGCAATCCCAGCTGCTTTGCATTCCCTTGGTGGGAAGCAGAGTGCGCTTGGAACCAAGCGCTGCCCCAGGTGTGAAGGTCAACGTGGGGATGAAGGCTGAAGCAAGAAGTGCATATCGAGCTCTATATGGAGCCGGGAAACGTAGTGTCCTGGTGCAATGACTCGAAGTCCTGTTGCCTCTGCCACACGTGAGCTGCAGATGGACCCTCAGGAGCTCCAGGAGACCCTCTGGCAGCGCAGGTAATGGGCAGCTCGGCCTTGGATCCATCTTGAGTGTCCTCCCAGAAGGGGAGGAGAGAGCAGTGTTGAGCAGGTGGTGAGCGGACCCACCAAGGAGGCAGCTGAAGGCAACAGGCAGAGAGGAGCTGGTAGAGGCTCCTCCTGGGGTAGCTGGTAGCAGGAGATGCCATGGAGCAGATTGCATGGCCAGGAGATGGTCCTCAGTCTCTCTCCCATCTTCCTGAGGGTAGTCAGGGGTCCTGCACTCTTACCTGCACCTATGGGAGCTGCTGTGGCCAATGATGTTCTCCAGAAGAGCAGGTCATTGATCATGCCCGGGCAGCCCTGTCCCCAGGGTGGCTCCTACACTGCCCTCAGGCAGGGTGGTCTGCACAGTCCAGAGGTGCCCACACCAAATGTGGCCACATGCTGGAGCCCCCCTTAAGCAGAGAAAGGAGGAGGCCGTGGCTGAGACCTGCTGCTCTTGCCTCACCCAAAGCTCCTCTGTCCAGGAGGGCACCCTTGCCTTGGACTCCATGCCTAGCCCAGAGGGACGTGGTGGGAACCGGAGACAGGCACATCCAGAGGGAGGGACACTCCGTGATGGGACATACTGGAGCAGGAGGCCCGGAGGCCGCCCAGGCCAGGGCACAGGCGGCTGTTCCTGGGGCACCACTGACATCTTGTGCCAAGCAAAGGAAAAACATCAGGGATCTTCATGTCCCCTGCACCACGGCAGCCTCCTATCCCCTCGCTCCAAAAGCCAAGCAGCTCCCTGCAAAATGTCCCCAATACCCAGCTCAAGACCCACCTCCTTGCCCAGGGGCTGTCACTCTGGTACCCTGGTCCCCTTGCTCCACTGGCAGTGCCGCGCTGTGATTTTTTTCCCTGGAGAAGGATTGGGTTTGAGGTCTGAGCCTGGACACAGTGCCCTGAGCAGCCCCGTGCTGCAGCTGCACGTGCTGCCAAGCCCCTTGTCCCCAGCTGCTCTTTCCTAACAGCAGCGGAGGTGGGGAAATGGTTAGGTTGGGGTGGGGTTTTTATGGCTTAGCCAGCCAAAAAGTAATGAGAAATCACCAGAACTTGAAGGAGCAGCTCAGACCAGGGTGGGCTGCGCTCAGCCCCTCCAAGCCCACCCAAAACCCGCAGCCAGCGAGGCTGGAGGGGACAGCAAGAGGAAGCAAGAGGGGTTAAGTCACGGCTCAGCACTAGGGTCAGGGCTCCCAGCTGTCCCCAGCTGAGACACCAGTCGGGAGCAGGAAACCATATGGCAGCAGATGTCCAGGTCGCAAATTGAACTAAACGGCTCAGCGGGAGGAGACGAGCAGCGGGGCTGGGGCCCAGCGGTCCCAGCAGAGCAGCCCCTGCCATCAGGGAGGCACCGGCAGCCTCTAATTTCCCCTCCCACGTTCGTGTGCTCCGCGCCGGGGAAGCTGCTCCTTGCTTCCCTTTGGCCACAGGGAGATCATGAAGCCAGCGATGGGATCAGGATCCAGGGTGCGGCAGGAGGCAGATGATGCTGGGGGCGGATTTTGCGAATCTTGCGGGGCGCCGGGGAGCGGGGCAGAAAGGCTCTGGGCTTTAGCGAGCCCGGCGCTGATGCTCCTCGCGAGCAGGGGCGGCTGGTGCAAAGCCAGCTCTGCAGCTGGGGCTGCTCAGCACCCGGATGCCGGGGCCCAAAGGCCGTGGGAAATGAGTCACGGCCCGGCGTGGCGGGGACTCCCCGGCACGGCACGGCCAAAGTCATCCCAAAATGGGAAAGTCCGGGCGGTCCCCAGCCCGGCCGTGGAGCTGCAACCTGTCCCAGCAACGCGCTCAGCGCCGCTCGCTCACAATTGATGTTCGTTAAATTGGGACTGGGACATGACGTCGTTGGAAGCCTGAACACCGACTGTGCCATCTGCTCCATGTTATTCCTGTATGTTCTCCATTTCCAGCAAATTTGGGAAGTGGGAGATGGGGAAAGTCTTTCCAGGAGGAAGCTGCCGCTCTAGCCGGCGGATACAAACCTCGGGCGAGCTGCAAATGCCGATCGGGAAGAGCTTTCCTGCCCCTCAGATGCAGCCCTGAGCGAGCAGGTGTCGGGGTGAGATCACAGATTCCTGGGGGATTTTCCAGCCTGGAAAAAAAGCCCGTGCTGCCCTTCGGGAAAGGGATCTCCAGCCACTCTCTGCGGAGCTGCAGTGCCGGGGGACCCAGATCTGCTCCTGGGGACAGGCAAGGGGAACGTGGCCACTGCTCAAATCCAGCCCATTGTGCCCAAGAGGAGGGGAAATTCCAGGCAGCCAGGAAAGGGCAAGGATCATGACAGCGCTTAGAAAGGAAATAGCCCGGCTCGGGTATTTATGGAGCGGTTATCTTGTCATCAGCTGAGGCAAGATAAGGGGAAAGCTGAGCTCAGTTCCAGCCGAGATAAAGAATTAAGAGCTAGAGGAATAAATCAAGCAAATTCTCATGGCTTTGTGGAGAGCAGAGCGGACCTGGCAAAGATCATTGCATTACATTTATTATTTGGGATGCACCAGCTGTCCCAGCTGCACGGTCCTGGAGGCAGCACACTTAGACCTCAGTCCCCTGGGAGCATCAATTGGACAAAACATGGAGCCTCCGGAAAGCACAAGCAAACCATCTGCATGACGCAGCCCAAACGGCAGCTGACCCCGAGCAGAGACAGCCAAAGAACGGTCAATTTCTCCATAATGTCTGGAAAAAAAGGGCATTTTCCAGGAGGAATCACCTTCCGATCCTGCACCCCAGGGCACCTGGCTGCCCTTTTCACCCCCTGGCTGAGGAGCCAGAGCTCTGCAGCTGACAGAGCCCCCCCAGCCCCGGGAACCTGTCCATGTTATGCTTAAAAAGCACAAGTTTTGCTCACACGGATGCAGCGGAGGTTTCGTGGGCACTGCGGGTGGAAACGCGCAGCGAGCGGAGGGATCGGCTGCTGGAGCAGCGCGACGCGGTGGGAAACAGCAGCAGGGGGAGAAGAGGAGCCTGAATGTGTTGGAGGCGCTGGAGGAAAAGCTCCACAGGAGAGACACCGGGGCCCGAGAACGGATGGATGCACCAGGGTTGCATTGAATATAGTGGAGAAAAGGGTGCTGAGCAGCAGGGCTGCCAACCAGGGAACCCTAATGCTAGGGGAGCAAAGGATGCG
Organism: Nothocercus julius; assembly: GCA_013398735.1. Classification (NCBI taxonomy): domain Eukaryota; kingdom Metazoa; phylum Chordata; class Aves; order Tinamiformes; family Tinamidae; genus Nothocercus; species Nothocercus julius. The sequence continues at coordinate 834,093 of VZSV01000203.1, read as the reverse complement.
TCTTGTTAAAAAAGGAAAAGAAAAGAAGTGTGATTAAGCAGTGACACAAAGTCCCCACGGAAGTGGTGTTTTCCCCATTGCTCGATGACTTCAGAGTGAGACCAGCTGCCTCCCGCGCTGGCCGGCGATGCTCGGAGCATCACTGGGAGCTGGTGCTGCCGGCACGCCGCTCCGGCGTGGACAGGGCGATGCCACCTCAGGAGGTGGCCGGACAGGGGGGGCAGTTTGGGTCCCAAGCCACAATTCAGCCCGGTCACCCCTGGGCTGGGGGCTGCGCGAGAGGTGCCGGGACGGGACAGAGTTTCCACGTGGGCGCTCGCCCTCCTTCGCGCCCGGGAGCCTCCGCATCCCGCCGCCCCCGTGGGAAAGCCCCGGCTAAAAGCCCCGGGGACCCCACGGTGCCCATGGCTGAGGCGGAGGGACAGGGGCCAGCGCTGTGAGTGCCGGTGTCCCCCCTGCCACCAGGGAATGAGGCAGGAAAAGAGGGGGCAGCAATTCGGGGCACCCCCTCCCCTGCTCGGGGAGGCAAGCAGAGGCTGGACGTGCTCATCACAGTGATGGCTCTGCCTCATCCCCTTCCGCAGGCCCTCGTGCACGAGGGCTCGGACACGGAGGAAGGCCGGACACGGGATGGTGGGACACGGCGGGTGTCGGCACAGCCAGGGTGGGTGCCGGGCGTCGTCGCTGCGGTCACCCCCAGGGCTGCGGCGGTACCTTCGCGGCAGGGACACGCGGCGGCAGACGGAGCGAGGCGGCGCGGGGGCCGCGGGACAGACGGACGCAGCAGGTGCTGGTAACATCATCCCTGGATTTCCCCAGCTCCCCGCATCCAGGCATTTTTCATGGGAACCTTCAAGCGAGTGATTTCCCAGTGCCAAAAAGAAACCCTCGTTCTTTGACTTGTGGGACTATTTCTTCCTGTGAGGAAAACAGCCGTCCTGCTGGGGCTCAATTTCCCCCAGTTTGAGGCTGTTTCTGTCCTAGGGGCTCAGCGAGACCTTTCCTAAGGGCTGCTCTGGGAACAGCGAGAGTGCAGAGGGAGCGGAGGGGACAGGGGCAAATATCCTTCCTTGGCAGGAAAGCGCAGGACCGGGTGGTGCTTGGGGCACAGCTGTGCCATGGGAAAAGAAGCACAACCCGCAAAGGCAGCCGGTTTCAGCCTTGGCTCCCAATCTGGCTGCTGGATTCGAGCTGGTCGGTGATGCCAAAGGCACCTTGGTACAAAACCTTTCCCAAAATATAGCAGGGAGCACAGAGCAAGCCCAAGGGCTCAGCTGCAGTGAGCAAAGCAGGAGCAAAGAGGCCATGCCGGGAAGCAGCTCCCGGCCGCCCCAGCTGTGCCGGGGCGCAGAGCCAGCTCCCGACTCCGGGCCACTTCCCTGGCAGTTGCCAGCATCCATGAGGAGCATCCCGGGAGGTGCTTGGGAAGACACTGGAGCAGTCCCGAAGGGGCCTCTGCACTTCCCAGCCTGACCCAGCCTCAGGACTGGTAACCCAACGCACCCACCCTGGCCTCCCCCAGCACCCAAAGGTCCCCACACCTGTGCAAAAAATCAGTGCAACATGGTGTTTCCAGTGGGAATTTTCATCCCAACAAACCAACTTCTCCACCTAAAGGCAGCTGTTTCTGCAGGGCTCATTCAAAGGGGGGGTCAGGGCTGTGCTGGGATCGCTGCACCCCCACGGCCCTGCGCTGCACCCTGCTCGCCTGTCGTGCCGTACACGGCTTCCCAGTGCCGAGATGGACCTCGAATCCGGCCGGGCCACCAGCTGGAGCTTGGGAAGAGCCGAAGCCCCTCAGGGGGCCGAGAGAACCAGCTGGGAGCCAGAACTTTTCCTTCCTGGAGCCGTGCCGGGAGGGGAGGAACGTCCCCCCTGCTCCGTGCTTTGGGACGTGGCCGGGGACCAGGTCCTCCCCTTCCCACACGATCACCGCCCCACTCTCCCCAATAAAAGCAGCCCCACGGCCCCGGTCCCAGCACAGAACTCGTCTCCTGCCAGCTCTGTTGCCCAGCTGCACCTCGGCATGAGGAAGGCAGCCTGTGCCTTCCTCCTCCTCTTCCTCCTCACTGTGCTGTGCTGCCGGAGCCCGGCCCAGAGTGAGCGCCTCAGGCTGGGTGATTTTGGGGGTGCTGGGGGGGCCTGTGGGGCCAGGTTTGCTCCGTGCAGAATGTCCAGGTGCCACCAGGCCAAGCGGAGCTCTCGCTGTCCCCTAGGAGCGCCAGCCATGCCGGACAAGTGCTGCTTCAACTTCCAGACGCGCAGGATCAAGAAGGACAACATCGCCTACTGCTACGCCACCAGCCCCGAGTGCCCGCACCGGGCCGTGATGTGAGTACGCGGCCCCCTCGGCCGGCCCGCGGGGCGCCCGGCCACCCGCTAACCCCTTCCCGTCCCCCCTCCGGCAGATTCCGCCTGAAGAACGACAAGGAGATCTGCGCCCAAGCCGGCAGGGCCTGGGTGAAGAAGTACCAGGAGAGCTTCAAAGTCAGCTCCTTCTCCCTGCCCAGCTAGGGGGGACGCAGGGGATGCTGCCACACAGCCCCTGAGCGGCTGGTGGCTCCTCGTCCCCGAGACGTCCCCCGTTCACCTCCCCGAAGCAGAGGGGCCATGCGGACCCCTCGGGGTGCTGGAGGTTGGGGTCCATCCGAGCGCACCCAGCTCCCTGCATCCCGGCTTTCCTCCACCCCGGGGCCGAGGCAGGATGGGTCCTTGGCTGAGGAGCATCCAACCTCGATGGCGCCTTCCCAGCCAACTCCCGACTCCGGGCTGCAGCGCCCTCGGCTCGTGCTGGACACCCCAAGGAGCCTCTTTTGCGCGTGCAGGGGTTGAGGAGAAGCGTCCGCGTGATGACTTGTTGTATGACACGATGCACAGCATTAAACATCACATCATGTATGCGAGCATCCGGCTGGGAAGGTCTCTGTGCCGCGGGAGCAGCCGGTGCCGCTGCTGCCTCTCCCTGTCCGAGTGTTAACGGGGCCAAGCTCCGCAAGGGGCTGGCAGGACACGAAGCCGTGAGCATCCCCACGGTGTGGAGCCTGAGACCAAATCCCATCCCTGGGGCTGGGGAGGTGGGAACAGCCCTGGGCTGGTGCCGAGCTTGCCAAGAGGAAGCTTCCCGTGTTCCTCCATCGGGATGAAGACCCCCTGGGCAAAATTCAATGCCGTGACAGCAATGGCAGGTCCCACAGCCCTCCCTGGGGATCATGTGGGGAGGAGGAGGAGGAGGAGGAGATGGGCACAGAACCACAAGGGGCATCAGCAACACGGGGGCACTTGGGGCAGAGGTGAGCAGGAAGAGCACCACTGAGGGGTTCTCAGCAGGTGCTTTTTTTTGCAAATAGACATGGGACTTTAACAAGCGTGAGCAAGGATGCGAGCATCATCCTGTGTGGTTTGTCAGTGGCAACAGCCGAACCCAAAATAGACTGCGGGCCCGCGAGCATCACCCTGGTGCAGAGCTGCTGGGTTGCTACCAGACTTTCCAGCATCTTTCTAGCCACGGCGTTGGAGGATGGAGGGGCTGGAGATGCGCTGACCACAAAAAATTTCCCTTTATCGACTGTCATTTTTCAAATAAACCCTTCCACTGGGGACAGTCCAGAGCAGTCATGGAAAGCCTTGCCGTGGGCTATAAAATGCCGAGGTGCAGTGAGAAGCAGCAGGTAGGGCTAAGCCACCTCAAACCAGCAAGCGCCAGACTGCTGCTGAAGCCGACAGACCCCAGCTCGACATGAAGGTCTTCTCCTTGGCCCTGCTTTCTCTTCTTCTTGGTGCTCTCTGGAGTGAAACCCAGGCCAATTCCTGTAAGTACCAACTTGGAACCTTTTCTTGTGCCCTGCGGGATGCCTCGACCCCATCCCAGACTCCTGCAGCCTGGCTTGACAAGTCAGGGAGGGGGAAACTGCCTGAATTCCTGTTTCTGGCTGTGGGTTTCAGTTGCTGAAGGGTATCCAAAGCTGCCTGGGCTGCTCCGTCCCCTTTAAACAGGGAAGAAAGAGATTTTGGCATGATTTCGGTGGTTCCAGATCCTGGATTTTCATTGCCCTTGGTTATAGCTGCCATGAGCAAGGAAGACTGACAGAGAACTGACTCAGGTCACGACTCGTGTGGGGCAGCACTAACCTCTGTTGCGCTCTCAGTCCACAGCTCCTACGCCATATGCTGCTACCCCAAGATGTTCATCAGAAAAAAAATCCCCGCGCTAGCCATCAAAAGCTACAGCATGACGTCGCCCACCTGCACCCGCAAAGCTGTGCTGTGAGTATCCCCTGCAGCTGCCTCCCCACGCAGCCTTCCTCCCCACTGCCATGCTCCTCCTCGCCAGGCCCCGCACGCTCACCAGGTCCCTGCTCATCATCTCCTTAGGCCTGAGCCGCCCTCCAAGGGGCCAGGCTGCTCTTGGCAGCAGCCCTGCTCCTGGTGCAACACACCCTTCTCGCTGATTTATGCCAAATATTCCAACAAATCCAATGTTTAAATTGCCAGCCAGGGTGTTAAAGGCTGCTGGAGGCTGCCAAAAACAGCAGTTTGGGGAGCTGTCAGAGGGGGGTGCTGCTGGTGCAAGACTCAAACCAAGGCCTCCAGGGCATCCCCAGACCTCATAGCCTCATGTCACTACTCAGGCCACCCCAGAGAATGCCAAGAATCCCCCAGCACATCCCGGGGCCAGCAAACACCAAGCTAACAACCACCTCCCTCTATCCCCAGCATCGAACTGCAGAAGGGGAGAAAAGTCTGCGTGGACCCCCAAGAACCCTGGTTCCAGAATTACGTGCAGAGGAAGCAGCAGACCTCACCAAGACTCTAAGCAGCTGGCACACATGCTATTTATTTACAGCCCTTAATTATCTGTGTTTTCCAATGTTCAGACTTTGCTTCCCTCATCCCTTAACAGTCTTCTTGTACCTGGCACTCGACACTACTGCATTTGTTCTCTACCAGCTCAATAAAGCACCTTGCTCTGACCTGCACGTCCACGTAGTTGAAGTGAGAAGATGCAGCTCCCTCCTGTGAAAGGAGCATTCGCATCAGGGCTTTATCTCGCTACGGGAACATGGAACTAGTCCAGGAGACCTTAAGAAAGAGACTGAGATTATCAGAGCAGGGAAAGCACCAGCCTGGGAGGCTCTGCAAGCCCAGGGCATCAGGTGTTAAGACCCAGAGCTGCCCCCAGCTTCACCCACAAACCAAGAGCCCCTTCCCTGGCTGAGGGCTTTAAGGAGCCCCTCGCAGCTGCTGGCCCTTGGGTGCTGATTGAGGCAGGGGCAGCCAGGTGCAGGTGTCAGGGCTTGGGTGTTTTTCCCTTTTTATATCTATTTAGTTTTTGTTTTGGTTTGGTTTGTTTTTTTGTTTGTTTTTTGGGGTTTTTTTTTGGGGGGGGGTTCTTTTTTGTTTTTTAATCTCTCTGCTGGAGCTGCTGAGGAAGAAGCACAGCTGGAAGGAGTCAGCAGTGTCGCAGATGGGGGATCCTAGAAAGGAGCGGGGCATTAAATGTTGGCTGCTGGAGATGAGGATTTGGGGATGGGGTTTAGGGATGATGCACTGTGGCACAGTGGGCAAGGAGTGGGGCAAGGCAGCTTGGCGGGGGGGGGGGTCAGGCACCCTGCAGTGACATCCTGGTCCCCAGCGAGCAAGGGACATCCCTGCAAAATGCCAAAGCCCCAGGGTGATGGTCATTCCTGGGGGTGAGAAGAGCCTCAGCCCGCCCTGAGCTGAATGGAAGTGACGTCCCCAGCTGGGCATGGGGAGAAAGGGCCGCACGTGTCCCAGTGGGACCATTCCGGGCAGAGGGAACCATGGACTTTCTCACTTTGTGTGCAGCTTACATCAGATCGGGCTCGGGCCGAGACAGCCAAAATAGCAACTTGTTGAAAATGGGTCATGATCTCATTCTGTTCAATGATTTCCCTAAAATAAGGAAGCATTTGAAAGTGCTTGCCTTGCTTTTGCCCGCGTTTCCTCTCTCCATCGTGGCTGGGCCAGCTCCGACGGCAGTGCCAGGGGCTGGAGGGAAGCACCATCCCAAGCAGGGCCTCCAGTGATGCTTTCCAGAGGCTGTCCATGGTGATGCTGGGCCTCAGCCAAGCCATGAGTGTCTCTGCAGGGCAGGAAAGCTCTTTGCACCGTGCAGCCATGGCCCTGGCAGCAGCCCGGAGCACGGGAGCGATAACATTAATAACAGCCCCTCTGCTACGCCTCCAGCATGGGGAGGTTTTTTCCAAATCTCTCCCCACATCCTGTACCCAAAGGTCTGGGGTGCTCTGGAAATAAATGTGCAGAGGCCCCTGGAAAATCAGATTAATTTCTACACGAGCTCGCAGCCCAGATCCAGATCCCATCTCACAAAGGCTGAATGTTGTGCACGTTCACTCAGCCCCCGCCGCCGACCCTTGCGGGCTGGTTTCAGAGCTCCCCATCTCCACCAGTGCTGGTGGCAGCTCCAGCCCTGGCTCCTGCCAGCCCACGTCAGCCTGCACCAGTGGCTTCAGTGACTCACGCCCTCTCAGGAAGCAGAACACACATCACAAGACTGTTTCAAAAGCCCTCTCGCTTGGGAGCTGGCTCCATGGCTCCTGGAAACCATGAATGTGCTGTTCTTGGTCAAGCCGAAACCCAGGAATAACCGCAGGAGGGGAGCAGAAAGCCAAAACTCACACTTTGTCCTCTGAAAGGACACAAGGCAAAGGGTCCCGGCAGGCAATGGGGCTCCCACGTGCACCTGCCCTTGGAGTGTGCAGGGAGATGAGCCCAGCATCTGCACCCGGCTGCCTTGTCCTGTGGGATCTCTCCCTCTCCAGATCTTGGGGTGCAGGGGAAAATCCCAGTCAGTCATCACAGATCAGCCCTGTGGGCATCTGGCTTCTCTTTTGCCCAAATAGTCACCCAGCACCATCCTCAAGTGTCCATATCCCTTGTGGTCTCCAGCCACCAGCACACCTCAGTGCTGGCAGCGTCGGCTCGGAGCTGTCAGGCCATGCCGGGCATGTTGCCTGGGCTGCTTTGACAAGAAGCCGTAAACTCTGTGGTTTCGCGGGAGGCTTTTTGATCTCTCTGCCTGTGGTCTGGTGAAAATAAGAGCCGCGATAGGCAGATTTCCAAGGAGCATGGGCAGCACCGAGCAGCCATCCTGGCGGGTGGCCTTACTCGAGGACACCACTGGCCTGATGATACTTGTGGGCTAGTGGCCCTTGGCTAGGAGAACCTCTTGGCTACCCTCTTGGCTACCCTCTGTCCACAGGCTCTGTCTCTCAGCCCACCTTTAGAGCTGTCCTATCCAGGCTGTGGAAAGCAGCTCATGTTTATAGGTAGTACAGTATCACAGCCGTTCTGGATACACTGAGGTGGAAGGGTATTTGTGCCTGAACTATGGAAAAGTTACGGATGGTAGTTTTGGCAATGCTTTTACTTGTAACAGCAGGGCCTGACAGTGATGCTGCAACGCGGCTTGGAGGACCTCGGTTGAGCGGCAGAGCAGACAAGGGGTGAGGCAGCGATGCTGCGCAGGGCGGCCGCGAGGCGACTCCCTGTGCGCGACGGTGCTGGAAGCACTTGGTGGTCGCCTGCGTTGGGCTCCTCGGGCTCGGCGGGGGGAGCTCTCCAGCCCGCGCCGGGTCTGGGACGGACACGGAGGCCGTGGGGTTCGGCCGCTGCGGTGGCGCAGGAGGGTGACGGGCTGGCGTGCGGGGTCAGGGCTCCCTCCAGTCCCTTCCAGCCTCGGAAATGGAATCTGAAAGTGGTGGAGCCGGCGCTGGCGCTTCCCCTTTTGTGGCTTCCTCGCCTTTTCCAGCTCAGCAAAACGGGGCTCGTCCTGCCTGAATTTCTCCGTAGGATGTGCTCATTTCCTTCTGCGAAAGCCGCTGCCCGCCCCGCGCCCCGGCTATAAGAGGAGGGCAGCGGCGGGCGGCCGGCATGGAGCGGAGCAGCCCGCAGCGCCGGCCCCGCTCGGCACGTCCTGCGCCCGCCCCAGCAGCACCATGAGGGTCTTGGTGGCCGCCCTGGCCGCTCTCCTGCTCGCTGCCCTCTGCGCCGAGGCCCATCTGGGTGAGGGGGCAGCGCTCCGGGCTCCCGGGGCCGGGGCGGGCGATGCCCGGCGGGGGCGTCGGGGCGCTCGGACCCTGCTGGCACCACAGCGAGGGCCGGGAGCGGGGGCCGGGCTCTGGGGACGTCCCCAGGCTGGGGGCGCGTGGCAGCGACGGGCGGGCGCCCCCCGAGGCCCGCGGGGCTGCGGTGCCGGGGCTCACCGGGGGCTCTGCCCTCCCGCCCTCCTCGCAGACGGCGTCCCCACCTCGTGCTGCTTCAGCTACCAGGCCCGGCCCGTCCCGCGGGGCATCGTCGCCTCTGCCTACGTCACGAGCAGCAGCTGCACCCAGCCGGGAGTGATGTGAGTACCGGGGGCTGCGCCGGCTCCTGGCGCGCGGCCGGGGCGCTGGCGCCGGGAACGGGGCCCCCTGCGTCCTCCCGGCGAAGCCTCCTCACGGCCTTTTGCTCCCACAGCTTCATCACCAAGAAGAGGCAGGAGATCTGTGCCGACCCCCAGGTGCCCTGGGTGCGGGCGCATCTCAAACACTTCCAGAAGAAGCAGAGCTGACGTGGCCTCGACAGGAACCCAGCTGATGGCGCCTGCCCTTGCAACGGACCCCCGGCCCTGTGTCTCTCTGGAGCGGAGCAATCTATTTTATTTAAGTTATTTGTGGTTAACTTAAGTTAAATGTTTTTGCTAAAAAAAAAATGGAAAATGCTGAAAAAGTGTTTCGTAATTTAAGTAATTTAAAAGCTTGGTGTGTGCCTGTTGGTGAGGACTCCGGTGTTGCTGCCTCAATAAAGTGTCAATGTGATGAAGAGCTGTGGTGTGTCTTGAATCTCGGCGGGAGTGCCCAGCCCGGAGATGGGACAGGAGGGAGGGACCCCATGTGCCCGCAGCGCCCCAGCTCACGCTCTTCCTTCCCATGAGAGGGCTCTGCTGCCGCATCCCCCCACGCCACCCGGGAATCCTCCCCAGGAACCTCCTGGCGCCAGCACAGACCCACACGGGGGGCGTTTCCCACGGTTTATTAGGGAGCTGCGGCAGCGGGGCAGCCTCGGAGCATCCTGGCCACCTCTGCTGTCGTGATCCCTGCAGAGAGGCCATCGTGGCTGGATCTAGCAGGGGGCTGAGCAGGGGGAGCTGGAGCGAGAGCAGCCGCCCCCCATTCCAGCTCCCGCGCCCTCATCGAGCCCCTCAGCGGTGCCCGGGCCGGCGCAGTCTCCGCACTCCCAGCTCCCGGCCGCCTCGTCGAGGCCGCCGCAGCGCCGGTGGGTGCCCCGCGAGCCGCACGAGTTGCAGAGCAG
>VZSV01000203.1:781714-823335 GCA_013398735.1 Nothocercus julius | reverse complement strand
GAGGCCCGCGACTCACCAGGCAGTTTTCGTGGACGCAGAGCCCGTCCCGGCGGCACGTCTGCCCAAAGAGCTCGGGGTCGCAGTCTGCCCGCTGGCACAGCACGCACGCGGCTGGGCAGCACAGCGGCACCGTCAGCCCCCGGCCGCGGGCAGGACGGGGATGCTCCGGGCACACGGATGGTGGGGGAGCTGCGTTTGCAAAGCCTGAACCGGCCTCCCTCGGAAATCCCTGCCAGGGGCAGCCACCGGGATGCTCTGGGCTCACCTTCCTCCTCCGGCACTGGCCGCTTCATCGTGGCCGAGCGGCACCGGGGGGTCCAGCCAGCGCTGCAGGGCTCCGAATGGATGTTGGAGGGCTCAGCACCTGCGTGCTACGGAGGCAGCGGGGAGATGCAGCCCCGCGCAGTGGAACACCCTCACGCATCACAGTGGATGCAGGCACTCCAAGAGATGGAGATGTCCCCAGAATCCTGGGCAGAACTGAAGGCTGGGAACCCCAAGCACAAGGCAGAGGTCCCTTCCGCAGGGATGGGCAGAGGCCCCAGGAGCAGAGCCATCCCACGGGAAGGAAGGGTGCGAGTCCGGGCGCTGCGGGTGCATGGGGTCCCTGCCCTGCGCCCTAACTCCGGGCTGGGCACTCCCGCCGGGATTCAAGACACACCACAGCTCTTCATCACATCGACACTTTATTGAGGCAGCAACACCGGAGTCCTCACCAACAGGCACACACCAAGCTTTTAAATTACTTAAATTACAAAACACTTTTTCAGCATTTTCCATTTTTTTTTAGCAAAAACATTTAAGTTAACTACAAATAACTTAAATAAAATAGATTGCTCCGCTCCAGAGAGACACAGGGCCGGGGGTCCGTTGCAAGGGCAGGCGCCATCAGCTGGGTTCCTGTCGAGGCCACGTCAGCTCTGCTTCTTCTGGAAGTGTTTGAGATGCGCCCGCACCCAGGGCACCTGGGGGTCGGCACAGATCTCCTGCCTCTTCTTGGTGATGAAGCTGTGGGAGCAAAAGGCCGTGAGGAGGCTTCGCCGGGAGGACGCAGGGGGCCCCGTTCCCGGCGCCAGCGCCCCGGCCGCGCGCCAGGAGCCGGCGCAGCCCCCGGTACTCACATCACTCCCGGCTGGGTGCAGCTGCTGCTCGTGACGTAGGCAGAGGCGACGATGCCCCGCGGGACGGGCCGGGCCTGGTAGCTGAAGCAGCACGAGGTGGGGACGCCGTCTGCGAGGAGGGCGGGAGGGCAGAGCCCCCGGTGAGCCCCGGCACCGCAGCCCCGCGGGCCTCGGGGGGCGCCCGCCCGTCGCTGCCACGCGCCCCCAGCCTGGGGACGTCCCCAGAGCCCGGCCCCCGCTCCCGGCCCTCGCTGTGGTGCCAGCAGGGTCCGAGCGCCCCGACGCCCCCGCCGGGCATCGCCCGCCCCGGCCCCGGGAGCCCGGAGCGCTGCCCCCTCACCCAGATGGGCCTCGGCGCAGAGGGCAGCGAGCAGGAGAGCGGCCAGGGCGGCCACCAAGACCCTCATGGTGCTGCTGGGGCGGGCGCAGGACGTGCCGAGCGGGGCCGGCGCTGCGGGCTGCTCCGCTCCATGCCGGCCGCCCGCCGCTGCCCTCCTCTTATAGCCGGGGCGCGGGGCGGGCAGCGGCTTTCGCAGAAGGAAATGAGCACATCCTACGGAGAAATTCAGGCAGGACGAGCCCCGTTTTGCTGAGCTGGAAAAGGCGAGGAAGCCACAAAAGGGGAAGCGCCAGCGCCGGCTCCACCACTTTCAGATTCCATTTCCGAGGCTGGAAGGGACTGGAGGGAGCCCTGACCCCGCACGCCAGCCCGTCACCCTCCTGCGCCACCGCAGCGGCCGAACCCCACGGCCTCCGTGTCCGTCCCAGACCCGGCGCGGGTGGATAACTTTTTCCACTTTAGCTCTCCAGACTGACTTATCCCAAAAAAGAAAATACACGAGAGAAGAGACAGGGCCGTAGGAGCAGAAACAAGGTTTGTCGAAGCCTGCTGAGATCAGCTCATGGCAGCCTTGCAGATGAAACAGAGGCGATTACAGCATGACAGGAAAGGGGCTGCACCTGCTGTCCCTAGACATAAATCCCAATAATTCCATTGGTAACACAGAGCTGCAAAACTTACAACTTCCTTTTATTTATTTATTTATTTTTTCCTCTCCTTTCTGCCCTTGTCCCGTGGGTGCCGCAGGAGAGCGGTTGCCCAGCTTGGAGGCACCGCACGACCCCCCAGCCTCCCACTGCCGGCCCTCGGAGCCTCCCTCGGTTGTGACTAATTCCTGCCACCCCCAATTCCAGGGGAAGGTTTGGGTCACCCAGCTGCTGAGCAAGAGCTGGACCCACCCGTCCCTTCCCCTCGGCTGGAAGGCTCCCCCTCGCGCTTCCCCATTTCACGTGCAGGGATAAACCTCACGTTGGCTGCAATGTCCTTTCAGCTGGAAAGCTTTTCCTCTGCCAACAGGTCCCTGCGCAAAGGATGAGGCCCTCAGAGACAGCACTTGTTAGATATGAGATGTAGGGCTGTGAGAAAAGACTGGGCTCAGTTCTTTTGGAAAAGAACAAAAGGGGAGAGGTGACAATGGGAGCGAATCATCTCACTGGAGACCTTCAGGAGGAGCTAGATGGCACCGATGGGGCCTCGGAGTGATGTTATGGAGAGAGCTGACCCCTCCAGCTCCCTTCTGGTGCCTTTGATTCAACTATTTCTGTCTAAGCCATCTTATGCTCTTGCTAGCCACATGTATCTGAATAGAGAAAAGCAAAAGGAAAGGGCTCCGTTTCTCTGACAACTGAAGAGCTGCCTGAGTTTTTTTTGTCAGTACCATTGCATGGTCACTAATAAGTCTTCCCTGACCTCAAACATCCTCTGCATACAAAGAAAGCTCAGGTTCAAGACATTAGCCAGCAGAAATCTCACATTTCTACAAACCTCTCTGCTTGCAAATTCAGCGTCTCCCACCAAGACCCATTCCAGATGCCAGGCTGGGGCCCGGCCGTAACAGGAGCTGGTCTCCAAGTTGGGTTTTGCCCCATCAACTGGGCTCCTAACCCTACCACGGATCTGGAGGCTGCAAGTGATACAGCCCGAACATGAGAAAACCAGGGGATGACACTTGCCTAGGGGAAAGAAAAGAAAATCTCCTTCTGGCATGTGCAAGGAAGGTAGTGTAAGGCACGTGATGTTTTTGTTTGGAAGGTGCTGGCTCAGCTGCTGCCTGGGGGTCCTGTGCCTGCACAAGCAGAAAGAAAAGAGGATTGTGACTTCTTCGAATTGAAGCTGTTCCCGTTTTGGAGGAAAGCAAATATCTGACATAATGAAACCACGCATGGATATAGCTGTCCAAGAACTGCTATCCCGCTGCTTCCTCATCCGCAGGCTCAGCTCTGCCTCACTGTCCTTCTGCCAGAGACAAGAGGGACTTTTAATGTCCCCCACTGCACACCACCTTTGAAAAACAAACGCCAAACTCCACCTGCAATGGGCTGTCCCAGAAAGAGACACAGTGTTCATCTATTCAGCCCCAAAGTGCTTTAAGGAGAAGTCACTATGACTAGCATTATTCTAGACAGGAGAAGATAGAGGCTGCGTTTCCTGCCTTGAAAAAGCAAAATCCCCCAGTTGTTCATGTAGAAACCCTGCATGAAGCTTCAGACTTCTCCAGGTAAACAGGATAGGGGTAGGGTATATCCCAAAATTCCACAGACATTAAAAACTGAGGGATGCAAGATAAGCAATTGCCACAGTGAAAAGCAGGATGGCCCACCGGCACTGGCTTTAGCAGCGACCAAAGGAAAATTGTCATCCGGTAGGAATCACTGAAACCGTCACTATTGCAAAGATTATTTTTTGATAGAAAAGAGAAAATACTGCTTTTTTTGTTGCAGAAGTGGTTGGCTGAGCTTTCAGTTCTTCATTTGGAGAAGAGCCGGATGGGACAGCTTACTGGATGCTGATGAAATACTTTCCATTCTAACTGGAATGGAGAAGGATATTTCAGTGAATCACAAAAATTGCAGCTCAGTAAAAGTAGATAATTTGTGTTGAAGTATATTTAAGGAATTAAATATAAGGAACTGAAATAAAGGGAGAGTGAAGAAATGACTTATGGCTTTAATTCACCTGCAGTATAAGACCTCAGTAAGCAGATGATTTTCTAATCTTGCAGAGAAACAGGAGGAATTCAAAGTGGGGTAGGGGAGCTGCCTTTTTATGAGCAGCACTTCCCAATGAAGCTTTCAGAACTCCTGTAAGCAGCACAGGAGACCAGAAAGGAAAATAAACAAACAAACAGCTCTACAACTGAAATTTTGAAAGATGAAAGGAAGCAAGAGCTTATTACTTATTAGAAAGGTAATGAAAGATGCAGCATCTTTTTGGCTTTTCTTTAGGGAAAAACAAACCTCCCTTCCCTATACACATGAGCTGTGGCCAGGTACTCAGGAGAAAATTCATTGCAAGAGGGAGAGCACACAGGTGAGAACAGGGAGCAGAGTAAGGGGGAAAAGAAGAGATAGACAAGGCAGCTGCGGTGAAGAGAGCAGGCCTCAAATATCGCCCGTGCAGCCTTCTGAAACAGCTCATGGTCACCTCTGAATCACTTATGATTAACACAACAAACTCACGTGGGATGGGAGAGATACCAGAAAGCCAGGGATGAGCAAACATAGTCCAAGTCTTGCATTATCCATAGCTTTCAGCACAGCCCTGCGTGATTCCCTTGCACAAACAAATGAAATACAGTCCAAAAAACATTATCCCCAGGGGCTGTGAACACAGTTAAGAGAGCAGAGGGACTGTCATTACCAACAGTAGGAAACTGGCAAGGCAGAAGAGGACAAGCCCAGGCATGGCAGCCTGGTGGAGCTTTGCAAAGTGCTACCCTATGAAGATGGAGAGCAACAACAGGAACAACACACAGAACAGACCCATTTCGGTCAGAAGTACAAGGCAATTCTTACTGCAGGTCAGGGTAGAGGGGTAATGTCAGCACCTCAGTCAGTAATTACTGCCGGACAAGGGCCCTGCATTTTGCCTTGTTAAAAGAATTGCAGCTGCCCTTCCTCCTTTGCCATGTGCTGGTATGAGACAGAAGGAAACACAGAAATAGAGGGAGAGGAAACCGTAGGCAGAAAGAAATGGAAGAAAACCCAAGCCCCAAACTTCTATGCAACTGCAGAGAAAACCACTGGGTATTGTGCAACGTTCCTCTGGGAAACAACACTCATCATTGATAAAAATTATGCAAAGGGCTCCCGTGACAGGAGGTTGGGAGGGGAAAGCAGACCATGCCTGTCCGTGAACTAGTGCTGATTTTTGCGCACACTGTTAACCAGGGCAATTCAACACACTGGATGAATTCCTGCCCCAAGTCCCACTGATATCCTTTTAATTCAGACCCCTGACCACCTCTTTACCTCAAAGGATCTTGTGCTGCATCCTGCAGGCACATAAAGGGAGAGATTTTCCTGTGGTCGTGAACAAATGAGACCCCTGTTTTCCCCCAGCCTGAGTGACTTTCACAATAGACTGAAAGGAACCAGAACAGGAAGAGTAAAAAAAAAAAAAGAAAAAGAAAAAGAAAAAAAAAAGAAAAAGAAAAAAAAACACAACCTCTTCTCAAGGCAGGGGACAACAACAGGGTTCAGAGTACAAGGTGCAGCAAAACACCCAGTTTAGAAGCTCACTTGCCAGTACTACCTGCTCAGCCTACAGGCACCTTCTTGCTGCACTACTTTGCTGGGCCCCAGCTCCCCAGTCAGCACCCACCTCACCCGCCCAGGCCCTGCTGGTTCCCTCCCAACCCTCATCACTTGCACCTGCAGCCCTGTCTCCACCCAGCCCTCAGGTGACAGAAAACCCTAGGGGCTAATTCTCATCAGGGCTTGCTTTGGCTTTGCAAGGGCACGCAGGCTCTGCTCTCCCCAGCGTACTGACTTACAGCTCTTTTGCACAGTTTGGCAGAGATGCCAGTCTTCAGCTCCTGACCCTGGCAAAATTTGTGCCTGTTCACGTGGATAGTTCATTGGAACTTTAAAAAAGTTGCTTGCTCGCAGTGATTTCCGTTCAGAGTTTGCAGACACCATCATTACCTCCTGCACCAGACAGGAGATTGCATAAGCCCCACTTCCATGCAGACAGACTAAAATAATAAAAATACTAAACTTACATAGCTGGAGTTATCCCAGAGCCATGCAACTGCTCCTGCCTTCTTCTCTTTTTGCCTTTGGTGAGACCTCTGCCAGAGTTTCCGATGCTAATTGTGCCTTGTGTCAAATATTTCTCTCTAGTAAATGGTTTCTCCCTTTAAATGGATTGATTCTATCTTTAAACCACACGGATGTCCCTTTGTTCTTCTCCTGCATGAAAGGGTAAATGGTGTAGAATGTTTATTTTTAAGCTCCCTTCATCTGATTTGTCCCACTCTTTTCAATCTTTCATCTCTAAGTCACTAAGTACTTTTATCACCTGGCTCAAAGTCTTCTGTGTCAGCTCTATCCTTCCCTGAGTCAAAATGATCAGAGCTGAATGTGGCATCTGGAGGAGATCATCCTACTGGTTTCTACAAAAACATTAGTGCATTTGGAGAAATAGTTTCTGTCCCATCCTTCATGCCCTCCAATACTCAGCTTAATCCTTGGACTTGCAGTACCAAAAATCAGCTCTAAAAAAAAAAGTAGGAGATGCGAAGTCTCATTTTCCAAAGAAAATGTCATTTAGGGGACTTGAATGTCGCTGAAGAGGAATGAAACAGAGACTTCTAAATCACATGGGGCACATACTCAGTAACCCAGATATCTTTAAAATCTGTCCTAAACTCCATTGAAAACAATACCCCAGACTGCCACCTTCTCCCAATAGCTGTAGTCCATTTGACCCTAGAAATATAAATTAGTATTTCAAATGACTCCAGTGCATTTGCTAACAGTGCATGTCATCTGATAGCATGCTGCACACTCATCTAACTTGGTTAAATCCCAGTCCTCTCCAAACCTGATTAATTTAAATGATCTTGTATTTTACAGTTACTTGCCCCCCACTGTAGGCCCCTCTTCCAGACCCTCAGGGCATTTCATGAGATACAGAGCATCCGCAGTACATCATGCAATACTGGGCTTGACACAGACCAGCACCAACCTAATAGCTTCCTTTTTATAAGTTCATAGATATTTGTGACCAAGGAAATGCAGTAGATCTCACTCGTCTGGGCTCCAATAAGACATTTGAAATGGTGCCACACAGTAAATTATTAGCTAAGCAGGAGAAGATGTGACTGGCATATGAAATGTAAAGTGCATGAAGAGCTGTCTGAAAGGGGCATGGTAATTGCTTCAGCTGCAAAGGGAAGTGTGAGACTGAGGGGGGTCTCCCGGCACAGTTCCTTGAGTTTCTGCCTCAAAAATGACTTGGCTTAACATTTGCATTAATGATCTTGGCACAAAAAGTAAGAAAAGGCAAAGGAAATTTGCTGATGGTGCAAAACAAATGCTATCATCAATCCAGAAGAGCTTGGAATATAACACAGAAAGATTATAATGACCTTGAGCTGAAGTAATGGAGAGCTGGAGATTTGATGCGGTAGTGCAAACAGTCTGACCACACTGTTAGGGACAACAGATAAGAGCCATTGTGCTGCAGGAGCCCATCAGCTGGAAATGTTTGGAGCAGAGAATGACCCATGCAACAAATCACAGGGTTGTGATGAGACCTCAATGTCATACAGTGTGAGAGGGGCAATAACAAAGGGTTCAGCTTTGTAGGAGCTCAGAAAATGAGAGTGGCCACAACTTATCAGCGTATACACAGCACGGAGGTGAACACCAAGGGTGGAAAAAAAGCTATTTCAGCTAATGGTCACTGTTGGTAAAAGGATATTTAGCTAGAAACTGGCTGTGAATAAAAATAGGTGGGAAATCAGATTTCCCTATGAAAGCAGTAGGCTTCGCATTCAGGTTTTCAGACCAGCAGGACAGATAGAAAACAACTCTTGTTAAGGTCCTGCTGTCCAAACAGCATGCTGGAGAAGCTTGCTAGATTAAAGGTGTGATTTCCTCCTGAGTTTGGGCTGGTTTGTCTTGATAATAGCCTGCTCACCAAGGCACTTTAGAGTCCTGTTTTCAAAGGTGCCACTAATCACAATGCTGTTGTGGAACGAAGTCTTCCACTGTGCTGTAGAAACGTATCAGACCTGGAAATGCCTTTGACCTGGGCAGAAGGCAGCTGCCTGCTCTGTTGTTCCCAGGGCAAACGCTAGCTTCATTTGTTCCCCTTGAGGGCTGGAGGTGGTTTCGGTGGTTGTGGGTTTTTGGTATGTGATTAACTACTTCACTTTGACAGCCCTCAGGCCTGTTCGCTCAACTGTTTGGCTTGAAATGACTAAGAGCTCTTTTTCTTATAGATTTCCTCCAGAATATCCTATGCTCAGTCCCACATCTAACAGCTGCTCCCTTCCCTGCCTTGGAGGTGCATGACTGAGGCAGGGTCTCTTGCAATGCAAACCTCTGGCCCTACATTCTCATGACTACGCACAGCCGCCGCTGCTCACGAGGTGTGCATTTCATGCTGTGGTTGCAGCCTTTTGCTCTTCATGTTCTCTGTGTCTACCCTGCCCAGCTCACCGCCCTAGCTGTTAGCTTCCTGAGAGCAGGGTCACCTTTGCAGCACTGCGTGAGTGCATTAAATCTTCTCTGGGCCCATTGGGGGTTTCTGCTCCTCTCTTTTCAGTTTCCACTGCACACCTGGCTCTACTCATCTCCTGCAAGTCCCTCAGAACCTCCCCGGCAGCCTCTCTGCTGAGTCAAAAGAATTTTATAATATCGTCTGAACTTTTACTATTGACTTCCTCTTTTTTTCTGGAATCTCCCTTTTGAATTTACTGGCACAACACTTTCTGGGGCCCGTTTCTTTCCTATCGCCTTGCTCCTTTCCACCACAGGATGCGGGACCGAATCACACTTCGGGCAAGATAAGCTGTCACATGTGAGGTTTGCTCTTGGGGCCAAGCCTGCAGCAAAGACAACCATAGGCACTTTGCAAACCCTTCAAAAGGTGATTCCTTCCCGGGAGCCACATGCCATAAGCCTGATGGGTGTAAATCTGCTGTTATAACAAGACTCCCTCTGCTTAATAGAGCTATTTCTTCAGATTTGAGGTGTTTTGTTTCAAAAACGATTTCCTACTCCAACCTAGATGATTCAGCAGTCTCAGGGCTTGGATCTATCTACCCCTACATGCCCAGAGCCCCTTCATAATGACACCCCTGCCACTGCTGAAAATGCCTTATAGGAAAACGCAAAGGAGACCAAGAGCCAAAAATACAAAAAAAATGTAGCTGAGTCTTGTATCTGAACCTGTCTTTGGCCACTCCTCCAGCTCTCTCCCTCTTTATGAGTCTGGGATCAGAGCGACACCTGCAATTTCTGTGCCTGGAGGTGACAGTGTTTTTTTTTCTCTAAGTAGCCTGCCTGATCTGTACACTCCAGCCCAGGGCATGACGCTGTACGTGCAGAACCGTCTGCAAGGTCTCTCTTTCATGGGTTTTATGTCCTCAGATCACCAAGCACTTGTGAGAGAGGCTGGGCCACCACAATACAAGACCGGCTTAAGAGCCTAGATTTTCAGCTAATCTCTCATTATTACGACCAATAACATACTCCAGCTGTCCCCATACCAGCACTGTGTCCCTGCCATCTTCCCCATCACCAAAGGCAGCAGGCTGGGAGCTCTCCTTTGCCTCCTGAAGTTTGAATATGGGTGCTAGGAATGTTCTCACGGAAGTTGGCTATTTCCAGCGAAGGAGAATACTGGCCATGAGAAAACTGTAGACCCTGCTGGATCAGAGCAAAAGAGAAATGAGGTATCAGAAAAATGTCAGCCACTGAAATGGGATGCCAGGCTGGCAGCACGTTTGCAGGGAGGAGAGGCAGCTCACTAGAGAGCAACTGTGCAGCCACAAGCAGCTAAGACAGGATGTGAACTCATCACACTGCTGGTGACTGGGCTCCTCAGAAACAGCAGCGCAGGGAGGAGAAGGTCAAGAGAGCAGATGACTCAGGAGCCATCACCCACCTCCCGGGTCAGGGTTAGTCCTCGATGCAGGCCACGTGAACAAGGACTAGCTGATCTCTAGCAGGCAGGTCCCTGGATGCTGCCTATGAGGGTGCTGAGGTGCCCCTGCTTGGCAGTCTCCGAGGCCCAGGCACTGGGACAAGAGATGCAGCGCTGGGAGGGGGCGATGCCTTAGGACACCAGCCAGGAGCTGTATACAGCTCTGGTGCTCTCATGCTAGGCCTAGTGGGCAAAGCCTAGCTAGAATTATTATCCATGCGCTCACTCCTACAGCTCACATCAGCAATAGCTGGCTAACCAAGAATATGCAGTTGCTCTATAAAGTGTTTAGGAGGGGAGGGAGAGCCTCTGTGGGTTACAGCAAGTGGATTTTCAGAGAAACATACAAACAGGGCCAGGGAAGAGTTCAACTTCCGCACAAAGATTAACACCCACTGTCACTCCAAGGCCACACTTCTTCCCTTTCCAGGTGATCTACCAGTACCTTCGCACTGCTACAATGTTTTATCTTCTGATTTTTGCTGCAGTTTGAGACCAGAACATCAGGACTTACCCTGCATGGACGTAGAGGATGTATTTGTCATTTCTGGCTTGCAATAGCAGTTCATGCAGTTGCAGGCTGTTTTCATGCCTCCCTTTTCTCTTTAGGCTACACACCACAGCCCCGTCATCCTCTGCAAATTTAACAGGCCTACGCTTGATTCACATGGCATTCATGAAAATATCAAATAGCACCAGACCTGTAGGGTCTCACAGGCTTCTGGCAGCCACTGAGGAAATCCAGTCCGAGGGCTATTTTCACAGTCTGATGATGACAATGATGTGGCAGGACTATTACAGGCTCTCTCTGTAATGCTGTGAGCAAGCTCATACCCATGGGACTAAGCTTTTTGTGTAATAATCACTTCTCAGACTATAGGGTTTACACATTTTGAATCCCCATCAAAAACTGTGTCAGGTGAAGCTCTGGGAAGAGATTATCAGCAAGCCGAGGCTAGTGTGGGAGCACATGAACCAGCAGAGATTCTCAAAGTGTAAGTGCAGGTTTCCCAGCCAAGGCTTCCTAAGCTGCTCTGGAGCAGAGCCAGCCCTGTGCAGCAGAGCAGCATCGCAGCACCATCTGCTGACTGCTGCCTGCAAGGCCGTGGCTCCCCGTGTTGGGTCTCAAATGCCCAAAGAGGCTGAAAGCATCCTCACATTAACACCACACTCTTTAGGATGATAAATCCTGCAGTTATGGATTGGAATAATCAGTGACGTCCTTGCTTGGGAGAGAGTGCAGAGCTCCGGCTTCTCACACTCCCTTCACCTGGAGTTAGGCAGTATCGCATTGTCCTTAGCACAGCAGCAGTGCCTGCTTTAAGAGAAGTAGTCAATACTGCAAATACTGGAAGAACAAGTGTGACCATCAGAAGAACTGACACCCAATATATTTGCTACAAATATTTGTTTAGGTGTTAGGCAAGCTAATGGCTGGGTGCAGGCTCCCTCCCATAGCAGGGCAGAGCAGCTGAGTTCTGCAGGCGTTTTGCCAGCAGATCCCAGAGCCTCCTGCCTTCGTGTAACCTTTCAAACACCCATACAAGGCTTCAGGAGTGGGGTCCTCTGCTGCAGGTGAGCAACACACAGCAAGAAACCCGCTGAACAGCCTAAGGTAGCTTGTGCAGATAGGTTTCATTTTTAAGCTGGCAGCAGCATATCCCCACAGCACACGGCCTGTCCTTGACTTCATTGCGACACACAGGATTTTTCCAGTTGAGGCCAAGAAATGAATCAATCCAACACACGTGTGAAGCAGTTCTCTGCTCTCTGCACTGCTCATGACTCAGCTCAGATGCAACAGTGAGGGAAGTCCCAACACATGCAGGAGAACAACGGCACAAGCTTGATTTACGGCAAGACCAACTCCCTCCCTCAAAATCTGAGGAGGTTCCTGGGTTCCTGTGTGCTTTTTCCACCCTAGGGCCATTTCTTACCTCACCACTGTGCAGTTCTGGTCCATGCCACAAGCCTAGCGTGAGGCCTCATCCTTCTTTGTCTCCATCTCACAGAAGAGGCTTTTCCCAGACAGATCAGATGTATGGAGCAGTCAATCTGCAAACCTGTCATATATCAAAGAGCCATGAACAGAATTAACACTCCTTCTGCCCAAGGAGGCAACAAGTACTCTCAAGGTTGAGATAACATGACATCTTGTCGTAGCAGGTAACTGTGACGTGTATCTTGCCATGTAACTGTCACGACAGCTAAAAGTCTGAGGGCAGAGCTGGCACAGACGCTCTCCCCCAGTGTCCTCAGTGTGCTGCAGATGTGCACCCAACCCAGGAGATTTGCAAGTTTGTTCTTAGAACTCGCCTTGTTAATGGTGCTACAATATTGACACACTATTCAGCTCAAAGCTGCTCCTAGGATGTGGAAACTGAAATTTTTTATTAAAATTTATTTTTTTAATCTTAGCCTGTAGGACTAGATACTTAAGAACATTAACATCCATTTTTACATCATAACTCACATGCTCAACTGTGCCACTACTTGAGCTACAGCCACATATCACCTGCTTCCCCAGAAGTCCTCAGACTGAAGATTTCTTGGTGAAACAAACAATACACAGAATCAGAACACGAGGAGGTTTCACTAATGAGACAGATGTTTTCTTGCACACACACCTCTATCAGAAACAAGTTGAACTGTAGCAGATACCAATAGCATCTTTTGTCTAATTTGGGAGCTGCACTGCACAGAAATGAGAAAAGTTATGTATGCAGAGTTTGCTGGATATAGATACACAACAGAGGGTGTTTGATATAGACAGAAATTGTAGAGAGAAACAGCAGCTTTGCATTCCAAACTAAGGATTCCCCAAGGAATACGAGAGGCATTTGAAGTCATCCACTTCTGTGTCTGGAAATACATGCCGAGATTCCTCTCGGAGAAATGCAAATCAATTACACGATTAGAAAAACATTTGGGAAGGAAAAGGAAAATATTTGGTAGGTAAACACTAAAATGCTCAGCAGCTCTGTAAGAGTCATACCCCATGGACACAACTGAAAACTGAATCTGCCTATTGTGTGGATAAGCACCAGGCTCACATATGTTTTTCCTCATCCCAAATATCTTCCATTGGACACCAGTTTCCCAACCTCCTTTCTACACAAGTACAGTATCACTCTGATAGTCATCACGTAGAAACACTGGGGGGGAAGAGAGTTTAGTTAAGTACAAAGCATTTCTTCAAAAGTGCATGAAAAGTAAACATAACGCTCCTCCAGATTGTTCTTTTTACCACTGTACCCAAAGACATAACCCATTTTACTCTGGCAGTTTCAGTGCTTTCAGCTTATGCTGTCTCTTTGGAAGCTGAATGGCACCACACTAACTACAGAACCACATGCTTTTATATGAACGTGTGTCAGCAGAGCTGTGCAAACGTCCTAGTAGAGGTGCATTTTACAGCAGCCGAACAGATTGTCACCAGGTTCTACCAGTCTGGTAAGGAAGTGAGAGGCTTCAAATGTAGATCACATCTGAGTCGTGCTGCTGAACCTATGTGCAAAACAAATAAGAAAAAGTTAGTTCCACCCTGAACTCCTCCTTAAATGGACCCCCTTTTGTTCAACTTTTTACATCTGATTCTGGGGTCTTTTGCAAGATGCTCTGCAATAGCTTGAGTCTGTGGAGGTTTTTTTTTTTTTTTTTTTTTTCCTCTTTTTTGGGGGCAGGGAGGGAAATCAAAACACACCACATTTCTCTCGGCTCTGCTATTTGGATTAGGTTGATCTTGAAACAGTTGCTTCTATTATCTGCACAAGAAAGGGCTGCTGCTTCGCCTGCTGTTGCATTGAGCTCTGCCCCTTTAGTTCTGAGCCCACAACCCTGAACATTCCAGTCTTGAAAGTTACTTTGTAGCGCCTCTAATTGCTCCAGAAAAACCCTTGTGAGACAGATAGGGCATATAGCTCCATTTCGTTCACATACAGAATAGCAAAAAAATACATTAAACTTCCTTTATATACAATATCTTTCACAATTAGCACTGCCTAGAGAAAACTGGTTTCTTTCTAATGATTCAAGAGCAGATTGACCCTTGCAATCCTTCTCAAACACATACTTGATTCCCTGCACTAGCTAGTGAAATTCAAAAGTATAGTGTATTTAATATAAAACCAGTTTCTTATCTCTGTAGGATTCTTTGACAGGGAACACATTATTTTAGAAAAGAACTGAACTGTAGGAAATCTAGGCACTTACTGTTACATTATTTCCCACCCCTTAAAAAAACAAGAAGCTGGGCACAATTTGTTTCAAGCTCTTGATTTTGGAGAGTACATTCTCATTCTCTTTCCAAGTCTGGTTGATACAAATAAAATGACAAAAGTCTACTACACAAACTTGTAACAGCTAAGTTTTGAAAGCTGGCATTTGTAATACAGCTGTAATACAGCAGGACAAAGCAATTGCCTACAGCCAGCCACTTAGCCTTTTTGAGCTCTAAACTTTTACCCAACATTCGCAAATTTATTTTAAGTCTCATTACCTTTACAATCTGTTTTCTGGTTCCTGTGCCCACACTGTTGGCAATCAAGGAATTTGCTTGAACAGATGACTTTTCCACTGGCAATGTGGGTTGAGTTTTGTTGGTACAAGGCCAGCTGCTTGTAGTATTTAAAGAGTAAGCAGGGAAAGGTCTTTGAAGATTTATATCCAATGAATCTCTAGTTTCAAAGGTTTTCATCCATGACGAGGTCTTTAAGAGAACAGAACACACGTAGCTTTAAATACTCCCATTGCATCAGCACTCATCAAGCCAAAAAGAACATCAAATGCATAGCTGGAGAGCAAAGGCCATCTTCCCTCTTTTCTCCAAGCTTCCCTTCTTTGTCCTAAAAGACATTTTTTGTCCTTGGAACAATTAACTAGATGTGGAGCAACCTGGAAAGCCAAACCTACCCTAGTCTTGCATCGACTGAAGAAGGTGGAGAGTTTACACAGAATAAGTGTATGAACAAAAATCTCATTTTAGTTCCTCACTGCCTTAAAAAGAACAAGATTGTTAAAACAGATAAATAGCAATCACAAAGCACATGCATGAGAATGCAAAGCAAACTGGGAGAAACAACACTTAAATGTGTTAAGTTACAAAAATTTAGTTTGTTCTGAGACACTAAACCCTTACCATGATTTCATAATCTGCAAAACAAGATGTTTATTTTTTGCTTGTGGTACTTGCATCCTGCCCAGGAAAAGCGTCTCACATTTTCATTTCTCTGTTCACTCTAATATTTTACTATCAAAAGTACTAAATAATATGCATCGAACTGAAATACAGCAATTACCTTTAGCAAACACATTCAGAAACATTTCATGTGCTCTAT
This sequence comes from Nothocercus julius, assembly GCA_013398735.1. Classification (NCBI taxonomy): domain Eukaryota; kingdom Metazoa; phylum Chordata; class Aves; order Tinamiformes; family Tinamidae; genus Nothocercus; species Nothocercus julius. The sequence continues at coordinate 807,877 of VZSV01000203.1, read as the reverse complement.
TCTCTTTTACGGTTCACACTGCAAATAGAATCTGACACTTTTTAATATACAATCAACTTACATTTTCTGATTTTGCTTCTATATTACCCTTATTATAAAACCTGTGTTAAGGGTACATACATTTCCTAAGGAGCGATCCAAGGACCCCAGTACTTCATTCCAATGGCTGCAAAGCCCAGACTGTTTTTCTTCTAATTTCAATGCATAAATTTCAGACTTCAGTTCTTTCAATCGATCTTCAAATTTTTTGCTCTTTTCTATGTAATCTAACCTGTAGTCCATACATTGGAGACAAAAAGCTTGTTAATGTGACAGTTCAAGATAAGGCATGTGGGGAAAGAAGAGAGAATTCTTTGCTTCATTTTGCTTTTTTGATAAGCACAATCAAACCTGGCACATGTCAGCCTGATTTCCCCTGGCCCACTGAAAATAGGATTTGCTGCCCCATCTCTCAACACTCATGCACTTTCCAGCTCTCTACCAAGAACTACCTTTTAGGCCAGCAAATCAACCCTATCCCTGAATTCTAAAAGGAAGCTTCTACCCTCTCACATACTGTTACTCAAGCATAGTACTTCAGCCCCTACATCATGCTCTCCAAAACAAAAAGGTCCTGAACTTGTCATGGCTTGATGCCACAAGAATGCATTTGCTCTGTGCAAAAAGCCCATCTTACACAAACTGTGTCAGCTCATAAAAGGTCTCCAGCTGAACATACAAGTACAAGGCCATCCTGAAATGTTAGAAGGGTAAACTACAAATCCCAAAGATTCTATACTTTCCAACATTAATGTACTGTCATTTATTTACACCATGAGCATACTGATACCTTTCCCTTTCGATCTCAAAGGACAGTCTCTTGAGGTCAATGTCTTTCAAATCCAGCTTTACAGACCCCTTGTCAAAGTTGGCATCTCTGCTGTCAGTTGGTGAATATTGCGGGTACTTGACCATGTGCTAAAAGAGGCAGCACAAGCATTGACAATGAGATTTGATTGCTTAGGTTTTTTGATCATTTCCCCAGCTTCTGCAAGGACTGCATGCTGAGCCATTCCATAAGGTCCACATGGAATCTGAGTTGCACAGAGACTATTGCAGCCCTCTCCCCTCAACCTGAAGGGCCCCAGACGAACTGAAATAAACAACCCATATATCCAAGGACAGCCTTGTTTTCTGCTTTTAACTTCTCCTTATAGTCTTGATGTACTGACATGAACAATTTCCAACTTGGTCATGCTGTGCTTGAGCACTATTTGAGCTGACCCATTGCCTGGAAATGCCACTACCCAACCTGACTGGGACAACAAGTTTAAAATCAACAGCCAGTTATTCCCCAAGATGAAGTGGTGCACACCAGAACAGAAACTTACAGGATAACTGAGCCTGGTTATGTCTAAGAGTTTCTGCTTTGCTTTCCGTTCAGCCTCTCTGGCTTCATGCAGGTCTTGTTTGAGATGCTCTGCTTCTTTTGCTCTGTAAGACAAATATCCTGACATGGACAGCAATTTTGAGCATAAAGCAACACCTGTAATTCCAGCTACTCACCCCACTAGTTTCTGGAGTACAAGACCCATTACTTAGATTCCCTTCCCCAATCAAATTTGTGGTAGTATAATCACATAGGGAACAAACTGGACACAGTATGACACTCTCAAGGACAATCCTGCATGAACTGGCTGAATTAATGTTTTTTTTCCTACTCTTGATTTTCATGGGCTCAGCTATATCCTGCTGACACAGATTCCCCAGGCTGTCAGAGATCCTCCCTGAGAAGGGGAGAGGTGCAATATAGCCACTCTTTACTTTGGCAAGTTCTTTGGCAGTATCCTAATACAAGCAAAAGGTTCTCAATAGCAAGGTTAAACAACCTCTGTAGACACTGCTCTGCATTTTCAGACAGCACACAGTTGTGGAACATGCAAACCCCTAGAACATGGTTTATATGTGGTTTACACACACACAAGTATATGTGGTCTACACTTCTTAGTGATTTGAAAAAGCTGTAGGAGACCACACCTTGATTTTACTGAAAACAGTCTCATAATCCCTAGGATACAGAGACTGTTAAATTTAGCTAGCGAGGCAGTTGGTGCTCTTTTGATAATGTTAAACAGAACAGGATGCTGCACAGTGTTTGTGGATCATTAAAGATCTCTAAAGCTCTCTGTCTCATCCTCTGTAAACTCTTACTGATCTGAATCACAACCACCAGTACAAGATGGAACAATATGCAAGAAAGTTTAGTGACTCTGTAGCAGCACTTGAAAAAAAAAAACTCCTTCCTGGGCTAAGCTCTGCAAAGAGCAGCACTTTCTGCACCCAGGCCTCCCAGTAGGGTCCAAATAATCCCACCCAAGCAAATCCAACCTCCGATCTGATTCCTTCACCAGCTTCACTGCTATCAGCTCTGCCTCCCTCATCTTTTGCTCCATCAGGCGTTTCTCTTCCTTGGTTTTCAGAGCTGTAATCTCCAGCCTCTGTCGCTCTTGCTCAGCTTCTGCTGCATTCTGGGCCAGCAATTTGGCCTCCTCTTCTGCAATCTGAGCTTTCTCAGCCAGCAACTCTGCTGCTTCCTGGGATCGTAGCTAGAAGAAAAGAGTTTTTCTTAGTTACTCTGTCTAGCATTTACAGTGTCACTCCTGCAGTCAGTCAAGAGGATGAAATGTCTCCCCAGCAAATCAGAGGATAAAAATGTTAATCCTTAAAGGAAAAAAAAAAAAACAAAAAACGTAATTACAAGGTTTGACCTTTCTCCTCTGCTCCTGAATTGCCTTTCTTCCTGCCTCTCACCTCTATAACACAGGAGACACACTTGCTCAGTATTGAATAAAGACATCACATGTTGACAGAATACTCCCCCCTCAGCTATCAGTAGTACACACACCATGTGCCTTTATCCCAATTTCAGTTCCCAGTGTTGCATGCATTCCCTTCTCATTGCGTGAGGAAAGCACTGTGAACCAAATCCAGGGACAGTGGAATGGTTCACAACAAACAGAGACTAGGGAGATCAGACTTCTCCCACGTATTCCAACAGGGACTCACTTCTACATGTCAGAAACTCTCCTGCCTTGCCTAAGCCACAGCTTCTGCTCTCTCATGGGAGCCATAAGAAAAGGTGGTTTCCAAACCAAGAGAGCCCTTCAAGCACAAGAACATTCAGAGTAACATGCTACTCACCAGGGCCTCATTGGCTTGCCTGGCTTCGTCTTCCAGCTGGAAGAGACGCCTTTCCAACTCTTCTTTGGCTCGCTCAGCTTCTTCTCGGAGCTGCTTCTCCCTGGCCAGCCTTTGATTCTCCATCTGGAAAGAGAAAGAGCAGAACACACTTTGTGGATTTGCAGCAGAACCTCAGCTTGGCTTGGAACAGTACAACAAATGAGTGTAATGAGGAATGACCTGCTCTCTGGCTAGCAGACTGACAGCCACCACAAACAATGCTCAAGCAACTTGCACTTGACAGCACTGAACACCACTAATTAGTAAGAATAGTTATTTGAAACTGTTGGGGAAACACTTGGAGTGATCTGCCGTATACCCCAGATCTTTGCGATCACTGCTTTCGTTCCACAACCATCCCTTACATCCTCAGAAGCTGCACACACTGGAGCTGTTTCCACACTCACTCCTGCTGCACTTTCTCACATCCCACGCATGTATTGATACAATGCATGGACAGCAAGGGCACCAGCCCCAGTAACGATCCGTATTTTCAGCAGATCAGTATTCCAGAAACAGGAGTCTACCTTTTTTCTAGCTTTTTCCTCCCTGGCCTGTGCTTTCATTTGCTGTATTTCTATGGAGTCCACTTTTCTTCTTCTCATAAATAGGTCATGGTTTCCAATACACAACTGCAAAATCTGGATGGGAAAAGCAAAACAAATGTGATTGTGATACTTGTACACCAACCATGGGGCTAAGAGCCCCACAGAGGCCTCACAGGAGCTGACACTGACTTCAGCACAAGCACTGGCAGTTGTTCCCTTTCTGGAAAAAAACAAACAAACAGAAAAAAAACATCCAGGTCAGGCTTCATATCCAGACATGTATGGGTTTAGAAGAGTTCATAACAAAGAGGGATTCATTTTGTGCTTCATCCTTCCCTGGTTCTAATTTCCTGAGAAAGGCAATGAATCTAGACTAGAAATGCACAGGAGGTAGCTGTGAGAGTGCTCACCTGTAATTGCCCCTCTACAAGCTCACTGAGAAATGGCCCAACCCCAATGGCTGTGTTAGGAAGCAGTTAGTGGTGAGACACTTCAATCAGCTAAGTCCCTTCCTTATTGCTTCTCTTGGAAAATGGGAAGTGGTAGCTAGTTAAGAGGCCACAGCAGTCAGGCAGATAGTGCAGCAGCTTTGCATCTTTCCCTATGCTATTGCCTCTAAACTTGGCAGCCTATGGATTTCACTTTGCAACTTGGGGCTTTTTTCTACATCTCACTCTCCACTCATCTTCCCAAACAATCATTAAAGACAAGTGTCCCCTGACTCCTAGACAGAGAAAAAAAAAAAAAAAAAAAAAAAAAAAAAAAAAAAAAAAAAAAAAAAAAAAAAAAAAAAAAGCTGACACTCAGCACTCAGTGTTTCTGGCCTCTAGCTGGGCTTCATGGGCAAACAGGATTTCTCATTCAGGTATCACTCAGTATTACCAGGCTTCCATTTAAAGGAAGAAAACAGCACACTCACCAATTTGTTTACTTTGAGCTGGGAGGAAAAGAACTTGAAGACTTCTGCTTTTTTGTCAAGAGGTTTAATAGTTAACTGCACAAGAAAAAAAATGAAGCATAGTAAAAAGGAAGAAAAATAAAGCTGAAACTCTTAATACTGATGCAAACTTTAGTCCATCTCTGCATCTCTCCAGGAAAGAACAGATCTAGGCCATATATATGGACAGTGAGGCAGAAGTGTTTTGCTCAAAAGTATCCAAACCAGAGCTGTCATCCATTACATACATTCCTCCTTATGCAGGAGCTGTCATATTCTTAAAGAGATGTCAAACACCTCTCAACAATTTCAGGTTTAAACGAAATGCCTCAGAGGCCCAGAATGTGTCTCCTCTCAGACAGCCTCATGGAGTTGTTTTCTCAGATTTTCTGTTCCATCTCCCAAGCTGTTTTTGGCGGACGTGAAGAGTTTTCATGCTACTGGGTCAGTACTCAGTGTTTCACTTTCTTTGCTGAGCTCAGTTCAGCTGCATAACAAAGAATAGCTCTATTCTTTAAGATCCTGCTTTTTGTGACTCACAGGTTAGCACTTTATTCCTATTGTTAATTTGCAATGCAATGTATAATTTCAGGCCATCTGAGTCATCAAGACCATAACATACTATATCTCATTTCACCCTGTAGGTAACAATCAGTGGAACACATTGCCTGGCAAGAAGCAGGGCTGTGAATGTCTTAGAAAATAGTGGAGCTTTAATACAGGGCTGCCCAGCTTTCCAATAATTGGGAATTAAGTAGTTTATTCACAAAACTCCTGTGATGTTGAATGTTATGCAAGGGAAAAAATCCTTTGGAGGCTGAACTCTCCTGTAGGTTGCCCTGCCTGATTTAATGTATGTGAACTTAACTCTGGACAGCAAATCTGACTTTCTAAGGGTTTTTGTTTAGTTAAGGTTCTTTCTGTGTCTTAAAAAAAAAAAGAAGGCACAGTCTGTGCTGTCCTTTGGTTGCTAGCTTCCAGGTATTCCAGTACCAATGTAGTGTTTCTGGGTTTGTTTTTCTGATTATAGCCTTCCATGTAGCCACATCCCTTTCATTTGAAATGGCTCCCAACTTCACCCATTCTCTGCTGTACTTTCTAAAACAGAAAATGGGCTGTGAAATCAGAGCAAAATTGTAATGGTGCAGCTGTGATGAAGACTGAAATAATGTTCCAAAATTTGTAGAATTCAGGCACAAAACCACAGACATCCCACTGGATATCTCTTGCCAGTGTACTTCAAACTTCATCTACAAGAACAGCTTCTGCAAGTGAAGCAAAATGGACCACTTAATCCCTGCTGAGATGACTGAAGCCAGCCATAGTGGCACTTGTAATATATATCTTTTAGTAAAAGATCAATACACTTGTTTTGCAGAGGTCAAGCTGCAGGGAAGAAACCAGAACAGTGGACAGCAAAAGTCTGGAGAGCTCAGAGCAGTCTTTGTCTTCTAGGTGAACTGAGGTTATACAGCACATCCAAAAGACAGGTCTGCTGCAGTTCTGTAATAAACCTCCCAAGATTTCTTATTTGAACAGAGACAGCTATCAGCCTACTCCAAGAACCCAAGCCCACACCCATACCATATAAAAGCAATAATATATCAGATTCATCATACCTCTTTCTCACTATAGGAAATATTTCTGATAGCACTCCACTCAAATGACTTATTTGGAGAGAATCTGTTATTAATACTGTAGATATGAATACCTTTGGCATCAACTCCAAGTAGGAGATCTGTATGATTTTTATTTTGCTAAACAAAAAAGCACAAAACAGATGTCAATATAAAGTATTCACTGTGACACTTAACCACAGAAGAGAACCACACTTATTTTAAGATAACACAGGGGTGTTTTCACAGAAGAAATTATGAACATGGTCACCGCAAACTGGAGACCACAACCCCAAAAAGAAACCCAATCCCCTAAATTGATTGAAACAGCTCAACCTTTTTAGTTTATTTATCCTCTTTCCTGCTATTACATATCCAAAGCCACCCAAGAGCTTTGATAGATCATCACTGTTTTATTCACCAGCTCATTTAGCAGGCAAGTAAACTGAGTCAGGGCAATCACTACACACCCTGCCAGAGGCTGAGAAAAGCAGAACCCACGAGTCCTAGTTCCAGGCTTCTTACAGAAATGTAAAGTGACACTATTATACTCCACAGAAGTTGCAAATTGCTAAAATAAAACACTTACAGCAATGGGAAAGTAATTGACACCATACATTTCCAAGTCTTGGGCAATTTTCAGGTAGTTCATTTCAGCTTCATCCCTAGAGAATAATACTGTGATCACACTTGAAAATTTTTATTCCACCTTTTCCCTGCTAGCTGACTATGTCCCCCACAGTGAACAGAAAAGGCAAGACAGTTCTTGACACTTTCTTTAATTTTGCTGACTTCCTCTCAACAACATATACAGGGCGATAAAAATAGCACCTCTACAGGAAAAAAAAAAAAAAAGGACAGCAAACCTTTGCCTGTTATGACCTGTCAGGTACAGTGCAATCTTTATTAAAATTCAACTCCAATCTTATCTTTGTGAGTTAATTTTGCATTCCATTACCATCTTTTGGAAACCTACTCTCCCATTGTCTTCTGCGACATGAGGCTACTTCCTTCAGGAAGAAGAGTTCATTGAGAAATACATCTTAAACAAGTTCTAAACTTGTTCAAGAAAATTTGGGCAAAGTCCAAAAGAAGGTGAGAGCCTCCCCACCCACTGTTGTTCTCCCTCCAAAGTGAGACACAAGCAAGTCTTGAGGGAAACATTCAGGAAATAGTGCTAAGAAGCATCAAGAACAGTCAAAGACAAATCAAACTGAATGATTAGAAAAGGCTACCTCTGGGTAGCTTGTTTAATTGAATTTCCCGAATGCATTGGTAGTAGTTGAATGTCCACAGGGGAAGGCACCAAAACTCATAACCTTGGAACTATTGTATCATGTCTTTACTGTTTTAGCTCCTTGCCAAGCATATGGACACCTTGCTGACCTATAACTTTCCTAAGGTATAAAATACCATCAGATTCCTCCTTTGTTCTAGGTCTGATATAGTTCTAGGAAAGTAGCCACTGTTAAGAGAAGCTATACCAGCAACTCCAGGAACTTCACTGATTCCCTTAAAGGACTGATCTTAGGGCTACCAATGTTGGCACAGAGCGCAAATATTCTGCAAGAATTGATTTCTGCTGGCATCCCTATTCTAAATAGGAACTTTGGCATGAACACTCAGCTTCTCTATCCAATCCAAAGCAACTCCAGCTTGCAAGCACCTGGTGCTCTACACAAGATGACACTTTGTACCTAGAATAATGAGAGGTTCTCCCTCACTTAGGGAAAAAGGAACCTAGTTGGAGCCCACTATCTCTTTGCTCACCTACAACAGCCCAGTTTTAATAAAAAGAGAAATAACTGGTTACAAAAATATGGCATTTCCAAAGAATGAGGTGATTTCAATACCTGGCAATACCCCTGTGCTCAGCATACCAAGCAGTAATCTTTTCTTCCCACATCTCTGCCGTCAACTGATACTGCCTGAGGACCTACAGAGAAGGGAAGGAGTTTGTTTTGCTTTGAACAAACACATGTGCTGCCTCTCCCAAGGAATGTGAATACAGCAATGCAGCTCACAGCTCAGTCATTCTGCCAAATTCAGGGCAAACACAACATTTCTAATGCTCTGGTTAGTCACACAGCAGTATCTGTGCTACATCAAAGAGTTGATTCAAAGATTTGTTTTTATACACAATAAAGACTTACCCTTTTGGGTAAAAGTTCATCATGGGCTAGAAAGCCTGGCTCATGAAAATTCGGATCGTAGTCACCATACTGTCCCAAGAAAAGAAAAGATACTTCAACTTACTAGAATACTGAAGACCTTTCTGGCTGTGTGGTTTTTGTTGGATGCAACTGCCCAGGACAGATTCAGTTCTCCCATATACAGAGAGAAGCACAAATGGGCTCCCCTCACCTGAACTGCCAAGGAAGATATTTTCAGCCTTTGTGCCATGCCTCTTGTTCCAGTGTAGCTACTAAGGTGGCCTGTGGCCTTAGGCAGAGTTCTGACATGATGCTCTTGGTAACTACAGATATAAAGGAATCACCCGGGACTTCTCATAGTTATGAGCTAAGTTCTAGGATGTACGTGCATCTACTTCTACTGCATATTGGCAAGGCTGCTGCAGATGGTCACCCCGCCAAGAACTTGTCTTAATTCTGCCATTGTATAAATTTGGCTCTGTGACAATCAATTCACAATATCCTGGGAGATACTTAATCACATCCCACCACAAGGTCAGGCAACTAAGTGTGAGCTCAAGACATCAGCACCTGCTGTATCCAAGTTTTTTTTTTTTTTTTTTAAATGATAGGAAAAGATTCTAACTGGGAGAAACCTCATATTAAAAGGTTAGGTCCAAAAACTCCTGAACTGTGTAAAACAGCAAACAAGCATCTTCCCAGAAACCTTGTAATGGCTCATAATGGCATGTAATGCTTATTTTTCCTCTTGTATCTATATTTCCTTGGATGACCTACTTTAACAAAATTTAATGCTTTTGCACATACTTACCATCATGTAAATGAGTTTGTTAAAGTAATAAAAGGAAAGAGTACTGTTATTCACAAACCTTGGCCTGAACAGCATAAGAAGCCAGTAAAACTGTTGCCTCCGGAGAGCAATAAATTTCTTCATCCAGTATCTGTTTCTTAACCTAAATCAAGAGAAAAGGGGAGCAAGTTACAGAAGGAGCTCAAAGTCAGGACTTAGGTCAGGCTTGAAATGAAACTAGACATGCCCAGACTAATAACTTGGCAGCAAGCATCATCAGGTGTTAACAGAAACAACAAAACAGCACTTGGAAACACAGGAAATCTTTGCTTAAGGTTACACTGAATGAAAAAACAATCTTTTAAAAGCAAAAGTGCCTTAATTCCAAGTTCAGAGAAATGCCAGTCAGCTATCTCCCTGCACTTATGTACAGAAACCTGAGAGGAATGTGCTACAGAACATCAGTTTTATGGACTGCGCTTCACTATTTTTTTCCTTCCCTCTGCTTTGAAATTGGCCTTCATGTCTAATTTATGATAGTTAGGTTTTCCCTAATATTTGCACTGTGCCTTGAATAAGTGTCATTTATAAGTGTAAAATATTATCAGGTTATCCAAGAACTACTACAGGTAGTTTCCTGAATTTTTCCTGCAAATGCTCCTTTGCAGAAAGCAGAGGCTTCATTCTAGCCCACAGTGTAAGAATCTTTACTCCAGCCTGGCAAAACAAATTTACCTGCATTTCTTGGCTTCCATATGCTGCCAAAGGATGTAAATGGACGCCATGTACTAAATCCTGACTGTAAATTATGGTTTAGTTTAGATTCCAGTTTAGAATAATATTCCAAGTTTAGAACACGAAGATGTCTTATCCATAAATCAGCAAAAGCTTTTAATCTTGTATAGTTAGAGTTCTTCCTTCTACTATCTTCATAAAAATATAATGAAACATCCTTTCTCATGTTCCCTTTTATTACCAATTCATATCCCAGAAGGGAGCAATAGCAATTTTGCCTTCAGCATTAAAAAAGGGCAGATGAGCTCCTCAGTTACTTCAAATCATCATAATTTCTTTGCATTCAGTGGCACTAAATGGTGCATGAAACACTGATCTGACCTACTACTTAGGTTCTAAAAGCCTATGTAACAAAACATGCAGCTTTGGCGGAAGAGTTACCTTCATAAAATACTGAAATTTTGGGGGTCGGAAGGAACCTATGGAAGTTATCTAGCCAAAGCAGGTCTGACCAGATCAGGTTGCTCAGGGCCCGGTCCAGACGAGTTTTGAGTATCTCCAAAGATAGAGACATTAAGTATTGAAAACATTACTTTCTAGAAAGCTTGCAAACATCTTATTAAACTCTCAACAAGAGCAGACCTGCAATGGTCACAAGCCAATGTTGCAGTATGAAAGATTGAAGGAGAGTCCACAAAGAAAAACTGCCTCCAAGCATCAAATCCATTCAATTACAGTAGATCACAAACAATTAAAAGGTAGAGCTTAAAAATAAAAGCAGAGGGTAAATGGTAAAAAGTCTTCTAACATCCTTCTAATTTTAATAATCTATGGTACTACCATGATCAGAGGCATAATAGGCTGAGATATTACTTGATTTTATACCTGCTTACTTTTTACCTTGAAAGATTAAGACAGGAGAGAGAAAGGGAAAAAAGTATTCACAACTCCCTCTCAAATATAATGAATTTAGCCTATTACCAAGGACAAGATCAGAAAGATTTGCATAATGTACAGTCTTAAGCATATCCAAAATAAAAGAAATTGAGATAATACTGTGCTATCTTGACAAATACAAGTTGGAGCTACAAGCACTGTGACCTGAAATGAACCAAAAGAGTTTCTTTTAAATTTAGCCTCTGGTGAGCACAGTATAAGAACCTGAGTTATAGTGCAGGGAAAACTGAGCTGTAAAATGGAAAGAATGAAAAGATTTTTCTTCCAAATTGGAAAGCTGTGGCTTTCATATTCCATAGTACAAATTGTATCTTTCAGAATTGAGAAAAAAGATAATCTCAAATGTGTCCAAGTTTTTTTTTCCCCCCCCTTCTCTCAATCTTACAAGGATGTTTTGTTATACTCCTTTATAAAAGAAATTTTTCAATCTTTAAATGACAAAATTTAGCTTTAGTCTTAAGTTTATTCATATACGTTTGGCAGAAAGCTGTTATGCCACATTAATTTGTAGAAGTCTGAATGGGCAACAGAGCTGAAAACTGTGAGCATCCAGTTGTCTGTACATGTTTTTCCTATTAGCATCCAGGTGTGATCTTAAGTTCTTATAGTCAGGAAACTTTGCAAGTTCAAAATTGTTTCTGTCTTGTTTTTCTACCTTTGGAATGAGAAGAATTTGCTAATTGCATATCTGCCAGTCAAGGCAGGTTCAAGGAAAAAAAGCAAAGGCAAAAAAAATGGATTAAAAAAAGTGAGGAAAAGTTCTGCCCCTCTCATTCCTTTCCAAAATTAGCTTAAGAATCAAATTGCCAAGTGGTTAAGGGTCCTGGATCAAGCTCTAGCTCCTATGCTAGCGCTTGGAAACAGAGCCCACTTACTTCACTACTTTATTAACACTCTCCTCAAGGAATGAGGGCATTCATTGTGTTTATTTACAGATGCAGACCAATTTTACTCCATACATTGTGTCCGTGCACAGGCATGTACAGCTGAGAGCTACAAAAAGCAAGTAACTACTCAGAGTGGTAACTTGCAGAGAACAGCGCAACAACTTAGGAAAGAAGCTGGACTAGCATGGACATTGGAAGAGGCTGCTGAGCAACATGGGACCACCTGAAACCTGCTTTGGAACTTGCTAGATGAGCACACCTACATTTCAGGACATACCAAACTACATGATCTTTTATCCCTACAACCTAGAATGCAGATCACTTAAAGATAGGTTAAGGGAGTCCTTGTCTCCTAGTGATTGTGCCTTCTGCAGTCATACAGAAGATCTCCTAGTAACCACCTGCACTATTTTTAGGAGCTTGGGAATTTTAATTTCAGGGCTAGGCTGCAATCACAGGTCCTGTTCCAGCTGCAGCTGATTTGAAGAAAAAACTATTGTCCCCCCAGCTGCTTATCACTGTTCCTTTCCTCTCCATCTCCTTCACAACTGCCACCATAATTGCCTGTGTAGTCACTCCTCCAACACTTCATCCACCTAATAACAGGTCTTCTCTAATCCTGTTCATTTTGACAGAACTGGCTTAGGGAATGGTTACACAAGAGGTTACACCACTAGGTCTAAAAGCAACAAGAAGCTCTTTAGACCTCTCTTCATCAAACTCAGCTGAGGCCAGAGCAGGCAATAGCTGTCCAAGGCTCAGGACAATTCTTGAGTTCAGAAAGATTATACTGCTACTCCAGTTATCAGACAAAAGACTAATAAGAGTAAATATGTAAAGTCTAGTAGAAAAGATGATCAAAGGCAATACAAATGGACTAGGGTGAACACAAGAGGAATTCACAGTTAAACTTGTTCCTGACCTGAAGGAAGAATAAATGCTGGGTAATCTCCTGTAATAGTTCCTCTTCTACCTTCTCTGGGTAGAACTTAGCCAAAAAATGAAAGCTAACAGGATCTTCTTTCGGGATTTCTTGATCTAAAACCTGTTTAAAGAAAAATAAAATCAGCGGGAAAAAACAGAGAAATGCCTCCAAATGATATTCAAGGGACAAGAAGAAACAGAGAAGGGAAGAAAAAAATCAGAAAGCAGATAAGTCATAATCCACTAAAAGAAATCTCTTTAAATTTTAGTAAGAAGGGCAATGCTGAGCTTTAATGTAATAACAATCACCAGATATAGTAGTGATCAGCGTGTGACACTGTGGGCCAAGCGTTATACAAGAGATCACACCGCATAGCAAAATCAAATTCTTTAGCCTTAAAAAAAGATACCCTCTAGAATTATGGGCTGTCACTTAACTGATGTTGCTTTAGTTCCTGAGGTAAAAAAGTAACTCTTTTAGAAGTAGAAACTGCTGGGTTACTTTTTCTCCTCCTTCCATTTTCTGTACCTTTTTGTCCATCTTTAGCCAGGTGCACATTCCTTTTATTGTGTACTGCAAGCCAAAGAACCAAGTCTCCCTCAAACCAAGTGCTCGGCACACCAGATCAAACAAGTCCTTTCCTTTCCACTTCATCTAGAAGAAAAAGAAAATTAAGCAAAAATGGATTTTGTTTTGAATAAACTTGCTACATTTAAGGCAAGTAAAGCAGGCTAGCACTTGGCTTTCTCCTGTAAACCACTTAATCTCACCTTTAACTTCTCAGTGAAGTATACCCACTGCTGCCTATGGCAAGGGAGCAATAGTTACTGTGTTCTTCCTCCTCTTCCTCTCCTTCACACTCATTCACAAAGCAGCTGTAGTCATTTAACCACAGTATTACACTTCATGAGCACAGGGAATGAGCATTGTAATCTCCTAGGTACATGGCAAGGCTTTATTACTATTTGTAAAATCTTATTCAACAGCCTATACAAACCAAAAAGACTGGAGAGGAGGCCAGGGGAAATTAAGGGAGTGTCAGGGCACAGAGTAGAAACGCCAAACAATCATAAAGTAAATCCACCCTTCACATACCTCAGTTATTTTAGTGGTGCTAAGCCAAACCTTTATGCTACTTTGATTTAAATGAACAGGAATCTGTCTTCTACAAGCAAAGTTTAGCATGCAATTCAGATTCTTATCTTATTCAGGAAAAAAGTAATCTAATCTGAGGGGGTAGATACAGAATGAGAGTAATTTAGTAGCCTAGCTCCACAGAGAAAAGATTTTGATTAAAGAACCTGAATTTCACACATACACAATGTCTCATTTTTCACTGAAGAGGCTGCACATCTGTTTCTCCTATTTGGCTACATCTTAAAAGATGATTTTGTCTAATCGCATGGGCAGGCATTGAGAACTTAATAGCAAAAAAAATTTCTGGACAATATTTGGATGGAAAGTAGGAAATCATCCCAGGAAAACAGCAATATTTGGGGAGAAAGGAAGGATAGCACAGGAAAGAATATATCAAACTGGATTTGTTAACACAGACCCTGAACTCTAAAACATATTTCCAAATCCTTTATTTTCATGACTCTGCCTACAGGTATTCTAGAGCAGTAAGGCACAGGAATGTACAGCCTGTGACTAACATTCTGTCACTGAGGGACTTAAAATACTAAGCCCTTCACAAGACAGTCACCTTGCATTAGAATTGTCAGTCTCAATGGACCTGAGTTTTCTAGCTCCCCTTCTCAAAATAACGGTAAATCTCTTGCTTCTGTTGAATGATTAGGAATTCATCAGCTACACAGCTCTGTCTCCTCAAAAGTACAGCCCAAATTATGTAGCAATTGATCAGCTGATATATTTGTACTCTTCCATTTTTTTCTGCAGTCATGATTTCTCTACCCAATTTACTAGACAGCCATAACTTGAAGAAGATGGGCTAATTTTTCCATTCAGATTGATCATTCTTCTCTTCTGCTCAAAGCAAGTGAAAGCCACAGTTCATTTTATCTGAAAAAATAAACTGGAGTTTACAAATGGAAATTCTCTTCAAATACGACGTTACCAAGATCAACTGAGCATGGAAGTATCATTTGGAAAATTACTTTAAAAGCAACATCTTTGGATGAACTCTGATAAGATTTCCTCATTGAGGCAGCATCTTAAGTCATGCCATTTATAAAAGAGAAGTCTATGGGGAAATAGGCACACTTACAAGCAGGAAGTTGATGACACATTGTTTACAAAAATATTGGATCAATTTTAAGGCAAGCCATGAACTGAGAATTTGAACTTTTACCCATCCCGGGATGCAGCCCTTCAATTCGTCTTTTTTAATATTGGGACTGTCTTTACATAATTTAGGCTAGTACTCTCAAATGGTAGTGACATTTTTCACAGAGTTTGTAGCTAGACATGGAAATTTGAACAGAGTGAGGAATTGATCTCGTAATCCACTACTGTCTCTTCAAGGATTCCATTCCTTAATTCACAACTACTTTCCAACAGCTCAACTCCTTCTGGGCTTTTTACAGCATTTTGCAGTATCTTTGAAATATCTTTTATATCTTGCTAATATAAAAGACAGTCTCCATCTCCTCCAGCATTCTGCTGAGGACTCTTACCTCACAGCTGAACTCCATTTCAGCATCCACTGTTATGATTTTGACTTTAAAAGTCCTTGGCTGTTTCTTCTTCAGGCCTCTAATGGACATATTTTTTAGTTTATGATAGCCACACCTGAAATTGAAAATGTTTTACATTTGGGGCTGGAAATTCAGTAAGATTTTCTTGGTTAGGTTCCAAGGCAGGACGAGTCCAGACTTGTACTGAGACAACGCATATTCAAGAGTAACTTTAAACATGTTAGAGCATCCAAAAAGATACTTGAACCATAAACTAAAAGGGAGATAAAAGAATTTTTATAGTTTAGCATGGGGATCTGCTCTTTAAAAAAGAAGAACATTTCCCCCCAAAATAATTGTTTCTCCTCTTGGATCCAAATAAACACTGGATTTCCACAGAACTAGAATGAATCTCATTCCAACCTTATGTTGCAAGATCCAGGGGTCTGCCTCTCGTTACGGCTGAGAACATCTAGGGACCCTCCAATCCAGCCCTCGTGATCCATACAATCAACATCCATGCAACTCAGCAGTCTCTTGCACTGAAACTCTGCAATGGATAAAGGGGCACAGTTTCACATAGGAAACACTTGGATCTTGAGTCATGGCATCATAAATATGATATTCCTCATCGCCTTCCCATAACCAAGCAACATTCCCCCTGGAGTCACTCTGCAATAAATACAGTTTCTACTGATGCAAAACATACAGCAGAGAGCTGCATTACTTAGCAAACATATCACCCTCATCTTAGTCCCTTTCCATCAGCTATAACTCCCCTGAGCAACTCATCTGTTGCATTTATCCACACCGTAAGATTTTAACTCCCCACAATAATACAAATGCTAGTGAAATAAAGCTGAATTTACCCTGTTCTCTTGGGCATACTAATTTACAATGATGAAAGCCATTTGAAGCATTGATTTTTCCAGTAGACTACTACTGATGAGAAATTAAATTTTGCATAAGCCTACAGAATATTCCTTCAAAAACCTCATATTTTAAATGCAATTGACTACATTCCTTCAGAACTAAAATGCATGAAAACATATGCTCATTCCATTGCCAGAGGGTTTGAGGATAGTAGTCAAACCAAAAACTGAAAGCTGGGGCTAAATGATGTGCTATGAATTTGCTCTATGCATCTCACACTTATTTTTGAACATAGGAAATCCATCTGCAAAAACCTGTGTTTTTTAAATAAAATTAATAGTTCAAACTTAGTCTAGTTAATATCTGTGAGCTATAAAGGCTACAAGGAGACAAAGGCATTCTTAGTTTCCTACAAAATAAGGCTATTAAAATGTGGCAGACTTTCAATCTCTCCGTAAGAAATTCCAAAATAAAGTTCTAGCTTAAATTGAAAAGTTCCATTTCTCCAAATCTTTCAATATTTTATAGAATATCTTGTCTGTCTTCTGCCACATTCTAAATTGGCATACAAGCATACTGAATAATTAGCATTTACTTTGCATTGCCCCTCATCCAAAAATCCCAAATAGCTAATTAGAGGAAAATGTATATGATTTTTTTCTTTGTGGACTTGTATGGAAGTTGAGGCAGAAAACAGATGAGTTAGTTACCAAATCACATGGAAATCAGAACAAATATTTGAGACAATTCAGAGTGGGGAGGAGAAGTTCAGGAGGAAGTTCATCTTTGACTGCACTGGGACCAGCTGAGACATCCTCTCCCTCCAGCTGCTCCAGATAAAGCTTCTGCTGAAGTCCCACATCCAATTTGGGGTAACACACTTCAGGAAAGCTAAGGGACTAACTGAAGTGAGTCCAAAGGAGATTCAAGGGCCAGAAAGCCAATCTGTGAGATGATATGAAAGAAATGGTTAATATATAGGAGATACAAGTGTGATGAGACATGAAGATATGTCTGCTCTCTATGATCACAATAGTCAGGTCAAGAAATAATGGACTTAAACTGCAGCAAGGTTAGACACTGAGAAAAATTCTCTAAGCTACAACAATGCTGGAAAAGCCTAGGATGTGGTTTTCACCTTTCTGAAAGAGTTAGACAAACTTCAGTCAGGAATGATGTGAGGGTATTTGTTCCTGCAGGGAACTGTATCTCCCCTAAAGCCCTTCTCCCACCCTCATCCTCCAGGGCTCAGGGTGTGACAGGCCTCCTGCCACCAGTGCAGGACAACTTGCTTCCAGGACCCTAGCAAAATTTAAGCTGAGGAGGAATATCTGGGGCAGCACCAAATACCTTCACTCCCAGAATACTCCCTTGTCTCAGGAATATTTTTCAGGGAAGTACAAAGCAAAGATCTTCCCACAAAGGGCTTTTTCCTATACTTTAGGCACAATTTCAGGGCACTGCACCTAGCAGAGCTCAGCTCTTTTCTATTAAATATGAAGATGTTTTCAATTAAAGGGAAAGAAATATTTTGAGAGCATCCAAGTCACCACAGTAGTACAATATAATGTAACTGCAATAGTCTTCAGAGTCAGAATATTATGTGAAGGTATCCAAAACAGTAGCATAATTATTCCAGTAAATTTTTAGTCTCTGATCTGCCAGATGCAGAGCTGATGGCAAAATTACATTTTCACCTGTTACATTCCTAAGACACTTCCTATCCAATTTTCCTCAACAGCCACAGTGTTACTGAAAGTGTGCCATTGGATACAGCAGTTAAGGTATTAGAAGCACGAATTGCTACAAAATACTGGATACAAACCCTTCTATTAGTTCTCTTCAGAAGAAAAAAAAGCAAAAAAAACCCACAGAAGGCTGAAGACAAAAGAGGAAAATGCTTCAGAGTTCATTTTTAATATGTAATTTGAATCAGCCAATTCAATTAAACAAGAGCTTGGAGTTAGGGCTGGTATAGAATGTCCTTCATGGAAAATGCTGTACAGATAAAACTGAACTATTTCAAGAGAATGTATCCATTTTCTCAAAATATGAGAAAAAAACTCCAAAGCCCTTTATTCTTACTTTGAAGTTCTCTTTTTTCCCCTTGTATAACATAGTTGAAATGACAATATAATTTCTTCAAGATTTCCAAGAGCACCTTTTTTTTATTTTTTCCTTTCCAGAATTTTAATTCCATGGAAAAGTACATTCTGTCTCACAGTATAAAGACATTTTCAAATATATTTTCCCAAGAAATGTAAACTCAATTCTAATCAGCTGTACTGGGAGAGAAATAGAGGAAAAAGAGACTCATACTGAGTTTAAATGAATGCCAACTACTGATAACATAAGCAAAAGCACATAAGTACTTAGAAAAATAACTTTTCAAATAAGAGAATTCTTACAGAATAAGGCAATCCAGCTTTGCAATCTTTGATTTAAATGCAAAGTGATACATTATCAAGATCTCTTGCTAATAACAGCTTTGAACTGTGAATCATGTGCAACTCATTTCAAGATACAGCTTCTGTCACTGAGTTCCAGTGATTTATTTATGCAGTTGCCAGAGGGATATAAGCTCAAGATCCAGAAGCAGCAAAGTGGGATCACTCGCAGCACGTCATCAGAACCTTACCAAACATTCCATTAATCCAAACGAGGGCGGGGTGAAAAGCAATTCTTGTCCAGCCAGAATCTGGGAAGAGTTTAGGAACTGTGAGCATCCACAGCTTCCCCAGCACCTGCAAAAAAACTAACAGAAAGATAAGAGTTTCACTGGGGAACAGGGATGTGGAGGTGAGGAATGGAACTTGCAGGATCTCAACAGTACCAACATTGCCCTTCTGGGTGTTCACAATAAAAGTACCAACATTCCCCAGCTCCCACTGGATTACAACCTGCTCCCTTCCTGATGATGAGAAACCAGCACAGGAACAAAACATGGGGGTGAGAGGGAAACCAGGAACTGCAAGAAGAACTGGCAGGGCGACTCCTGCAAAGACTGATGCTTATCCAGAGCACAGCACGAGCAGGGCAGCAGCACTAACCGCTGTGCCAAGCGGCTTAGGGACATGGGAAACCACCCTTATTCACTTCCCCTGCTAACTTAACAGAACAATCTCAAAGGAAACGAAAACAGCACCTCCAACTCAATAAATTCTGCAGACTTCAGTTTGTTACAGAGACAGGGATGCTGCAAAATATCTTGATCAGCAAGCAGTAATTAACCTTCCCGAGAGAGAGAGGGAATGACTTTCAGTTTAGTATTGCCAAAGCAAGTGGATGGTTTGCAGGGCTCTCCACAGCATATAAAGGTTTTAATCCCCACAGCACTTAGTAATAACTGTGCACGAGGTGTTACCACCCAGTCACACTTTAAGGAGCCAAACAAGTTAAAAAAAACATCACCGCTCTCACCAACTCTGACCTGCATGCAAGAAGCCAGTACTGCTTTTTTATGGGAATTTTAATAGGAACCTCTTTGGTGTCTGCAGTGGCCAGGCTAGGAAGTGATGAAAATTGAGAGCCCCTTCTCTCATAGCCCAAGAGGCAGCTGATCTATCCCTCCAGGTTAATGCTGAGCACATGGGCAGCCCATCCACTAGAAAAGTCCCTATCCATGCCTGAAACACATAACCCAGGAGGGTGCAGTGTGCTTTAATGAAAAAAGGTCTAGGAAGCACTTTAAAAGACACCAGCAGACATGACGCACCAAGCACAAAAAATATCAGCAGAGATACTGCTACAGTTTGAAAGTCTTTTCATCACTGAAATACTTATTGTTACTTTTATTCATAAGACTCTCTACCTCATCATCTCTCTCGAGTTTCTAAACTTTATCTCAGAAGTTAAAGCAAGTTAATTGAATAAAAACAATAAAGGGAAAAAAAGAGCTTCTTTACAGTCACTAATTCACACTTCAGCCTGTGCTCCCTGCCCTAAGTAACAATTTAAGCAATTAATTCATTGTTTTCAAATGGGTCAGTGATATAAATATTTGTTCTTACCTCTCAAGCTAAAAAGAAGTTATCTAAAGTCACCAGCTGGAATTAGACTTACTTCCCAGATCCTTTTCTGAACCAGCATAGGAAAAATAAAAATCCCTTTTGATCCAAAATTCCATATACTTCAGCAGTCATCAATGTCTAGTCCTCACAAGTTCTGGCACTGAAAATAAAATTCAAGAACAACTTTAATAGCTTAGCCCCTTTCCTTTGTTTCCTATGAACTGCAGCATGTTAGCGCCCTCTGAAAAATCAAAGAATTGCTTCCCCAGGTGATATGAAAGGGCTTTAACCATTTGCTGCCTGTGCAGACAAGACTCCTCCCAACTTCTTTCCACTCCAATGCCAGCAACAGGACCCTAAAATAAAAGAAATCCAGGTTTCAGAAGCAAGCCCATGAGTCTTGACTTGCATATTGCTGAAAACTGATAGCAAGCTTTTGAGCAATCTCCTTGGCAGTTTGATCAACTGTTTCAGCAGCGTCTCCTGCAATACAAAGCACAGTCTGTTCTCACCATACCCAGCCACCTTTAACAGTCAAGTTGCTCAGTGTTGTCCTATTAAGCAAACATGTTTCCCTACCTGCCTTCTTCCTGTGGTGACAGATGAGGGGAGAATAACTCATAAAGAAAACAAGTCTGAAGAAACAGCAGTAACCCAAATGTTTGCCCATGATAAAAAAACCCATGATTAAACACAGGCTAAAAAGACCAAAATCTAGCCCCAGGCTGAAGTCTAGGAAGCAAAACACCAGTACCTGGCAGCTCAAACACCATGGCAGGTCAAAGACTCCTTTTGCCACTATTCAGCTTGGAACTTTCTCTAGGCATGTATTTTAGGCACAGATTTAAGCTGAATTTCTACTAGCATGGGTAAGCAAGGACAATTTAGCCCATTCATCCATCTTTGACCTACCTACAGGCAGAAGAGCATGAGATTCATTCCTACAGCAACAGACAGTGCTCAGCCCTCCACAGGGGGAGGGAAGTAGCCTCTGCATACAGCTTCACCCCACAGTAGGCTCAGAAGGCACAACTGGCACCTCCTAGCTCACACCCGCACATCACCAGCCCCATAGGGGACCCCTCAGGCAGGCAGGATCCAGCCCCATGGTGCTCACACCAGTCACTATCACCAAAAAGGGACCAAGGTGCCACAGGGCTGCCTGGGCAGCAGGTTTCTCTGAGGGGGACAACTCAGACCCTCAGCCTCCCCAGAGCACCAGCACCACCAAGAAGCCACCATAACACTAACATGGCCCCTACAGGGCCCACATGGCCACCAGAGCCTGAAGGGCAAGGCCCTGCACCACACTCCTAGCTATTTTACACAATTAATACCTAAAATCAACTCCTATAAAATTCCTAAAGCCAGGAAGACACCCACAACCATTTCCACCAGAGAGAACACAACAAGAAAGAGCCCAGACTGCAGGCGGGTGCCTGCGCCTTTAAACCCTCCCGCCATGACACCGCCCCGTTCCCCCCGCCGGCCCCGCCCCGGCTCAGCGCGGCGCTTCCTCCCTGGGCTCCTCCCCTTCCGCCTGCGCTTCCTTAAGGCCCGTGGGGCGCCGCGGCGGTGGTGAGAGATGTTATGGTGGTGGTTGGGGGTCTTGTTGTTCGTAGGGGCTGCGCGGGAGAAGGGGAGGGCTCAGCAGCTCTGAGCTCGCATTGTTTTCCTTTGCGTAGTGGGGGGGGAAGAAAATCCTGCCCCATCGATCCTGCCCAGCGTGGGGGGCTTTGTCCTGCCCAGCTGGGGACAGGCCCCACTGTGGAAACCTTCATCCTGCCTATAGGCTGCCCTGTGTTGCTAAAGGGATGGATGTTATTGTGCTTGGAAGAGTCTGGAGGTGCTGATAGGGCCTAGCTAGCCGGGGAGCAAAAAATAATCGCTCCCTGTTTAATGCTTAATTTTTAATTAATTTTTTTGTGGCTTTCAGGTGTCTCTTTTGAGCTTAAATTTTGTAAGTGTGACAGAAAGCTCTCCCTGTTCAGGCATGGTTAATAGGATATTGTTGTAGTTCCCTGTACTGAAAGGAGCTCTTTGGTATCTCCAGTGCATTTTGGAGATTTTATTACCTTCCTTAGGTTTCAGTATTCAAGATGGTAGTTCTGGTATTCACAAGAGCAGATGATTCTACAAAGTCAATTTATAAAGTGCTTTATGATTCCTTTTGTTTTCCATTCTGGTTAACTCTCTTTGCATGTGGAGCTGCTGGGCAGCACCAGGTGTAGTAACATGACTTTACTTTGTAATGATTTCCCCAGTTTTGTACTTTTTGTCTTTTATGTCAGAAAGGCAGTGCATTTTGAAAGAATTTTGTGGATCATGGAGAATAAGGTCTCATTCTTAAATTGTTATTTCCATTATTAGTGCCAGCCTGAAGTAATTTTTCCTCCTAATAGTTGCATGTGCATATTCCTTCTTATAATACCTTTAATGCACAAATGAATTAGTGCAATATAGCAAAGTTTGAACTGTTTGTAGGTAGGCTTTCCCCCTCAAGCCCTTTCCCCCAAGAAACAATATAATTAAGTTATTAACTTGAAACTGAAACTCTGCTATTGATCAGAACTTTGTGGGGGTTTTTTGTTAAAATATGTCTGTCTGCTTGTTGCCAGGCACTGGATGATCCTACCTAAACAATGTCTGTACCACGTGGAGCTGTCCATGCAAAATGGATAGTAGGGAAAGTAATAGGAACCAAAATGCAGAAAACTGCCAAAGTGAGAGTGACAAGACTGGTGCTAGATCCTTACTTACTAAAGGTAAAAGCTGGCTAACATTTTGTTTTACAAGATAATGTTTGTATTCTACATGGGAAAATGTTTAATTGATTTGGCTCTGGGAGTTTTTAATAGCTTTTTATACTGCAAACTTCTTGAGGGGCTTGCATAATGATTTGGCTGTAGAGATGACTGTAAAAGATGAAAAGTGTGTTGTCACACTTCTAATAGATTATCTGCTAAATGTTTCTTCAAAGTATTTCTTAGTGCAGTCTTATCTGAGTTGGGGAATGTAGGCTTTCTTTCATGCCCAGATAATTTTTTTAATAATCATTTGGGATACACTCTGTCTTAGGAACTTGACATTACTGAGATGCATTTCCAGTATATTATTTGTAGCTGTTTTCCAGTATGCATAATTATGAGTATACTTAGTATTTCTCTCTATGTTATGGTGTGCTAGAAGAGCCTTGCACTTGGGGAGACTATGGCACAGGTGGGTGAAATAACTTGACCTTGGTGACCAGAAGGCTGAAAGTAAAGTGGGGTTCTTGTGGGCCCTGGAATAATGGGTCTGGTGAATCCTAGTCTGATACTGTATCCAGTAGAAGAACCTCTTGATTCTGAATCCTGTGGTGTCAATAAAACTAAACATTTTATTATTGCATGACAGGGAGTGAATTGAGCAAGAAAACCTGAAAAAGAAAGAAAAATTTTGGTGCAAAACCAAATGCAGGGCTAATGAGCTTTAAGAATCTTAGAATAGGTAGGAACTGCTATTTGCTCGTGAAGTAGAAACTGTTCAGGAAAGTCAGACTGTTCAGCAGAAATGAAGTATCCTAAGGAGAAAGAGAAGGCTAAAATGGCAGAACCAAAACCTGTAGCAGAGAGGCCCATGGACAGTTGGTGATGCTATAAAAGGGTGCTGCTGTCCACTGAAGAAGAGCTTGTCTTTGTTGGTATCCACCTGTTCACCATCAGCAGCTACTTGTACCTTTGCATTCTCTTCCTCACTTTTTTCCACAGACTCTTGTTGGCAATAACATACAAATCAGAAGGGAGTGGTAATATGGTGCTTTCTTTGAGAGGAAAAGACTCTGCACAGTTGCCTTTTTCGTCACAATCCAAACTTGAGCTCATCAGAAAATCAAAAGCAAATAATTATGAAAAACTGTACTTCTCATGAGAGAAACTTCCTTTATTTTATATTAAAAATATATTTACCATTGCTTTATTTAGAAACCTAATGCCAAGATATGCCTTTTCTTCCACAGTTCTTTAACAAGCGAAAAACATATTTTGCCCATGACCCGTTGCAGCAGTGTGTTGTTGGAGACATTGTTCTTCTGAAAGCTTTGCCTGAAAGGAGGAGCAAACATGTGAAACATGAACTGGCTGAAATTGTTTTCAAGGTTGGAAATGTCATAGATCCAATAACAGGAAAACCCTGTGCAGGAACCAGGTTCCTTGAAAATTTGTCAGATTCTGAAAATCTGACAGAGGCAGATACTACCTATTTAAGTGAAAAACTCCAGGAACTTAAAGTTTGTTCAACAGATAAATAGAAGGAAAACACCTGGAAGGCTTTTCAACTGATCTGTGAAGGGTGTTTGGGGCCCTGTTATTGTATGTAACATGTTTCAATGATCTTTGGATCACAATAAATAGTAAACATAGTTCTTCTAAGACTGGATGTTGCAGGTTGAACTCAAGTTTCTAAATGAAAACACACAGAAAATGTCAGTTAAGTGTTAACACTTCCTCTTCTTGCATGGAGTTTTTCCTAAGCTCTTGATAGTTTCATATGCCAGCTGTTCACTTAGAATGGCTCTTCTCTGTTGAGAAAAAGAATGTAACTATAGTGTTTAAATTATGGGGGGAGGGGAAGTCTGTATTTGTTCTGTATTTCAGACCATCTTTGGTTGGTTTACTTAATGCTATTAAAACTTTTCAAAGGAAATGTAGAAATCTTAAAGCCAACTACCTACATGTGTCCTTATTTCCTCTTAGTCATTTCAACCATATGGCTGTATTTTACAACTTCCACAATTTCTAAGAAAAACACAATCACATGCCTTTAAATGTTTTCACTTTATAATAAACTTCAAGTAGCTTAGCATGGTTCCCTTTGTGGGAAGAAATCTATGCAGTTTTTGCTAAGCTGCCCCAGTTGGGGATGAGAACTTAAGAACTCTCATTAATGCTATTAGCCCCCATAAGCAGCTGGTTTGATATACTCATTTCAGGAGAAAAAGTGCTTACTTTGCAACTAGTGCAAAGAGTATTCAGTTTGGGGAGAGCAGGACCTTTGAACTGCCATCAGGAAGTAGGTAATGAGAATGCAAAGCTAAATGAAAGTAAATGTGCTTAGATTTAGTCTCATCAGAAGAGCTTATTAAAGCAACACATTAGAGGTACAGGTAATGATTTGCTGAATGCTGTAATATAAAACAGAAAGACTGTAGAGGTTAATGATTAGATTACTTTATCCTGCTGCAGATCTGGGGATCAGGTGTCCTGTTTTCTCAGATGTAAACTAAGTGTGTGCTACTATTATAGCAGCCTTGTGTAGCTGACTTGGTTGGTTTTGTATTCAGATTTAAAGGGAATTTGTGTCAAAATAGCATTTGCAGGGATGGAACACCATCCTGAATGAAGGAGAGCAGGTATATCAAAGCTGTGAGGAACCCTATGTGAAGAGCTGTGTGTTTACTGATCTCATTGCTCTTTGCTTAAGATGAGAAACTGAACAAGGAATTTCTAAATAGAATTCCTCTGCTGATGACTTAAAGTTGAGGAGGGAACTGAACCACTCTACATTAGTGTCATTAGTACGCTCTCCGTTCTCTTTTACTGTCCTAGAAATGTTATTTCAGTTTTTCACAGGCACAAAATGGCAATTTCAGCTGTCCTGATAGCAAAGACTGAACTACAGATTACTCTTTAGATTATTCTTGTTGATCTGCCTGTGCTGAAATGGTTTATGCAGTTTATTTGGTAGCTTCCACTGAAGTAGAAGCAAATCTGGGCTCCAATTTCCATTCAGTTGTGTGGAACTTCATCTCTAGCAGGGATTGAGAGAAGTGTCCTGTGTAGAACACGGCCCTGGGCGGCAAGAAACACAAAATACCGATTAAAAAATAGAGAGAGAGAG
>VZSV01000203.1:755551-777021 GCA_013398735.1 Nothocercus julius | reverse complement strand
GATTCGTTGGGGCGGGGGGGTCGTTGTCTGTGTACAGAAAGAAAAAGGATAGTAAGTAAATCATAAGTCCAATCATGTGCCAGTATTAAATAAAAGTAGGATTTGGAAGAGACTTTAGCAACCCTGGATTTGACTGTTACTCAGCTCATCCAGATCTTCTTTCTACCAAGTTATGTTACTGAGATCTACTCTTAAAGAGGTATGCAAATCATTGCATAGGATCTTTGCTTTGGGGTAAGCATGGGATTTGGGGATTGCATAGGATCTTTGCTTTGCTCCTCTAAAGGGAGCAGTGCTGTATGTGGTTTCCAAAAAAGTTTCAGGTTTCAAAATACACAAGCAGTAATATTTTAAATTTACTAATATAGAGAACAGAATGCTAAAATATTAATTCTGAATTCTCACTACTTCAGAGCCACAAAACTGCTGCTTTAAAGAACCGAATACTTTGTTTTGGAAATGTAATGAGAGTCGTGTTTCTAAACACCACCGTCTCACTGACAGTGATCATATTGTCAGTTAAACGTTCTTAGCATAATGATATTCTACTGCAACCAGTCGTTTAATTGTGGTGTGTTGACTAGAACACCTGCTGGGCTGGAGGGTGGGGAAGAAGTTCACACCTCCAAATTTCTCAACTCTGTTATTGGTTCATTGTAGAGCCATGAGCAGGTTGTCTTAATATTTCTGTGCCTCAGTATGTTTAACTTTGAAATGGGAGTAGATAACCAAAAACTATGTTCCTTACTATATAAATTTAAAAAATTTGCTAGAACTATTTCTGGACACAAGTTATAAATAACTTTCTTGTTTAAAAAAATATATATACACACTGAGAAGTATAATTAGTGTTCAGTTGTGTTTCTGTTTAAAGGCTTAATATAAACATGTCCAATTACACAAAAGAGAGAAGGACTTTTCAGCAGCATCTTGTGAGCTACTGAAGTGCTGAGTGAGAGTAGAGGCTTTTATTTTCAAGGAAAAAGACACTAACAGAGAAAGGGAGATTCAGATAAAATATGTGGGATTTGATTTATTCTTTCCAAACCAAAGTATTGAGGGAAGGAGAAAACTTAAGAATAGAGTAATAAAAAGATTGACGAATCTATAAACTTTTCTCCTTCCTCCTCCTAAATGAAACATGAGGAAGTAAGCTCCTTATTTTACATCAAATGAGAATAAGAATTGGCTATTATGTAATAATAAAGAAATAATGTAGTAAAGACTATTGTGAAAGTAATTCATGAATTAATGGAGTTAAAGACTCCCTTCTGAAGAATTAGGAACCAGTGTTTTTTAAAAGGCAAAACAGTGCTGTTCATGTCTGTGAATTATCAGGTATTCTGTTTGGTTTAAAAAATATATATGTGTGTGTGTACGTATATATATTTCAGCAAATTATATTTTAGGATTATTACAGTAATAATTTTGCTTTACTGCTAAGGCTGCTTTTCTAGGATCTCATTAGGCTTTGCAAAAATGAATTCATGGTTACTGAAAACATCCTTGGAGAGTCATTCTATCGTATTATTTCCATTGTGTAACCAGAAATATTGAGGTACAAATTGGTAATGAGATTTGCTCAAGGTCATCCAGAAAGTCAGTGGCAGA
Organism: Nothocercus julius; assembly: GCA_013398735.1. Lineage (NCBI taxonomy): Eukaryota > Metazoa > Chordata > Aves > Tinamiformes > Tinamidae > Nothocercus > Nothocercus julius. Next base: position 775,410 of record VZSV01000203.1, on the reverse strand, counting down.
ATCAAGAGGAAAATTCCTATATTCTGACTCCCAAGCACAAGACCAACCTACTTCCTAATATTTGATACGATGCAAAGACACTTAGCCTATGAGCCAAAATGACTGAGTAGTAATAATCAAGGGAAAAATATTAAAAGGCAAAGTTCAACCAGAGGAACAGACTTACTCACAAAAGTGCAGTGCAGTGAAAGCTGTCTTAACCAAGTCAGCAATTGGTAAACCCTAATTTCTTAATGTAGGTCACCTTTAAAGTTTGAAAAAATAGAAATATTAGAAATAGTTGTACAGAAATTTTGTTTTGGCAGTATTTTTAGGGCAGTTTCACTGTACTCTTTAATGGATGAGCTACTTCAAACTAGCTCTGCTCTCTGAACTGGTAAAAGGCAGCAAGGCTGCATGCTAGAAAGTACAGTACAGTCATCATTTGCTCATATTCATATCCATCAAAATACTTCTTTTTATGCATTTGGCACAACAGAATTAATAGCATTGTAACTGGTACAAAAGACTGTCCTACTTGGTGTGTTTTGCCTCTTGATAAAGATAAGTTTCCTATAGCAAGTGTAGGTAGGATGCACTTCCTCTAAGTGAGACATCCCAATATTTATTTTTCCTATGTATCAGATTAGGTGACATCACATAATTTATTGCATCAAAAGAATTGTGCCATGCTGTGTATTTGTCGTACAGTCTAAGAAATGGTCACATGTTAATTTTACATAGTGTTATAGCTGTCTTTTCCCTTGTGTAGCAGATTTGTGTATTTCAGCTTTCTCTTCTGAAAGTAGAACTTGTGAATTTTCGTACCATAATGATAAACCTGTGGTGATTTGTTATACATATCAACTGTAGCCTCCCTGAAGGAAATGCAATATAGTGTCTGTATTCCTTGTTTTCAAGTCAAGAGGTGCTGCCAAAGATTCATGAAGAAAAACACTACCCATGTGCACTGGTGGGGACTTGGAACACGTGGTACGGAGAGCAAGATCAGGCTGGTAGGAGATAGAAGTACAACAGAATTTAAACCATACAAGTGAAACGTGTGCTTGGCAGGTTTCTTCTCTTTAAAACATCTCTGTTGACAGTAAACCTTTAGCAATGTATACAGTGAGGATGTGTGTGCATCAGTTACTGGTAGTCTTTAACATTGACAGTGTTTGCTTTTTGTCTTGTTGAGTTTGACAGCAAAGCATTAATTCCTAAAATTTGTCCTATTGTTAAAACACTTTTGTGTCTTCCTTGTGATAGATTAACAACTTTGGAAACCCCTTGTAAAATTTGTTCCTGTAATATTTTGCAGGTGCAGATTGTGTTCCTGAATATTTAGGCCAAAGGCTTACAAAGACAGATGAACTTGTATTGGCTATTATAAAAACTTTGCTCAGACTTTCATGCTGTAATTGCTTACTGATAATGAAATGCAAATCATTCACACCATCTAAAAAAGTGATTGCACTCTGACTTTGAAATAATTAAAACCTTTACTGGTGGAAAGTAAAGCATTTCTGTTCACGTTCATATAAAGATACTGCATAATCACCCAGAGTGAAATTATAATGGACTGGAAATCATAGAAAAGCTGCTACAAAAGTAACTACAAAGTGTCTAGTGTAGATAGAAAACCTGAAAAAAACATCCAAGACTCTGGGAAATTTGTGGGAAGCCACAAATGTTGAGTGAAGTGCTGATATTTGTTCTACAGAAGAAGCTCTGTTGGAGCTTTGCTAATATCAAGGTTGTTGCTTCGCTGTTGAAGTATATGCATTAATTTCTACTGCATTCATAGAATGTTACAATATTGACTCTGAACAAATGTGAGGAAATAAGAGAAACAGAACATTGTCTGAGAAACAATTCTTAAAAATTGAACAGAAATTGGGAAACTAAGGTAATTGAAATGAAAATATCTCAGCCAAACCTCATTTGTTGTTTTTGTAATGTATTAACACAGACTGTATCTGTAATTGCATCAATAGCCTGCCTTGAAAATGCTATTGCAACTGTTCTAGCATCCTAATAATGCAGACTAGTGGGTTTCGACCTTACACAGTACTTGTGCCCAGGCTGGGTTAATAGCTGGTTATATTGAATTTGTCCTGGGGATTAGCAGCAGCAGCAGATACCCGGGATGAATCTGCTCTGATAATGATGTGTCTTGCATTATTCTCCAGTTTGCTTTCCTGGTAAAGGCACAAGACAGAGTTAACTTCTATATATGCAAGGAAATAGATTTTGTGGGTCTTCAAGGAAAGGCTAGAGGGAGACTTGAAGATGAAATATTGTTGCCTTGCTATATTAAGTGCTTGTAAATAAATCTTGTTAAGAAAATGCGGTGGCAAGCCTATCAAAAGTAGCTACCTCTTTTGAAATTGTCTAGCAGGGAAAATACTAGCAAATTTAAAAATTCTAGCATGCTTCGATATCTTTTTTTTTTTTTAACCTAAAAGTAACATTTGCATCATATTTCATGTCTCTCAGAAGTTATATTAAGCTCCTTTTCTTGAGTAATTTATTGAACTAAAAATTCTGCCAGTCTGTTCCTCTCACGTGAAATTTATATAAAGCAGATCTTTGGTATTCAGTCACTCTCTTAAGTTGAATCTCAATTTCAAGTACAGTTACCTAAACACATCACATCTTAGTAGCATGGCAACAAAAGTTCCTTTCAGAACTATTCCTTCTAGAGTAAATTGCAAAATTCTCTAAGAAAACCTTTTCAAAAATCAAATGATTCCATTATTCTTAAAATGTATAAAATGTATGTTCTTAAAATGTGTTCTTAAAATATCTTTAATGAAAATTCATGTTTGAACTTGTCACCAGGCTTCTATTTTTTTTGTACGATTCTGTAGTATGAAGAGCCTTTTATACTGTGATATTCCATAGTTTTAGCACTAGCATGCAACATTTCTGAAGAAGCTTTCTTTTTACGTTTTAGTTCATCTCTGGAGGTATGAGGGAGGCTATCCAGCTCTCAATGAGGTCATGAGTAAACTCCGGCAAAATAAGGTAAAATGCAGGATTTTTTTTTGATGCTTTTGTTAGAAATAGCTGATTTACTTAGAAGAGAACATAGAATAATCAGAGCAGAAAAATGGAGCTTTGGACGCCTGTTTTTACTTGGTGCATCTCATCACTTGCTGTGCAACCTTAGTCTGCCTGTTTGGGAGAGGGATTATTCTCAAATTCAGAAGGACTGAGGCTTAATATATGAATATTTTATGAAGTACTTTGAGATTCTTAGGTGTTGTGTAAGCAATACCAGCTGAAAATTTCAAAGGTGCTAAGTGAATCTAGATTTTTTGTCAAATTAGAACCATTTGTATATCCAAATCCCCAAGATAGCATTGAAAAATCTCAACTGCTGTATGTTGTGGATACATGATATAAAGTTTCATAACGATCACCCTGTTTTTAGGAATTCACAGAGTTTCGCAAAGAAAGAGGTAACATGCTTCTCTCTCGGAAGAACCAACTATTGTTGGAGTTTAGTTTCTGGAATGAACCTGTTCCCAGGGAGGGGCCCAACATTTATGAACTAAGATCCTATCAACTTCGAGTAAGTTTCAATTTTTAATTTTTATTTTGTAGGCAAAATACTGTTTTAAAATCTTCAAACCATGTTTATACAATGTAGATGGAAGACAAGCCTCATCTTAAAAATCTGGTTCTTATCAAAGTTGGTGGCAGAGTTGTTGATGTGTGGGGTTGAAATATGAAGGCAAGCTCCAACAAGATATCAAATATCTCCTATGAAGGGCTGAATACTTCGTGTTTTCATGTGAGATACCTTCAGGCAAATGACTAAGAAGTACTATAGTGAATAAACATAGTAATTATACATTATTATAATATACTTATCTTTTGAAGGAAGCAATTTTGTTGATAAACAGTGTTTTCCATATGTAAATGTGAAAAATGTTGAAATATTTTAACTTTATTCCGACTACAGTTTTAAAAGTCTCTTTTGTTTTTGTAGCCTGGAACAATGATTGAGTGGGGAAATTACTGGTAAGTCTTGCTTTACCACATGTGTTCTCTTATTTGACAGATGTATGTTTGAAAATACATGGAAAAGACAGAAAGGTACCAAAGGATTTAAGTCACCCAGTTAATGGCCTTCTGCTGTTCTTATGTAACTTGAAAGTAATTGATCCTCAATATATACTTTGAGGGAGGAAAGAGGAATTTTGTGTGCAAACAATACTGTATGCTCTGGCTTGGCTTCCCTTTACATAACCCTTTTAAGTTTGATGTCCTGTAGCAGAGACCTTGGTAATCCTTGTTTTCAGTAGGCAGCAGTGCTCACTAAAGGGAGAAAGTTAATTCCTTAGGACTATATTGATCTTTCACCACTCCCTCACTGCTAAAAACTGGCTGGCTTTTGGTTTAAATAGCCTAAATCTTAGCTCTGTTATTCTTTAAAAGTCAAACTTTTTCTTGGAAACTGTTGAGTGTCATATTTGTATTTTAATATATAGGTTAAAAGCATTTAAGATGGTCTTCTCTTCAGTATATGCCTCTGATTTTGTCTTGTTTAAAACCAGTGTAAGTTTCTTTCAGTTTACATTTTGTAAATCCTTGCAGTCCTAATAATTGATACTTAAATCACTTGGAATTTTTTAGATATGTAATTGTCATCAGTATAATTTATTTCATTACAGTAATTTGCCAATAAATTGGTTCTTTAATTTTTATAATATAGCAGTTCTAATATAAGCATTTATAATATAGCAGTGGTAGCAGTTCTGTTTTAGAAGATGCAACTAATTTATAGTTGAGAGATCTTTAACGCAGCCAATCATGGGGTGTTGCATAGTACAGCTGCATAACGAAGGTGCATGTGAACAAAAACACTGCATTCCACTGCCATGAAATCTGTGGTGAATGAGTGCTGCTAAGGATGATATGACTGAAACTCAAGGATTTAGTTTTGGAAGAACCTGCTGTAAAAACATTCTGTCACTTTATACTGTTACAGCAATTTTCATTATACTGACTCTAATGTGAAGAAACAAATTACTAACATATAGTCTAATGAAGCCGTAGGCCTCACCTCCAGTTAACAAATTCTAACAAGATGTATGTTTTAATTGATAAGTGCAACAACATGCAACAAATCGATATGCTGTCGATTTTTTTTTTTTAACATTTTTAATTGCTGAAGTGTACTGCCAGTGCTATTTAACATTCGTGCTTCTTTTAAACTCCACTTTTTCATCAACCATCATGTATTTCCTTCCTGGAAATATTCTGTTTTTAAGTGCTGCTATGTTCTTTTGTAGGGCTCGGGCAATTCGTTTTCGTCAGGATAGTAACGAAGCAGTTGGAGGATTCTTCTCACAGATTGGACAGCTCTATATGGTTCATCACCTTTGGGGTAAATTTGTTTGCGTTCCCTGCTCTTTTTTTCACTGAGTCAGCCCCTAATAGACTGCTGGCTTTGCATGGGAAACGTGGTTCTTACAAAAGGCAAAAAAAATATCTTAAAGTGTTTTTTGACATCAACATTATTGGCTTTCCTTATTTTTATGTAGGCAACTTTGTTTGCCAAACTGAAGCAAACAGAAGTGAACATTTCTTGTCTTGCATTGTTTCCATCAATAGTTTCTCACAGTCCTTTCTTATTAGAGACTACTTCTTGTTTGCCTTCAATAACATAAGCACGAAAAATTATATCCTGCCATCTCTTTTTTTTTTCTGGCGACATTCTTGCTGAAGGCAACTTCTTACAGTTCAGTTTCGAGCATCACACATACCACAATTACAAGAGGAAAGTCAAGTATTTACTGACATTAGTACATTATGCTGTTTTGGTTTTCTTTTCACATTGGACTCCACCAACATGGAGCTGCTTTCCACACATTAGTAGCTTGTTGTCCAATACTTATTGAGGGGAAAAAAAAAATATTCTGATCTCAAGAACTGAGAATATTAGGTTTCAACACTGAGAATATGGTGTCCCCTGTATGGAACTAGATTCTATAGCAGTATCTGTCTTGCCTGTTTCTAATGCACCAGGTTTAGGCTTCCTCATGAGGCTTTCTGTATCCATTGCTACCTTTAAAAACCTGTAATCAGTAGGTGCATTAATTTATTGGTGGTGTTAATTTATTGGTTTTGCAGAAATACTCATGGTCAGAGGTGAATGCTTCACAGAGCACTGTTTGATGTCCCTTTGTCCCCTACCACCCAAAATACTCCAAGCATGCAGTACTTACATAATGCAGCATCTGCAAAGCATGTTTTTCTCTCTTTCCCAGCACCTTGCATTTGTGTTGCTTTTGAAGCTTTTCCATTTTGTGGAGAAGAACTTTGGACTCTTTTTCCTTCCCAATTTTTGCTGTCTCCCAGTTACATATTACAGTGGAGGCTGTTTGTGTGTAGAAAGAAAAAGAGTTACAAACTTTGTCTTGTCATTTTCTCTCTGTAGCTTACAAAGATCTTCAAACCAGAGAAGATATAAGGAATGCTGCCTGGCATAAACCTGGCTGGGATGAACTAGTCTATTACACAGGTAACAGATAAACTTAACCAGAATGGTGGAGACAGATCCTTATGTGTATGATTGCTTTTGTTCCTCAGTGCGTAGCACACAATGCTAAAAAGTTTTGAATAGGTTGTATATCTGTAAGGGAAAGAGGGACAGTTCACTTAGCTGTAAAGTGAACTTTACAGATGACTGCACAGTCTTGAGAGATCCTACCTAGAAGTTAAGATAAGGTACTATGTTAATACTAAATGTTTATAAAAACACTTGTCCTGTGAGGGAACAGATCTGTGAAATATTTAAGTTTGTATCAAAAAATTTAGGCAATAAATGACATTTATTGTTATATTATTTTTTACCTCTAATATTTCATGAAATGCTAGAACTTTAAAATACGTTCCTTTGCAAAGGCAAATTAGACTTCGGAGTCTGTTAGACTTTGGAGCCAGAAGCTCTTTGAGATCAAAGATGGCTCTCAGAACAAAACTGCCACAAAACTAATAATTTCAGATTTTGGTTAAATAAGATAGATTGCAAAGAAAGTACACCAGAATTATTGTAAAATAGCTTTAATTATGGTGAAAAAGAATAGAAATATTTGTCTTCAAAAGCTGTTTTGGTTCAAAGGATCAAAGCAGATTTTTATTAACAAAATCACTTGTTCTCAAAACTATTATGCTTCAGTTACGGGATTGTTCATGGTTACTGAAGTTTTGGCATGCTATAGCTGTGAGAGTGATTTGAAGACAATAATACCTGTTCAAACTGAGTGTACAGAACTATTTATGATCTTTATTAGTGAAATTAAAACCTATCTCATTTTTTTTCAGTGCCCCTTATTCAGGAAATGGAGTCCAGAATCATGATACCTTTGAAGATTTCTCCGCTTCAGTAACGTCATTGATTTACTTGTGCCTACATAGATTAAAGTGACAAGTATTTGTCTTAAATTAATTTATGGTATACATTGTATATCATAGTCAGAAATATAAAAGTACTGTACTGAGCTTATAAAAGAGACCTCTTTTCTTCAGAATCTCATGACCTTTTTGTTCTCAGAAAAGTTTAAACTGTAGTTTAAAAGTTTCTTAACTGTAAACGAGTTCAAAGACAAATACAAGTTCCTTTGTGAGACAAGCTCCTCAGGTTAAATGTGACATACAGTGCTTGCTGTCTTGTGATTTTAAGTGCCCACTACTCCATAACAGCAAAGGAAAAGACATTGCAGTTGCTCTGGTCTTTGTGCAACATTACAGTGACTGTAGATTTAAAAGACATAAAGGGGTTTTCTGAAAATAGGACCTCTGAAACCCCCAGCCAACTACAATGTCTCAGTAATTCTGAAATTCACCCAACTGTTTTGTGGGACTGAAATCAGTAAGTAGCTCTAAACTTGAAAGCAGGCAGTTATTAAGGATAATCTGCCAGTCAGGTGATAGATTATGGGCAGAGACCAGTGCATTCCTTTTTGCAAGGACTCTGAAGCCTGTTGAAAGTAACCAAACATTTGCCTAGCTGTCTACATCCGAAATTAATTTTGTGAAATTATTTACAGACTTTTTGAAAGTATGACTCACAGTGTACAAAGTGCTTGTCAACAAGTGTTTGTCTGAATGTTCTCCAGGCATTTCAGTTCAGTTAAATACATGTATTGCTAAAAAAAAAAAAAAAAATAGCATAGACGTCTAAGAAAAGAGGTTTTATTTCATAAGCAATCATGCCTTCAGACATATGCTTGGTCAGGTGTTCCACTAACTATACGGTAGGTACTTACGAATTGCTGTGTGAAACTGGCGCATGTTGAGTCAGTAGAATTGGCATAAAGCAATGTACCATTATGTCCAGTTCTATTTCGATTTCACTTTTAGACTAGAATATATCAACACTTTTAATGTCTGCAATGATGTGAACATCCTGTAAGTGAAAGTAATAGTCTTTCTTCAAAGTGGCTACAAGAGTCTGTAACATACAGAATGTACAAATCAATTACTGAATGTCCAGTTTGTACATTTCAGTGAGTTTTCAGCAAGAACATATCAGTGAATAAAATCCTTTTAATTTTCACGTATTACTGGCACCCTATGTGTACTGCAGCATCTGTGTTTTATATCATCTTGCACAGTGTTTATTACAAAAAAAATCTGAATAATTGCATAAAATATTCCAGCTTAATTAGCCAATGTTACTTGCTCTGTGTCAAGGAAAGTATTTCCCAATATTCAGCTGTGTTTCTCCAAAATGAGTTCATGGTATTTCCCTAACATTTCAGTTTACTGAGTGCTCTAGAGCACAATCTTCATTTGTATTTTATCTTGAACAAAATCAACATTTGATCTCATTCTTGTCTGTTTTCATATTTCGTTCTTAATTGTGTGTGTTGTCAACTGAGTAAGTTTATTATATTAGTTTAAAGTTCTCAGCTAAGCTTATAGAATGGGCTAATTAAATAATGTAAGCTCTTCCTCCTTTAAATCAGCCACATGAATAGTGCTGTCATTAAGGTTTATCTTCTTCTATACTTTTTGGACTGCTGTTTAGCCGCAAAAAGGAAATGACAGACGACAGCATCAGCTTTGAGTCCTCCTTTTCTAGTATCCACGCATGTTTCTAGAGAATTCTCCTGGTACCTTATCCTTTGTTATCAGCAATCCCAGTTGGCAATGCAAGGCAAAAAACATTTCTGGAGTTGAAAGATTTTGTGGTTTCTGATTGAATCTTTTTTCTTATCTTCAGCCATGAGCACTAAAAATAAAATCCAGTCAGGCAGAATTCTGATTTTAAGATCTATGAAGTTTAGTATGAATAAAAAGAAATCTAAGGTATAACTGGCTGTTCTGTGGGGTAGCATCGTCATGGCACAAGTCTCTTCAGTCTTTGCGCACTGCCTAGGATCTGAATTGTGTACCGCTGGTAGTGTTGTTGAAATGATGCATTAGGAATATGACTCCCATCTTTCAGAACTGGCCATTCCCTGCCATCATCAGAGGGACGCTGTTCTTGTTATTTTACTTACAAATAACAATATAAAATCATAAGCCATGTCATGGTAGATAAGTAAATAATGGCAGCCCTTCCTTATTACCCTTTGCCTGAGCTCTTTTTGAAGTTTATTTTCCCCTCTTGTGAACCCTGATTTTCCCGCTCAATTTTATGGCCAAATTTCCCTTCTGTTGTTTAGCAAGACATCATCGTTTCCTTTGGTAGAAATCACAGAGTCCCAAACTGATCCCACTGTCTAGTGATTGGAAAGCAGGGAATGATGCCTGGAAGGGTATCTGGTAATACATTCATTCCTGTTACAGTTCATAGCGCTGGGATGAAGAAATAACTAAATCTCAGTTTTGAGTTGTCCTGTAGTCTTCCTATGAAGACTGCAAATTGTTCTTTTAATAAGTTTCCTCATACAGATTGAATATATAAACGTATTCCAATTGAATATTCCATGCTGAATAGATGACGATAAATAAAACCTTTATGTGAAACAGTATGCCTTCTTGTCCTCTTAGCAGGAGACCCACTGAAGACCACCTGCCTGCTTAGGTGTACTACTCCCCAGGCTTTGCTTGGCTGTGATATGTTCGCATAAATGGGTAGGTTGGCTTTAACACTGGAACTTCCCTCTCATGCTTTATTCCCTCCTATGTTTTTTCTATCATCAGCACTGTAAAGACTGAGGAGTTCAGCCGCTCACTTTCCTTAATACTGCTTTTGGTACCTCCTGGACAAAGGTAGGGCTTGATATTTGCCCGAAGGAAAGGGTTGTTTTTTTTTTTTTTTTTTTTAAAAATGTCAGACCCAAAGAGCTCTTGTGAAACCCTTGGCATGATGCCATGTTTCCATAGCAGTCACACTGACCGAAGATACTGTCGTGAATGTTAACATCTCTGTAGCACAAAGCCTCATGCATAGGCTTTTCACCGTTGCATTAGTGAAATTACATATACTTAAAATATGCCTCAGTTTTTGTAGGATCAGGGCTCAGAGCTGTAGCTAATTAGTTGAATGTTAAGGGAAAAAAAAAATATTGGCCTTTTAATTCAATAGAAAGTTGCAGCGAACAGAAACACTTGCTCTGTAACTTTAGAGTTTCATCTTGGAGGAGAGCAGCAAAACACTGAAGGAGAATAGAAAGGGTTTACACATCTTCTGCTTATACACTCTGAAACAAAAGCTTTATTGTACATGGGCTGCCTTGGAGCTGGCTGAGATTTTTCTCAGGAAGAATTTAAAGGAGATCATGTTTAATACTAAGAGTCCTGGTGAATAGTCTGCCACTTGGTTCCACAAAGGTTTTTAGCCCCTGTGTACAGATACTGTTCGTCTGTCTGCATTTCTCTAAGAACCCATGAAAAGTTTTTTGTTTTGAATTTACTTCCTTTTATCCATTTTACCTCTTCAGAAGTTAAATACTTTTATGCTGGTGTACCTTCAAGAAATTATTACTGTCTCTGCTTTTGAAAAAAAAAAAAAAAAATTAGGTGGCATCCTTCAGAACTGCCATTCATCTGTGTGATATGACAGATCATGTCTTACAAATCAGTCTTTCTCCTGTAATGGTAACAATTTATGTAGATGGTAAAAAGTGGAAGAGATGGTATAAACTTTGATGTTAGTGAAACTTTCTGTATTATCTCAGGTGACTTTCTTGTAAGTCTAAGCCATAAAAGTCTTGATTGAAATGCCATGTTGCTTCAGCAAAACTGGTTAAAAAGACAGGTTCAAAAATGTTTTCAGTGACGTGTTGTTAAAGAGGCAGCATTTAGTGAGTGCTGTGTAAGGTCTCTCTTGCATTAAACAGTGCAGCCACAAAAGAGAAACCATTAAAAAACAAGAATTTGTTAGTTGGAGCTCAGAGAAATACTTGTTTAGAACAGGTTAGACATATTTCTGGCACAAACAGTTTAAGGGTAATTGACCCACACTTCAGGCAAAGAAAGTGTTTCCCAATGTTTTCTTAATCGGTTGACCATCTATTTGTAAAGATAGATGAATCAGCTTCTATCGAGTTACAGGTTGACAGGGCAGGGATTGTTAAATAAATAGAACACCTAAGTAAATAGTGTGGCTTTTCTTTTTTTTTTAAACAAAAATCATGATTTTGGAGTTAACTTGCAGTTATTTTGCTGAGATATTGGAAGCACTGTATCACTAGCTTCCAAATATGCTTCTTGGATTCTAGTCAACATGAAATGTATCTGAGGTTTGCACCCACTTCCCGTCTTCAAGACTATGGGTTGAGTAACAGTGATGTTGAGAAACATCACATGTTAGGTTCTCCTTTAGCCCTATTTTATGAAAGTAGAGATGCTAAGTAATAAAGAAGAATATACTTTCTACCTGTCTGAACAATTCCAAGAGATTCCTTGGAGTGGCAAGTACTTACCTTTTTTTTAAAAAAAAAGAAAAAAAAAACTTTGTAAGATTTAATGGTTGTTATTTATTGTTATCATATTAATCGGTTATACACACTTCTTTCTTTAGGTCCCCTTATTCTTCTTTTACTACCCAAAATAAATATGGGTATTAGCTTCAATGATTTTGAAGCAATAGGTATCTATTAATAACACATTAATGGATTAGTCCCTGGGTTAATAACTTATTGATATATTCCTGCCTTGGGTGAATAATCAACTGACCTCTTCCACCTTGAAAAAGATGTTTTAAAAAACTTAGCACTTTCATTACAAAATATTTCAGTAGCATGAGAACATTTGCATCTTGAGTTCCAGTTCAGAAAGAGATTATCACCCCAAATCATTTAGAAAATCCAGAACACAACTTTGCAAACAAATATATGTTTAATTGAATTGTATTTATAGTTGTTAAATATATTATTTTACTGTATAATTTATCGTTCTTCCAGTTCCTTTAGTAGTTCATCAAAGTGAGTAATGTACCATTTAGCTTTCTCCTTTACTTGCTTCCTGATTACATTCCCTCCAAATCCAATGAAGCAGTCCTAGCCAAAAAGAAAGAATGGGCACATATATTACTGCAGTCCTATATAAGAAATGGAGCTTTTGAGTAATTAAGTTCGTTTTTAAGATTGGACTTAAAAATTATGGCATTCATCCACTCCCAGAGAAATGTATTTTATTTTGCAGGTTTATTTTTCACATTTATTATCAAGAACTTCATTAGCATTCAATTTTGCACCACTTTGACTATTGAAGTTCTGTTCCAGTCACAAACTTGCACCTCAGGACCTTGCAACATCAAGATTGTTCCAATCTAAGACTTTACTGAAAATCTGATGTAACTGTGATGCAACATAAATCCTCAATATTCAAGAATGAGTTAACATCTGAACATCCATGCAACATCTCAATCATCCCTATACTGTTTATCTTATCCCTGTTTACCTTATTTGATAGATACCAAAAGCAATCATTAACTATGGCTGCAATCATTAACCAGGAACAAGCATCATTTCCAGATTTTAGAAAACCAGCTGCAGTGAAAGTGCAGTGTTTAAAATTTCCACTGCTTGCTTTTTGCCTTCAGGTAGAAAGCATTAAGCAAATATTAAGCTGTATTGGTGGTGCACGTGTTTAATGCCAAGGGATTTGCTGTCATAACACACCCACAGTAACCCTTAGCATTTGCTTCTGTACATTTCCATGCAATAGGATATCTGTCCTCCAACACAGGCAAAGCAGGGGCACTGGAGTACTCTATATAGAGAAAGGCATCAAATATAAGGTGGAATTAAGCTCTCTTGCTCTGTGAAATGACTATAGCTTTCTATTCATTATTTTCAGTTATTCCACCCTGCCAGGGCTGCCATCTCTACAGTGAGATGAACTGTCTTGCTGTGCTGCCATCAGGTAGGTATGCACCAAATCTGTGCAGGGTCTTCATGCTATAAGCACCATGTATCAATGTTCAGAACTGGCATCTTGGTACTATAAGACCACTGAGCAGAAAAAAAAAAAGCTCTTAAGGCAGGTGCATAAGGAAAGGCAGACAGACAATGATATCAGCTGAATATGAGACTGTTTGCTAGAACGGTTACAAATACATAAGAATCTGGTCTGTAGAGAATGCCAAGGTATCTAGCTGGTCTGTGAATTATACAAAGAGCAAGTGCATATTTACGAGGATATCTGAGAACAAATGTGTAAGAGAAAGACAAAGGGCTAATATCCTCGTTTTATCTTGAGATGATGTTACTGCTCTCTTTTAGCCAGCTCAGAGAGGGGTGAAGTGCTTCCTGAGATTGTCTGGACAGAGAGAAATCAACAGTTGCATGACACAGCCTTTCCTTATGGAGAAAAGCACCGAAAAGCACAAATCTCTCTTTTTTCTTTTTTTTTTTTTTTTTTTTTTTTTTTTTTTTTTCTTCTTTCCCCAAAGCATTTGCTCAAAGAAAATTATGGTTCTTTAATACTTACAGCAGGTGGACAGGCTTCCATGTCCGTAGCTCCATCTCCAATCATAACTACATTTTTAAAGTGGAACTGTTCCTTCAGATGAGTAATAACCTTTCCTTTCCCGCCTGATTCAGCTGTTGGTTGTGTCTCATCAAACCCTGCGTACTCTCCTAGAACACAGTGGAAGGGCAATTCAGACGTGTTAATTACTGCAGAGGATTTATAGCAAAACCCAGGTATTGGGAATGGTGTCAACAAACACCTTGGAAATGAAGAAAGACGGATGCCTACGGTCTTTTCTTCAGAATACAGGTAATTACATTCAGTCATGCAAGCACATCCTAGTAAGCTAATTAGAAGGTAATAAAAATGAGGATTTTCCCTAAGTTATCAGTGGAGATACTTTCAAAAAGTTGAAGTGCTAATGTACAAATAGAAACTCCATATGTGTAGTATTACCGATCCATTCCCAGGCATTCCGGTCTAAACCTATCAAAAGTAGCACCCAATATAATGAACAAAAATATATGAAACATTAAGAAAGAAACAACTGCAGCAAACACAGTCGTGCTTGACTGCACCAACAAGAGGTCTAGAGTTGTTGTACAAAAGTTAAGTCCATTGGTCCCTGTACGTTCCTCAGTCACTGAAAGTAATGTTTGCCTTTAAAAGCAGATTAACACAATAAACTTTTTAAACATGAAAGAGCAAGAGAAAATTAATCTCTGCTGTCAGCAACTGTAATAGCACTTTGTGGCACAGCTGACAATTAGGAAGTGTATTTCATACGTCTGGAAAGTGATCTGAACTCATGTTTTGGGGGACTTGAAATTTCCCTACCTAGAACTAGCTGTATGGGTAACAGAGTGATGTGGTCTGGACACATGGCCAGCCCCAGATCCTGTTCGACTTTACAGCCACTGTAGTGTGATATCTGACTTCAGTTTGGACTCAAAAAATGACATTAATTAACAGAGAAAAGAGCCAGTAGATGAATCTCACCATTAAAGTAGAACTTCAGCCTGTTGGCGAAGACATTTGCGGTTGGAATGTTTAGCTGCAAGGCCACGTGCTCCACGATGCTCTGAAACCCCCCGGAGACCAAGAAGACTTGGACCCCTCGCTGATGAAGCCTGTTCACCAGCTCCCTGGGAAGAAAGAACAGTCACCAGGCGTGAGTGCCAAGCACCAAGGTAAGCTGAGGGCGTAATGAAGCTAAAAGACATCTTGCCCAACCAAGGCTGCCCGTATTTTGCATTACTCTGGTTTACTTGGGATGTAGCTGCTGTCTAGCTCCATCCTCCTCTGCTGCCCCAAGCTTTTCCTTTCCTTTGCTTGTACAGGCATACAGTTTGCTTGAAAAGAGCTTAAGAAAAGCGTATTATATCCAAAGATAAATAGGTGTTTTGATGCTCAGAAACAAGTGCGCCCTAGAAATATTTCATGTCTTCATATTGTTCACATTATTTCCCTGGAACAAATGACAGCAGATCCAGTTCAGATTTTTTTTGTCTTCTGAAATTAGGTATAAAACAAGCGAGAAAAGGAAACTATAATGCAGAAACCGTAAAGAATGTAAGGAAGATACGCCACTGGACCAAATTACAAAAGTGGCCTGAAATGTTTGCAAAATGCAGGAATTGTCTAACTCTGAGATGGATCCCTGGAGACACTGGGCAGCAATAATATCTTTAGAAGATGGCAGTAGCAACAGAAAAGGAAGGAAAACTGAGAAGTTTTCAGACTTAGTTAATGTCCATGAGACTTGAAGGCACTCAGAAGTTTTACAGGATTTGGCTTTATGGTCAGAGACTTTGACATGCAATAAAGCTAAGTTGCAGCAATTAAAGCAGATATGCTAAATACTAAAGAACAAAAGTGGAGGCTTAAAGCAGGCTACACAGAGAAGGAGAAAGAAAGTGAAGGAATGAAAAGGAAAATCATGTGATTCTAAAGGAAACAATGTCTCCTTTGTAATTCCACAGAAAAAGCTGAGCATGTGCTTCATTTCAAGGAGAAAATGTAAGCAAATGTAAGCAAGTATATAGGAAAATAAGAAAAAATATAAGTTCCAAGAACTGCTGTATGAACTAAAAATATGGAATTAGAACTGTGACTGGATTTCATAGTGAAGTAACAATTTTCAATTGTTGGAAACAATTTGAATAGGAAAAAATATCTTTTCAGTTGAAATAGCAAATGCTTACTCCAAATGCAAACATGAAAAAATACATATATATATTTATAAAGATATATTTTATATGTGCACATATGTGTTTATGTATATATAACGTGTGGGTTAATGATTTTAACACTTTTTTAGTGACTTGAGTACAAAATGGGTAGCAGAGTTCAGAGGTATGAAGGCCCACAGGAGTGCAGGAGATGGGTTCTGTAACTGCAGAATAGACCAACCCAAGGCACTGGATATTAAACTGCCTGGTTTTATTAGCCTTGGAAAAATCACTTCTGAATGTGATTGACCAGATTATTTTCCATGCTCATTCCATCTTTGAGCTGGAATGTGAGCTTGCCAGCATCAATGGCAGTTAATACGTAAGATTATTTTCTGCTACATGGATGCTTATCTACTTAATGTGTACTCACACTCAGTAAGCTCCTGACTTGAGTTTTGTACGCAGCATAAAAATCAAGTAGGAAGAGATTCTAAACCAGCTCCACTGTCTCACAGCCTCACTAATGCCAAAGAGCTTTGTTTATTTATACCATGTAGGTTTGGAAAGCTTTTTCATTAGACCATTTGAAATTCCTCTTACCTTATTCCTGGTGTTAGCTGAGGTGGATTGTCAGATATTAATTTTTGCACTTGCTCATAAGAGGGACGTATGAGACCTAGCCGTGCTGTTAGAGCTGCCTTGAATGTCACGGTGCCACCCATAGCTCTGCGGGTCCTAAATTGTGATCCAAACAAAACAAATCAGTGACATTTAAGAAGCTGTGGCTTCTCTCAAGAACTGTTAGTTGAAGAGGAATACCAAGGAATAGTTAAGACCCTATAGGTTCTAGGTTACACCATATCTACGTTGTGCAGGAGACTGTTGAGATGAGAAGGCTGGTGGCAACTCCTTGTGGGAGAGTTACAAGTTGAAGGAGATTGAAGCTATCCACCTTAGATCCAAATCGCAAATCCCCCTTAAACTACAGGCAAAGATCCAGATTTAATTGGATCTTATTTAATCCAGATTTAATAACGTAGTTCAGGTCCAGTTCTAGTGAACACAGAAAGGGACAATGCTCTCATATCTTCAAGTTAGTTGACCAGTATTATGGGAAGAAATAAAGAGAATGGGAAACAAAAGACTAGAAATGTGGAAAGATTTATGTAATCCAACAAAGAAAAGCTATTACTGAGGCTCAGGACCAGTAGTACTGGTTTGCCTATAGTCTGTCAGTATTTTTGGACTCAAAGTGCTGATATTTCTTAAGACAGTCGCTGCATATAAGAACTAGCTAGACAAAAGAAAACTGCTTCCCTCCTTCTGTGAGTCTGTCTGAGCCAGTGGGACCAGGATTCCCAAACTGCAGGCTAGATGATGTTCTCTCAAGTTAATGGAATTTCTGCTACTAGTTTCAACGGAAACAGAATCAGCCTCAAAGAGTTGTCACCAGACTTGTCCCCTCTCATCTCATAAGAGATCAGGTTTTGCTAGTGCTCTGCCACGTTTCATGACGAGGCCTGATCTTAGCCTATCAAATCAATTTATTTCACCGTATTGATTTCAGTATAATTTTGTTCAGTAGCTCTACAATGAAAAAAAGTAAGTTAGTTTATTATTCATTAATGCTACATGTTATTCCTAAAATACCTTTTAATCTACAATGATCTCCCAAAACACAGAGCTGAACTAAATCCTGTTTTAAATCTATTACCACAGATTAACCTTATCCACAATTATTTTTTATTACTGTCCATAGCAAGTAAAGAGCAAGAGATATACATACATCTCTGCCACGGCGTCTCCAACTCCACAGAACTTTGCAAGCTCATCGATGCCTTCTTCCCTGATGACGGTACTGTCCACGTCAAAGCACACTGCGTCGGCGTTGCGGAAGATCTCCTTCAGCTCCAAGAGAGACGCCATCCTTTTAGGAACCTTTTTACTGTAAGAGGATAAGATAAAGTCTTTCTGTGAGTCGCAGTACTGCACTCCGTCCTGAGCCATTGGAGTGGCTGATCTGATCCTTGCAAGAAAGGCCGAGCACAGTCCACGAGCCAACTTTTATCGCAGGGACTTAGCGGTGGGGAGGTCTGGCTCAGGCACTGATTTGCTCTCTGCCGTTGCTGCCTCCTCATGTCCCATTTACGTTAGAGGTGGGCAGCGGAGCTCGGTTCCTCTGCTGATTTGCTCTCTGCAGGCTCGGCCCAGGGATGTTCACGTGGGGTTCAAGGCTGCCGGACTTGGCATTTGCTGAACCAACTACTAGACTGCTAGCGCTGGTGAGAACTTGCAATTCTCCGTCTCGTCTTGCCCTCACAGCTCCGATGGATCTTGATTTCTCATCAGAGCAAGTCTGGTGTGTGAAATTAGTTGCTACAGGAGGCTGTAAAAGAACCCCAAGCCTGGCTTCCACAAAAAGCTTTTCTTGATCACAGTAGACCCATTTTTTAAAAACCTATCAGTGAGGTGGCCTTAAATCATGAAGATTTAGATTCCTATGAGTGATCTATTAATGTGTAAAAGATCTGGACATTAAACATTGGGAAATAGTCTTTTAGTGAAGTCTTGGGCTTAGGGAACCTAGCTGTTTAAGATAGCACATCATGGCACAACTTTGTCCATAACAGTGCCTGACAAAAGTTTGTTTTCTTACCTTTTATATCTGCCCACCTGAGGATGTTGAGCAGCTCTTCTACAGATTTGGAGCACAAAGTTTTACTCAAATATTTTCTTACTCTCTACCCTACTCATCTTGTGATTCACCCTTTCATAATGGAATTCAGTGCAGACTTCACTATTTACCACTCTGTACATTTAGGCACAACTACAGCTTTCATCTATCTCATTTCCCTTGTTTTGTCCAAGTATTTTAAGGTGTTCAGACTGCAAGCTGCTATTCAAGCCTGCACCATTATTGTTGAGCTATATCCTGAAGGCTTCATTTTTGTACTGTGTGGGTCCACAGTTGCACAAAACTTGACAGCAGTTCTGCTTATCTAAGGATTGACTAAACTGAATAAAAGCTTGGGATCAAAATGAGCAAACTGCAGACAGTTTTACCTGCACATGCCTGAGTTGGACTCCTTGGAGTTACTTGGAGGTCTTGACTTTCTTAAAACACTGCAACCATGCAAGATACCCTACACTTCTCCTAAAGGCAGTGCTTTTGATACCAAATGGTGAGTACTGGGATACAAAGATTTTTATGAAAAAAATTATCATAATCACTGAAAAAAATATACAGAACACACACACTCATATTGTAAATGTTTATGTATACAGAATATGAGCAAATACTACAGTTCTTCATTGAAAGGTAAGAGAAAAACGTCAGCATAAGCTGCCATGGATATAAAAACCTCCCTCCAACACGAAGAGACTGATCATAGAATCATAGAATCATAGAATGCTTAAGGTTGGAAGG
Source organism: Nothocercus julius (assembly GCA_013398735.1). Lineage (NCBI taxonomy): Eukaryota > Metazoa > Chordata > Aves > Tinamiformes > Tinamidae > Nothocercus > Nothocercus julius. The sequence goes on along the minus strand of VZSV01000203.1, from coordinate 755,943 downwards.
GACCTCTAGAGATCATCTAGTCCAACCCCCTGCACACGCAGGGTCACCTACAGCATGTGGCTCAGGACTGCGTCCAAGCGGGTTTGGAAGGTCTCCAGAGAAGGAGACTCCACAACCTCCCTGGGCAGCCTCTTCCAGGGCTCTGTCACCCTCACTGGCAAGAAACTTTTCCTTAAGTTCCTGTGAACTTTTGGTGCTTCAGTTTGTGGCCGTTTCCTCTAGTTCCGTCGGTGGCCGCCACTGAGAAGAGGCTGCCCCATCTTCCTCACTGCCTCCCTTGAGGTACTGACAGACACTGCTCAGGTCTCCTCTCAGCCTTCTCTTCTCCAGGCTGAACAGGCCCAGCTCTCTCAGCCTTTCCTCACAGGGCAGATGTTCCAGGCCCCGGATCA
>VZSV01000203.1:733306-748609 GCA_013398735.1 Nothocercus julius | reverse complement strand
ACCACCCTCTGAGCCCTGCCATGCAGCCAATTCCTAATCCACCTCACTGTCCACTCATCTATCCCACACTTCCGGAGCTTGCCCAGAAGGATGCTGTGACGGACGGTGTCAAAAGCCTTGCTGAAGTCAAGGTAGATGACATCTACAGCTCTCCCCTCATCTATCCAGCTGGTCATTCAGTCATAGAAGGCGATCAGGTTAGTCAAGCATGATTTCCCCTTGGTGAATCCATGCTGAATCCATTTGGTGAATCCAAATAATCATCATGTTATGGATTCTAATCTGGTGTAATTTCTCATAGCTTCATGGATTTCAATGGACAATGGGGTCAAATTAGCATCTGTCTTGTATTTTTACTCTGCACTAAAAACATGAATGCAGAACAGTTCCAACAGCTACAATTAAAAAACTAAAAAATAAAGAAAAACTTGTACTGATATCTGAAAAGCGCTGCAAAATGATAGTTTAAAAAAAAAAAAAAAAGGAAAGAAGCACAAGAAGTATGCATGAAAATCTTAAGAAGTTTAAAGCACAATTCCCACTATGTGACTGTCAATGCAAGAACATCACCTAACTTTCATACATGATTTAAGAAACTCCTCCATTCATATCAAATGTGGAGGGAATCTATACAAAGGACTTAAATTTCTTTAAAAATGGTTTTCCTTTTCTGAAAAAAAAAAACAAATTTCAAACTATAATTTGCCAAAATGACTGTCTTATTTTCCTGCAGTGCTAATTCCCCTCAGAGAGCTGCAACTTCTTGGGGAATGGCCAAAGCCCAAAGGCTGCAGCTGCCTCTGCTGCGACCTGGAGAAATCGCCGTGAGCAACTGGCCCCACACTGAGTTTGTGCTTAGGACCTGCCACCCAGACAGGTCATCCACAGCAGCAGGTAGGACACAAAACGCTGTGTGCGCTTGTCCGTGCTGTGCTGGTCAAGGCTGCCCTCTGCTGAGAGCAGCGCCTGGAGAGGAGGGAGACCCACAAATTATTCAGTATCAGGAAGAGCAAAATATTTGGGCAGCAGAATCAGGGGACGGTTGGGAATTTCGATACTCTTAGCGGTGCGTTGCAGCTAGGCATTGAAACCTCAGACATCGGCACTGCGGCCTTGCAGGGCTGGGTTTTCTTTGTTCGTTTTGCTTTGCTTTCAGCAGGCCTGTGGCATCCCTGCGAAAACAGAGAATAAACATTAACAGGAGAGTTCCAGGTCCCCATGATGAAATACTAAGTGTGATTTCCTGCATTTTGCAATGTTTAATGTTTATTTTTAATGATTACAGCACGAGAAAAGGGGGAAAAAAAAGCCGAGCCTGGTTCTCTATACTGAGAATTCAACACCAACATATTTTTCAGGAAATACCCCCCTCAGAGCAGGATGACAGGGTGATTCTGCGCAGGGTGGCACTTTGCCCGGAAATTGGAGAGACCGTTCTCGAGGGAGCAGGGCAGCAGGTGCCAGAGGTCCCTGCCAAGAGCAGGGAGGCCACACGGCCGCCTCGACGCTTCGCTCGCTGTCCCTTTCACTCAGGTTCACGCCAAAACTCTTGAAAGGTAGAAACTGAGGTGGCAATGGTCACTCCAGAGGATCTCAATCCAAAGGATCTTACTTCAAGATCCCTCAGCCAGGATCTGCTGGTCCTTGCAGCCACCGGCCACACGAGGAGTCTGCAAGGAAACCAGGCCGTGGTTCCGAACCACGTGGGCCAGGCCTCAGCAGGCCCCTTTCTCCACCTTGCAAGAGCTTTGATACACCTCAGCACTCTGGATGCTCACCAGGCGCTGCTTTTGATTATTAATCCAGCCCGCTTAGCTATTAATTCCGCAGACCTAATGTTAAATCAGCGAGTTTAATTATTTATTCGCGCGGTTCCATGAACCTGGCAGGTGCCTGCTGCCACATGGAGGAGCCGGAGGAAGGACCAGGCGACCATGCCCCTCCAAGGGCCTCATTTGCATATGCATGGCCTAACTAGTGCCCCTGCTTGAGCCGGGAGGTTGGGCTAGATGATCTGCAGAGCTCCGTTCCAACCTTAACCTTTCCGGGATTCTGTAAATCGCGCGCTCGTTGCCGTCACCGCGCAGCGACGAGGAGCCGCGGCCTCCCGCTCGCCAGGGGCGCCCGTTCCTGTCAGCGCCGCCCACCCCGAGCTCCCAGCAGCCGCCGCCGGGGCGGGACTGAGCACGGAGAGCGACACTTCGCCTAGCCAATGCGGATGCGCCTTTCGCGCCGCGCAGCCAATGGGGCCGCGTCCGTCGCGCCGCGTAGCCAATGAGGGCGCGCGCGCGCCGGAGTGTTCTAGAAGGGGCGGGCGTGGCGGCGCCTCTGCTGTGGCCTCCCTTCGGCGCGGTGTGCGCGGGCAGCAGCAGCCATGGCGGTGAAGGCGCTCAACCCCAAGGCGGAGGTGGCGCGGGCGCAGGCCGCGCTCGCCGTGAACATCAGCGCGGCGCGCGGGCTGCAGGACGTGCTGCGGACCAACCTGGGGCCCAAGGGCACCATGAAGATGTGAGGGAGTCCGCAGGGGCGTGGGGAGGGGGGTGTCCGCGTCTCTCTACCCCGCCGCCTTCATATCCCTCCCCAATTCACCACACGCTTCAGCGCGCGCGGAACGGCCGTTATGGCCGAGGATGTGGGGGGGAGCTCCTATGAGGCTGTGGCCGCCGCCATGTGGCGGGCGACAAAGGGCGGGAAGGGTGAATGAATGGGGAGGGGACCCGAGTGGGGCCTAGGCCAGGCACGGGTGGCTGCTCACACGCCTCGTGTCCCCCGCAGGCTCGTGTCCGGAGCTGGGGACATCAAGCTGACCAAAGATGGCAACGTGCTGCTGCAGGAAATGGTGAGCTGCTTTTTGTTTGGGGCGTGTATGTGGCAGGGAGCCTTAGGGGAGCTGCAAGGTACCCCTGTCCCTTTGGGGGCACGTGGCAGAAGTGGGGGGTGGTCTGTCCCCTGCTGAGCCCGGCCTGCACCCGCTGGTGCTTAGCCCTGTGCATGAGGGGGGAACGCCCCTTAGGAGGAGGATTGAAAAATAGGTGCTGCTTGGTAAATACTGGATAGAGTTTACACGTTCGTTTGGCAGTAGGAAAAGAAATGGTTTGTTTAATGGGATTACTGTTTTTATCACTTTTATTTTACTTATGAAGAAGCATATCTTTATTGTCCTTGGCCAGGTCTAAGAAAACAGGGGGTTTGTTAGGTTTGTGGCTTAAAGAATGCTCAAATCTGAGTGGTGGATCCTGTTCATTCATATCACTTTCCAGTCAAGTCTGGCATTATATCACAGTTTCCCTGCTGTGGATGAAGATTGGGTGGAGGGTGATGCTGCCCTGCCATAAGCCCCATCATGTGGCTGAGTCACGGCTGCGTGTCTCTGATCCAGAGTGGGTTATTTTCTCTGATATTGTTAGGTTTTAGTGTGCACCACGCTTCTCTTGTTGACTGTTCCACCTTGTTAATTAATTGTTTTACTGTTGCATAAAATAATCAAGGCAAACAATTTTCTGGCAGACAGGAAAAGATTAGTAAATAAGTTGCTTCAAGCTAGAAATAATACTTTAAAAAGCAGAATCATAAAGACTGAGTAATAGCATGAGTTATTACATTCATGTTCTGCTCATCTCACTTTTTTTTTTTTTTTTTAAAGCACAATTACTGAGCAAAAATTTTTCATCAAACATGGATACAGCTCCTCTCTAGGTTTGTAGGCCTCAAACGATGCTGAAATACTTCCCAGTCAGCAACTGGAGATGCAAAGTGATGCCTTAAATTGATAGGTCTATTTGTGTAGGTGGCATAAGGTCATATGTGGTTGTGAACTTTGGCCAGATAGGAATGATATTCCTGCTGTGTTTATGGCTGAAACCTAGTGTGCTACTGCGTGAAATTTCAGTAGAGGAACTGTCAAGGAACATACTAGCTGAATATTCAGTTTCAGAAGAAAGAATAAACTGTCAAAGGATTGATAAACTAAATATGTAGTAGGTTAAATGCAGACTTAAGTGCAGGGATCCCTAAATTAGCTCTAAACATGCTGGTCTAAATGTCAGAAGCAGGATAGTTAATGGTGGTGTATCTGGTCCCTAATGGAGTTAAAAAAAAAAAAAAAGGGGTCTGTCAAGTGAAGTATTGCTCATGATATCCAAGCCCTTCACTCTGGAGCATTTCAGTGTTCTGTTTAAATGCAGGGTTGGGGAAGACAACTTAGTGTTACTTGTGTTAATAAAAGATACTTATTCCTAAAGGATGTTTGTTTGTTTGTTTTTAATTTGTTGAATCCTGTGAATTGACATAAATCACAAAAAATCAACTAGTCCTTAAATATGTTTGCTCAAACTGATTTCAGATCAGTTACTTTCCGTAGCAAGTTTTATTACTTAGCTTCTTGCTTTTGTTTAGCAAATACAACACCCGACAGCCTCCTTGATAGCCAAAGTAGCAACAGCACAAGACGACATCACAGGAGATGGTACCACTTCAAATGTCTTGATCATTGGAGAGCTCCTAAAACAGGCAGATCTCTACATTTCTGAGGTATGTATGCAGCAATTCCATCAAAAGTGATAATGAATGAAGAGCTTTACCCAACACTGTTGAACTTCTGTTTTGTTTAATGCTGATATTCATAAATCAAACAGGGAAGTGAGTGTACACTTCAACTTAAAACAAGTGCATTGCAGAACCTATTTCTGGCTATTTTGTTGAGTTTAAAGAGTTTTCTTGCTTGCATATTAGCAAGGAGATTAGTTTAAACTGAAGAATAGACATTCCTGTTGCACAGTGAACACCCAAGTGTGCTTTGTAGTTCCCTTGGTTTTAATTCTGTGCTAGAATAATCTGTGCTTTTCCTCTGCATTAGAAGGATTGTCGTTCCTTTTACATGTATTCAGAAGTACAGTACATTGTCTTGTCTCTCTCTGTGGATTCCCTGTGTTTCAACATTGGATTCAGTGCTGAAACCACAGGTTCCACATGAGAAAAATACATAATGAATACCTGCCTAGTGATATATCTGCTGTTCTTGCTTTAGGGCTTGCACCCAAGAATAGTAGCAGAAGGATTTGAGATTGCAAAGGAAAAAGCACTTGAAGTTTTGGAGCAAGTCAAAGTAACCAAGGAAATGGACAGAGAGACCCTTATGGATGTTGCCAGAACATCCCTTCGTACTAAAGTCCACACTGAGCTTGCTGATGTCTTAACAGAGGCAAGTGTACTTATGTTCTCTGGTTTTGAGTGAAGAGGTTCAGGTTTTAAACTGCTCTGCTAACTTCTTGGGGTGAAAAGTTGGTGGCGTGACGTGATCTTGCTCTGACAAAGGCTAATGTGTTTGTTTTATTGCAGGCTGTAGTAGATTCTATTTTGGCAATCAGAAAACCGGATGAGCCCATTGATCTCTACATGGTAGAGATTATGGAAATGAAGCACAAATCTGAAACTGATACAACGTAAGAATGAAACAAATACCCTTGAGCTTCAGTTGAGCAGTTTCTTGAAATTTGAATCACTTGTTTGTTTTTCTTCAGAAGGAGATAAAGCTACTATCATGTAGAATCATTAGAAAAGGGGTGAAAGAAAGGCTAAAAGATCGTAACTCGGGGCTGATCCTAGAGGGCAAAAATTCCACAGACACTAAATTTGATTTCCCCTACATGAGACATCTTGAAAAGCAGTGAATGACACTGCTAATTTGCTTCATAACAATGCTATATGGTATTTTTTCAGTAACAATGCTTTTGTGACATGATTGTATCTTACATTTGCATACTACAAGTATAAAATATGCATTAGGCAAATGAAAACAGGTTTGTAGTTAGTTTAGTTTAAAATTCTGTAGGTTCTTAAATGTACCTCAGCAGCATGGACGAATTCTGCATTAGCTTTTCCCAGTAGCTAGTGCAGTCAGACACTGTGCAAGAACATAGTCCCTTTTCACACAGGGATTGGTATGCCTTTTGTTTGGAAATGGGCATGCCTGTGAAAGTGGGATACATGATATTTTGTTTACCTCTAGCATGAGTATATAGGTAGTTCATGCTTGACTAGTTGCAGCATCAATCTGTACTTTCATGAAACGCATATTTTCTGTATGCTGAGGTACAAAATGCTTTTTACTTCCTCAGGCTGATTAGGGGGCTGGTTTTGGACCATGGTGCTCGTCATCCTGACATGAAGAAACGAGTGGAAGATGTTTATGTTCTTACTTGCAATGTATCTCTAGAATATGAGAAAACGTAAGTATACATCAGAAAGGTCAGGAGCAGAAAATACTCCTGTCCTTTTAAAAAAAAAAAAAAAAAATTAAGGTGCACTTTAAGTATTGAAGGACTGTGTGGAATCTGTTCTAGAGCAAGGCAGGTAGTATAGAATGGATAATGGAATATATGTAATATGTTAAAATTTTGCTGAAAGACTTCCTTAGGCAGCCCCTAATCTGATTTTAAGTTTATTTCTACAGCATAGAGGACAACTATTTATTGTTTGCTGTTTTGGTTGTCCCCTCCCTTCAGAGAGGTGAACTCTGGATTCTTCTATAAAAGTGCAGAAGAAAGAGAGAAGCTTGTAAAAGCAGAAAGAAAGTTCATTGAAGATAGAGTGAACAAAATCGTAGACTTGAAAAAGAGAGTCTGTGGTGATTCAGATAAAGGATTTGTTGTGATCAACCAGAAGGTAAGATGAATAGGTGCAATAACTAACTAGAAAATGAGTTTGAGGTGTTGGCTTGTTGGCGATCTGCATGCTGTTTGATTCTTTTCTGTGCTGTTTTTCTGATAAAAATAATTGAATTCAGGCTGATTTACTTATTATATGTTATGTAGTTTCTATTCTAGTTTGAGAGGGAGGTTGCATTTTAGGGGTTTTGTTGCTGTTTTTTGGAGCATCAAGGAAGAATTTACCAATTAGTTCCAGAGTGGGAGAATGTTTTTCTGATAGTCCCTTGCTTTATTTCTAGGGAATTGACCCATTTTCCTTGGATGCACTTGCAAAAGAAGGAATAGTTGCTTTACGCAGAGCTAAAAGGAGAAACATGGAAAGGTCAGTTCCTTTGGAGAAGGAGTAATATCTTGTTCTCATGCAGTGAATCAGGTCTGGCTTGACTTCACCTTTAAGGACTCGCACTAATTTAAGAATCTACTTCAATCTATTAGCTCTTACTAGAGTAATACCAGGTAGTTTAGATCCAAGTGTAACAAGTACCATACCCTGTGTGCTGAAATGGTTATGAATAATGGGCAACTTGAGCAAAATCAAGTTGCTGAGTTTAAAACAAATGTTAACTTGTGTAAATACTTTCAGATTGACACTTGCATGTGGTGGTACTGCCATGAACTCTGTAGAGGATCTCACTCCTGAATGTCTAGGACATGCAGGGCTCATCTATGAGTATACATTGGTAAGTATGTCTGAGCTATCCTAGGGTCTGCTTTTATGTAAATATCTGCCTAGATACGTGCTTTTGTCATAACATGGAAATAACAATAGGAGAATTCTAGGTTTTAAAATCTGTAAGGCTGAGAAGACGGAAATACAGTTCTTTTAGGTGCTCTTAGGCTCTTAATGTGCGTAACTTTGTGTTGGTAAAGAAAAACACATATCTAGTTTCATATCATTTCTTGAAAACCTATTACTTCAGAGTTGAATCTGGAAGTATTGTGTATTTATTTTATTTTTTATATGTATGTGTTGATAAAGCAAATGTATGACACAAAGTACGTAACTCTGTTTGTAGGGTGAGGAGAAATACACCTTTATTGAGAAATGTGACAACCCTCGTTCTGTTACCTTGTTGATCAGGGGACCAAATAAACACACACTGACACAAATCAAGGATGCAGTAAGAGATGGTCTACGTGCTGTTAAAAATGCTATCGAGGATGGTAAGTCCATACTCACTTATCCGTGTTAAGGACGTAGAGTTCTGTTGAGATTCCTCTTGAAATGGCTGAATTTGTGTGAGCCTAACTGATAGCTGATGCAGTTGTGCATCAAGCTAAATATATTTCAATGTAAAGTGTTAGTAACTCCTCTTTAATAGTGGTATATTATTAGGGAGTTGTGTAGCTTCTCAATAATGTTATCTCTTACAGGATGTGTGGTTCCAGGAGCAGGTGCGCTAGAAGTGGCAGTAGCTAATGCTCTTGTTAAGCATAAACCTAATGTCAAAGGAAGAGCCCAGCTTGGAGTTCAAGCTTTTGCTGATGCTCTTCTCATCATTCCTAAGGTATGAGGAACTCCTGGAAGAAGTGGCTTGCAAGCACACTACAAGACGCCTCTGTAGCAGTCTGCTTCATGTGATTTATCTGAAGTGATGTCTTTGTTCTCTTCAAGGTTCTCGCTCAGAACTCTGGTTATGATCCCCAAGAAACTCTAGTGAAGGTTCAGGCAGAACATGCAGAATCAGGGCAACTTACTGGAGTTGATCTGAACACTGGTATGAGCCTTTCTAAAATACAGGATGCTTTAGTAAAAGTAGCTTGGTAGTAACTCTGAAATTTAAAAAAAAAAAAAAAAAAAAAAAAAAAGCTTCTGAATGACACAAATACTGTTTGAAGCAGACAAATCTGTCTGGTTCAGCTTCATGTAATCATTTGGCAGCTGTTCAGCAAGAACCTCGTGCTTCTTTCATTGAAACATAAAGTTGCAGTTACAGTTTTTCTGTGTGAAAAACAAAGCAAAATACTTGAGCAGGATGAACTACTGCTGCAGTCAGTCTTTGTGTACTGTAAAATATATATCATTCTGCTAAAGTTATATGTGAAGGTGAAGCATGCAGAGTAAGACTTCGTGTTTGTAGCAAGTAACATGAGATGTCAACAGAATGTCATAGCTTGAATGAAGGAAACCAGTTAGTGATTACTAAGGATTATTTTGTCTCTTCCCCAGGTGAACCAATGGTAGCTGCAGCAGCTGGGATTTGGGATAATTATAATGTTAAAAAGCAACTGCTTCATTCATGGTAAATTTTATGATTTCACTTTAAATAGTTGTGGGAGTTTGATAATCAAAGCTGATGCAGTAATTTGGGATCAAGTTATCAAGTTTTTTGTTTTGATGAGTTGTATTAAAAGACGTTCTAACACGCTTTACTTAATATTTCTAGCACGGTGATTGCTAGCAATATTCTCTTGGTTGATGAAATAATGCGAGCTGGGATGTCGTCCCTTAAAGGCTGAAGTGGATCTGCCTCCATCAGTGGTGATCATCATGAGTAGTATTGCCCCAAGGAATAACTCTGAAGAAGTCAACCTGAAAGCAGCCTTCTCTTAGCTCTCGTGGATTTTCACAGCAATGGAAGTTACACAGCTGTAACTAGAAGCACCCTTTGGTTAACATGGCCACTCAAAATATTGGCAACAAATCAAACGTTTGATTCTAAAATCAGTTATTTATTGTTAATTTCACTGCAATATACAGCTGAAGTTGCTGTCCTTTTTACCCAATAAACTGTTACCTTCTGTGCTTTACTTGTGTCAGTTATTTAATACCCTGCATTCCTTAGGCCTGCGCCTTAGTATTCTCTTTGTCACCTTGGTGAACAGTGGTGGGGGATTTCATTATAGATCCCAAACACCATTGCAGAGTCCCTGGTCTCATGGTGTTGTGAAAATACTGCCCATTTTCAAATGTCCGTGGATAACAGCATGCTTCCAGAGGGCAGGATTGGGATCTGGAGTTTTTCCCCTATTGGATTAAACTAATTATTTCATAGTTTTGTACTTTCTTCTTGCAAATCAAACAGTTGGTTTACTTGCTTTAACATGGTTGAAGTAGGCATGTTTAAAAAGCTGCAACTAGCCCAGTAAAGAGCTTGTGTTCAAACATACCAGCAGAGGTAGCTGAACTTTGGCGTGGGGCCGGTGTCTGCACTGCTGTTTTCACACTCAGGAATGCAGCCAAAAGCAAACTCATCTCCGTGCACACACAGCAGCTCAGATACTTCCCCAGCAGGTTCTTACTCTAGAAAAAGAACCATAAGACTTGTCTCAAAAGGCCGCGCAGAAAAGCAGCCTGGGGCGGAGGGAGGGCTGGGGTGTGAGGGTGTATGTGCTTCTCCTTACAGCACTGGGGCTATTTCGCAAGGGTTTTGTCAAAGGGGCGTTTAATTTCTCCGCTGCCGACCAAGACCAGCAGCGCAGGAAGGGGAAGTGCTTTGCTGCATTCCCCAGCGCAGCGCCCGGAAACACTTGCATGCGACAAGAGCTCTTCTGGGTCAAACTGCTGCCGTTCCTCCTTAATTCATTTTGCTTCTTGCAGGCTCCTGTCCCTAATGCCACCCAGATTTGCTCCCAGGAAGATGCAGCTGGCGCTTGTGCTTTGCTGCTGCATGTTAGACCCCAGCCGTGCCTTGCAAGGTGAGTCTGAGCTCGTGCTGCTTTTTCTGCTGATATCTGCTGTGCTTCTTCAACCTTGTTGCAGCAGGGCTTTAACATTTGTTTTGCTTCTCCCTGTTCAGTTTTTTTTCTTTTATTCCCAGTTGTTGAAAGCCATTTATTTAAAAGAATTGTCATGTTGATTTGGTATGCCTGGAGCTGTTACTTTTCCAAAAGAGAAACTGAAAATGTTGCCTTATAATAAAGACTGTTTTCAAACAATATATATCTATATAAATACTAAATATTGCTATTAAGTACTTTAATGCATCTTTTTTTCCAGTTTGTAAAATGGCAGTTCAGCAGAGAAGGTGTACTGTCCTGTGTTTTTTTGCTTAGTAATGCCCATTCTCATACTGAGTTACTTCCTTTCTAGCTTTTGGAAAGAATGAGGACATGGTGCAGCTGCCTGGTGGGAACTTCCAAATGGGATCCAGTTCCCAGGAGAATAAAAATGAAGAAGGGCCAGTCAGAGAGGTGACGGTGAAGTCATTTGCTATTGACAAATACCCCATCACGAACAGGGATTTCAGGTAAGACCAAAGGTTTTGATTTGCTCGGTTTGCAGGGTTGCAATAGCCTAGGTGGTTGCTGGAAGGATGTGAATATTGAAGCTGTTTCTTACTGGGCTGGTTCCAGCATCTAAAAGCTGCCTTGGAATTAGGGGGAAAAAAAAAAATCTATAAGGAAGAAAATGGGACAGAAGTAGAGCAGGAATCGACAGCTTGGGGGGTTTGCTATGTTTTGGGGGCACGTCCATCTGTAATAGTAAGTGTAGGTTTTAGTGGCTTTAAAGGCTTTTGGCCTATGCAATTATTAACAATAGATAAAAGCATAGGATGATTTTACCCATAAAAGTAATATAAAAAGTGACAAGCACATCTGTGAACAGATCCAAATCAGACCAGTTTCATCTTTAAAAATCTATTAAGCTCATTGTACAAGGGAGAAACTGGGACTATCAACAGATTTGTGGTAGCTGCAGTTCTGTGTTTGCCTTGCTCTAACTTTGTTGCGTGTATGAATTGCTGTATTTGGTAGTGTTGTTCTTGAAGAACTCTTACACAGACGCTTGAGCATGTTATATTTATGCCAGGGAGTTTGTTAGAGAAAAGAAATACAAAACAGAAGCAGAAGCATTTGGCTGGAGCTTTGTCTTTGAGGATTTCGTATCTGAAGAGCTGAAAAAAAAAGTCACCCAAAAACTGGAGGTAAATCCAACCTGGAACGTGAAAGATTTTGATAGCTGGGCTACACCCCAAGGGGTTGATTTTCAATGTTGATGACAGAGGCAGCATTCCCGTCTGATGCCTTTGCTTTAAATAAATAACTAAAAGCATAAGAGAAAAATAGCTTGCAGACTGCAATTTCTAAGCAGAAAGTTATTCTGTTAATGACAGCTAACTCTTCCTTAACATCCTGGCCTTTCTCTAATTGTTCTGGGTTGTTTTGCTTTTAGCAGGACCAAGTGTGGCCTGATTTAAGCCCCCCTTTTGTTTATGTCCTCTCCAAACTGTCACATTTGACTTTTATTAGATGTTCCAATAAGCTGGGAGAAAGTAAAGTACGTTTCAAGGTATTCTGTTCATCAAATCTTAAAAGAGAAAAAATAAATACTGAGGGCTTTTTAATCTGTTTTTAAAAGCAGCTAAGCCTAGGCTCTGTGCTCTAAATCACATCAAACTACAGAATTTAACCATTTCCAGACTAACAAATATTCTTCTCTACACATGCTGCTATAGGATAGCTGAGATGTGCATGGCTTTGCATGGGGGTCACCAATCTACCATTAATCTGGTGTCATTTCTTTTCTCAGTCCGCGCCTTGGTGGCTACCTATAGACAAAGCTTTTTGGCGACAGGTGAGTAGAGCTTTTCTACCCTTCCAAGGAGGCTGGTTACACTTTTGTGTTGAGATAGGCAGTTTAGGACCAGCCTGGGACATGGGAGATTTGGCTATGGATAAACAGTAGCTTATTAATTAAATATTTGTTAACTTCCCTCTTATACTCAAAAGTTGTTCTGAATGTCATGAAATGTTAACTCTAACCCTACCATAGACTTCAAAGTTCTGGCAGTGTTAGTAGAAACGTCTTGGCAAAGGCACTCTTAGATCATGGGTCTCATTGTTTTTGTGCTAAATTAAATGTATTGCAGAAACTTTTGCTGCCTTAAAATCAGTCATAGAGAGTCCTTTGCGTGCTGAGGGTAGAGACAGACAGTGCTAGAGGCACTGAACTTCACTGAATAAAAACGAGAGGAGAAATCACATCTCAAGTTCCATTGCCGCAGGTTCCCCACCTTGCTCCAAACGGTCCTTTATTTGCTTTTTTTGGAAAAGTTCATAAAATAAATTATAACCTGTTCAATGCAATTCTTTCCAGCCCTCAGGTCCTGGCTCCGGTATAAAAGACAGGCTGGATTACCCGGTGTTGCATGTGAGCTGGAATGATGCGCAGGCATTTTGCAAGTGGAAAGGGAAGAGGCTTCCCACGGAGGAAGAGTGGGAATTTGCTGCTAGGGGAGGCCTAGAGCGTACGTAAGACAAGTCTTGACCTTTTTCTTAAACCAAACCAATCCATCAAGTCATGGTAGGTCTACCAAATTCATTAAGCTATTCAAGTCTGCATATAGAGATGTTTTCAGAGTCTAATCCAGGGGACTGAATCTCTTTTGCTCTGAGAGTCAATTAAATAGTGGCCTCTCTATGTTCGCAATCCATCTTTCTAATTAAACCACTTCAGTCAGATAAAAATACCCTTTCACAGGTTTGTGTGATGGTACTGGTGTACAGCAACCCCTGTGTGAATGCTTGTGGTGTAGTAGTTACATGGGACTCCCTGGCATGAGCAATGGTTTGTAAATGGAAAGTTGTGTCTTCTACATTGTGGCTCCTGTTCTCCCCTCTAACCCACTGGTGACATTTGTGATTTGAGGTATCACTCATATAACTCTTCTCAGTATCCCAAGCTGAGCAGGAAAGGACAGCAGTAAAAGCCTGTTGCCAAAGTTGCAAAAAACAAAAGTTGGCCAGACTTGCAGGGAATAACTGGTTGTCTCTCTTTCTCTTTGACAGAAAGAATATATCCCTGGGGAAATAAGTTTCAGCCGAACCGTACCAACCTGTGGCAGGTAAGATCCTATAAACTATCCTGTCTGTGTTGAGTGGTTCTGATGATGGTTTTTTAACACGGTCACAGAATTATTGTGGCTGTCAAAGCATTGTGAATGGCACTGGGAAGTAGTACAGACTTCCCTGCAAAATACTGAAAATCATCTCCTGGTACTTTACCCAAATATCCTTAGAATGGAGCAGTCTCACCCTGGTTTCCCTGGGGAGACTGTGATTTTGCTGCTTTAAGAATGGATCTATTCAGACAAAGTTTTTAGGAAAGTGGATTCTTTCTCCCTTAGGAGAACTTTAAATGGTTGATCTGCTAGCTTGGACACAAGGTTGTGTACAGCTTATATTGCAACAGATACTTGAACACTATTTAAGTACAACACAATTCTCTAAAGATCAAGATTTATTTTCCTCTGTGTGGTGAGTCTTTATTTAGAATGATCTTTCTCCCCACAGGGCAGTTTCCCAAGGGTTGACACAGCTGAAGATGGTTATCACGGTGTTTCACCAGTGACAGCGTTCTCTCCTCAAAACAACTATGGTGTGGAACAGCCCTCTTTTGGTTTTTAGACTTGGCATCTGCTTGCTCATATCCATTCAACAATAATTATTAAATCCCATGAGTGTAGCAGAGTTTAAAATATGGAATGGGATGGATTACAGCTGCATCTTGAGAGAGATGAGCCTTGCAGGAGCATCAATGGCTATTACTGAAGCTGGCTGAGGTGCACCAGATTAACTTCAATGAACGAAACCATTCTGTGCTTTTAATAGCAGTCAATTTTGTTGTTTTTGAGCTAACAAAAATATATGACTTTTCTGAAAAACTCAAGGGAGACAGATGCCATTCTCTCTTTATGCAGACAGGAGATGATGAGACTCATTTAAACTGAGAGGTTTGTGAAAGGCCCAATGGTAAACAGGGGCTTTGTGCTCTCACCATTAACCACATTTTTTCAATGATGCTTGGAGTATTGCATAGAAAATCCATACAGCAACGTGTTTTTGCAGTCTTCGTGTATGTGCTCTCATAATCCTAATAAACATTTCTGTCTCAGGGCTCTATGATCTGCTAGGAAACACTTGGGAGTGGACGGCCTCGGAATATGTAACTCCTGGGCTTTCAGCAAGGCAGCGCACTCAGAAAATGCATGTCTTGAGAGGTGCATCTTGGATTGACACTGCAGATGGATCTGCGAACCACAAAGCTCGTGTTACTACAAGGTGGGTGTGTGCAGTGCCCAAGTGCTGTTTCACAGTGATTACTGATTCCTTCATTACATAAAAAGGCATTTTATATTGCCAGATTCTACTCCATTTTTGAGAAGCAATTAGGAAAACATTCTATGCTAAAAATTTTACTGCTATAAATACAGTCCTAAATGCTTCTCAAATTGTGTGCATTTTCCATCAAGTATTTAGTACTTTACTGGGAATTATTCAGGCTGTGGAAGGTGTTCATAGTCTGCTGTGCAGGGTCATATAAAATTATTTGATTGTTAACTATGATCTATCAATAACTTTCGATATCTTTTTTCATCCTAGAATGGGGAACACACCAGATTCAGCCTCCGATAACCTCAGTTTCCGCTGTGCTGCTGACACACAGAATCACAAAGCAAAGCAAAGTGGGACCAAAATTGAGCTCTGAGGAGGTCACTTGGACAGACTTGGAGGCATTTTCTCCTGTGGAGATGAAGAGTAATTCCAGCAGTCAAACTTTATTAAACTAGCCAGTTGTAAAAATTGAAAACATTCAGCTAAAAGTCCTTTCTTCACTGGAATACTTGGGCACAGCATGGGACTTAAGAATGAC
>VZSV01000203.1:706617-720739 GCA_013398735.1 Nothocercus julius | reverse complement strand
GGGTTGGGAGCCGAGGGGCGTGGCCGCGCGGCAGGCCAATGGGCGCGAGGCGCGCGTGCGCGGCTTGCGCGCGTCGCGGGCTGAGGCGGAGGGAGGGGGTAAGATGGCGGCGCCCGTCCTGCTGCGAGTGTCGGTGCCGCGCTGGGAGCGGGTGGCCCGCTCCGCCATTTGCGTGGTCGGCATCATCCTCTCCCTTTACGCCTGCTACGTGGGGCGCGAGAAGGGCCGCGACCTCCACTACCAGGCGCTGTGCGACATTACGGAGGGGGTGCGCTGCTCCGTCGCCATCTCCTCCAGGTGAAGCGGGGCTGGGAGCCGCCGCCGTCGCCTCAGGCCGTGGCGGGAAGAGGGCCGAGTGCGGCTCTCTGAGAGGGTGGCGGGAGCCGGGGACCCTGAGGCAATTGCGGTCGCGGCGGCAGCGTCTGCTGGGTCTGAGACGGCGGGACGAGCAGGAGGGTTCCCGGCCGAGCAGGGAATTACCGGCTGTGGGAATTGTCTTGCCCGAGATCCCTAAGGCAGGAGGGCGAGGCCCTTGCGGTGCTTGTGTGGTAATCCTGTGCGGTTAACGAGCATGACAGGAGCTCGGGGTATATATACACCTTAGAATGAAGTGCTGTAGGTGTGATGATGAGGCTAACATAAACACATGCAATCACACGTAGTTTATTTTGTCACATTTTAATAGGAGCATTTGAATTACTTTTTCCTTATAGCATTCTTAGCAGCGTATATGCTTGTGCTTAATTCAGGAAATACTTGTGTGCCTCAAAAGTAAAAGCCCACTGTGAGTCTTGGTTTATTTTACATGTTTCTCATCACTAATAAAACTGGTTTGCAGCTGTTTTCTTTTTTTTCTTTTTTTTTTTTTTTCTTTTTTCCTAAAGGCCAGCAGTCTCCTGATGTATTTTTTAAGAGTTGGAATGTCAGTCTTAAGAATATGTTGCTAGCTTGATTTTTTTGTTAAGCAGCTGATTTATTTAATCATATTAGTGAGAAGAATTTATTTGCTGTTTGCTTACAAATATCATCTTTGTAAATATCCTACAGGAAATGTTTCTAAGTGTTACTAGGTTAAGAAATGCTTCCAAAAGTATATCCTTAAGTATCTCAGCTAGGAAAATAGGAGTTTTGTCCAGCAGTATCAAAACTGATCTCTGGGTGTATGCTGTTTTTACATATACGTTTGTGTATAAACATACACACAGATGGAAAGAGGTAAGGAGCTGCAAGGGGGGAGGGTTTGGTTTCTTCAGCAAATGTATTTAGTAAGCCCTTGAAACAACTTCCTTCTGTTGGGAAAAGGCGAGTTTTGATAGTTTCGTGATAACATGGCATAACTAGTAATTTTATAATAGTGGAATGAGTACTTGAGTCTTTTTTCCTTCTTCAATTTAACTTATGTATAAGCATCATAGTTCTTCTAAAGGCACTTGATATTATTACCATAACAACATTTTATGGGAGAACACACCTGAAATCTGTGAGTGTGGAAGCTGGTTAATTTGTTTAGTCAACACATGTAGGGAGCTCTAGTTCTTAAGACCAGCTCTGTGGTGATAGAACTAGTGTTGTGTTACATTACAAGGAGATGTATATCTACAGATGTTTGAAAGGTGATTCTTGTGTTTTAATGAGGGTTTTAACTCTGCTGTTCTGTTTCTCATTGGATCATCTTTAGTTTATGAAGATGCTAGTTCTTGTCTCTTCTAAAGAACTGTTTAAGAAGTTTCAATTTAAAAAGATTTAAATGATTGCCTGGTGACTTAAGCTCATACATTAAAATGATGCCTAGGTTACTGAGAGAAGCCATGCAAGTATTGTTAGTAATCCTAACTTTCAAAACTTCTATAGAGATGTCTTTAAATAAATAAAAACAGAGGTTTGACTGTACATCTTTAAACACCAAAATAATTGGAAATCAGTGTATGGGTTTTTTTTGTATAGGGTTGAACCTTCGTTACCTTATGATTAATGTAAATTCTGTGTCAAGTGTTAATACACGTTCATCAAGAGCTTTGAAAAAGCAAAGTGGTTGCAGTTATGTCTTTAGATATTTCTAATTATGGAATAATGCCTGGTAATTGCAGTATTCACTGCTATTGCTGCAGTTGAAATATTGAATATGCCATGGTAAGGCATGTAAATACTCTATGATGGGGATTCAGTATCATAATATGAAAACTTAAGGATAACATCAACTGAAATCTAACTAGCTGTTGCTAGGAGAATCATGACCAAAGATTGAAGTGTTGTAAATGTCAAGATAGCTCAGGATAGCTGGAGAAGGTGGGTGAAGGGAGTCTGCAAAAGGAGTGTGCAAGTTCTGTTCAGCCAAACCATATTTGGAGAAGAATATGCTTTCAGTGCTGCACGGGGCACAGACCAGAAAGAAATATTCCTTTAAAACTAAGACAACAGGGCAAATGATTTAGCTTGGAAAGGAATTCATCTGTCTTTCTGTGGTGCCACAGCTTCCTATCCTTCACCCATTCTCTCTCCCCTCGGCGACTTTCTCGTCCTTATCGCTACCAGCATGTGCTCAAAGTTTCTTTGAGTCTTGATTTTTAAAAGGAGCCTTTGAATTCCACAGAAACAGTAGAAATTCAATAACTGGTTATTGCAACATTTTTTTGCGTATAATACAAATCTAACTTTCAGATATATCTTTTCCTATTAAATTATTATACTGATAATTCTAATAATTATTTGATTAGCTGTATATAGTCAAGTTCTTCAGTGTTAAATGTGAAAAAAACTTGTTTTAGCAGCTCCTAGAGTCTGTTGTGTGATCTTTTATTTAGGCTGAATTTGCTGATGGAATTTGCAATGTAATAACCTTTCATGCCTTCAGGTTTAGAGTGTTGGCTCCAACAGCACCTTATACTTCAAAAAGCACATCATGGTATTGGGATTAATCCTAAATGTATAGATTAGATTAATGTATAATGTCTGAGCTGAGTTCTGGAACCAAGTTCTGGTCTTTGAGGAAGGTTTTTTCCACTAATAAGCTGTTCACACTCCCAAGTCTTGCCCTTAATCCAAATCTAGTATTGGCACAACGATGAGAGCAGAAATGTTGTAAAGATTACCATTGTGCAGAGGGAGGAGCATGGAAAATCTTATATCAGAGACTGACTCATCCAGAAGATTATGCTGGAGAACTGCCTTTGTAGTATCTGTTATTATTCAAAATGTTCACATTCAGCATATTTGAAGCTGTTATCCTGGCAAAAGTTCACAAAGTGGTTTAAAAAGAAAAACAACTCAGGGCAATACAGTGATCACTATCACTTTTCAAGAAGAAAGCAAGATGCAAGGAAATAACGTACATTTTCATTTGGCAATTGCTGTAGTTATTTTAAGTGAATTGCTCCCTTCTACTTAGTAATAATTAAGTGGCAAGAATGACTTTATTTATAATGAAACTGTCTAATAGCAGTTACCATAAGGTCTTTTTACTTTGGCTGTTATAATTGTTTTGCAGAGAGAATTAAAAGATAAGTTTCAAATAATATTGCTGGTGGGGTGGCTTGAAGTACGATGTGAAATTTAAGTTGGAATGCAGTGGCGCTGAGCTTTGTGTTTTGTTCTTTTGCATGCCACAGGTGGCTTTCTGGTCTTCTAATATGTTCCTGCTTTCTGTCTTGATTAATCTAATGTTTCTGCAGAGCAGGCTATTAAATGACTGCTACTGAAGGAAAATGTGTGACCTAGCATGTGTTAAGTCTGTTTTCAAAATGTTGCAACATTAAGGTAGCTATCCTAAGCTACCACGATGACCAAAGGGCAGATGTCTCTGTATATCTTTAGCAATATTTGCAGCTTTCAGCCAACTGTGTTAAGTGGAGAGGTTTGGAAATAGTCAATATTGACCTAGGTTAACATCTCTAGCTGGCTTATTGAAGAAGTTCTAAAGTAACATCAGAGATCTAAGAATCTGTGTGTGTTTGGATATAGCTTGATGAACAGGATGTTTTAGGGATTCCCTATGCTGAACTTTGTGATCATCTGGGAGGCTTTAGATTGCCTGTCGTCTTCTCCTTGAGTCACTGACTATTCTGAAGATGCAATAGGCATACATTTTTTTTAATGTGCCAGCATAATAAGTTGGTACTTCTCAAAAATGTGTATCAGTAAAATCTTGCTTGTGTTGTGGAGAGGTTTGTGCAGATACACTTACTGGATTTGCCAAGGGCCCCGTGACAACTGTAGTTTTGCATTGCTCTGCTTGCCTTCATACGTTATTTTAAACAGTGAGTTCCGACTTGTGTCAATATTATGGTTGAGCTTCTGTGTTGTGTGGCATAGTACTTCAGTTCCACATTGTGTGAAAATATGGGTGTATAACTTACAATTGCATCCCCTTTCTGAGAGAAATATTTTAGTATCTTGAAGCTAAAATTTTTACCAGTGGTGTATGTTTGTTTTCCAGGGAAGTCCACCTTGTTCACATTATTATTCTGGTGCAACTTTAGAGTGCAGACTATAACAAAGATCAAGTTGACAAGAACAATGATCTATACAAATGGGACATGTAGTGAAACTTCTCTGGCCTCATATATAACCTGATGTTTATATTGCAGGTTCCCATTCAGTTCTGTTGTGGGACTGTTCCTGTAAACTTGATGTCTGTCAAGTTTGCTTGGTTCCAGGTTAAGACTGTTATATAGTAGTTATCTTTGATTTTAATGGTAAGTTTCTGATGTCCTGGCTTCTCTTTTCCTGTTGTACCTGGTAGCAGACATGCAAATATGCTTGAGGTTGATAGTTGCAATTGCTAGCAACTGGTGTAAAGTGAAAAATAGTGGAGATAGTGTTATACATAAAGTGGGAAAAGCTTACAAAGTTGCTTCTTGTGAACAGGCATAGGCAAATAAGGCTCATGAGCCTTCTAATTTTACTTATTTTTGCTTACTGATTTTAACTTATTTTGATCAGCTTTTTGTTGGTTGTCAATCTCTTTAACCTGAAACAAGATACTGATTTTTGTCAGGCATCTTTGTTTCTGCAAAGAAGATGGCAGAACTTTGATTAAGCAGCTGAAGGACGGTATGTGAAACACCTCGTGGTCATTCAGTGTGAATCATACTTGGGTTTCTTAAACTGTCAGAGTAAGTTTTTACTGAAAATGTGGCCTTTTGAGGCTGAGGCAGAATTTGTCCGGTGGTTTAAAATTGATGGGTGTGCATTTGAAGTCCACAGGTTACTAGATAGCAAATACAAGGCTGCTTTTGTAGTTATTCTATAGAAGAGTTTGTCATTTTTGCTCTTTGAGGAGAATGTTTAGGATCTCTAGTTTATTGTATTGATTGTACGGGGGAGATGAGTGAAGACACAACCTGTTTTGTGAGCCAAGTACTCTGCTTCAAAGCACTGCAGATTAAATACACTCATGAATTTCAGTGAATTGGCATAACTGTAGCTAGCTGAATATTGCACAAGCTTTACAGCTGAGGATACTGAGCCAAAAATCTTGAAGCAACTTTAGTCTAGAATGCATCATGTTGTTTCTGCTTTTTTATCCTGATTTCTAGGGGGAAAAAAAAGCCTGTGTTATGTATGCATTGCTTATCTCTAATAATCTATAGGTTTTATGGCAACACTTAACAAAGAATAGAGTTTTCTGAAGTTCTATGTAAACAAAAAGGGTTTAAAAGGGGAGAGAAGATAACTTAAAGGAATGTTCCTCTTGAGGGGCAAAAATACAGTGCGAGCTCAGGTCTGTCAGCTAGGCAGTGAGCACACATGCGAATAGGACTCGAGCAGGACTGATAAGAGAATGGACTTGATTGAGGGAGGGAGGTTGCAAAGAGGCCGGAATATGTGAATCGAGAGAGGATCTGGAGGTATTTTGTGTGCTGGGGAAGGAGGGTGTTATAGGATCACTTACAGAAAATCAGCTTAACTCCAAAAGAAGATTTTTGCGAAAGCAGCAGAAGCTAATCATTCAGATGATTCTCTCTCTCTTATATATATATATATATGTGTGTGTGTGTATATATATATATATATATATAATTTTTTCTTTAAGGGAAAATGGCTTAATATTTCACACTGATATATATTGTCTGAGGCTGTGTCTTTCATAAGGTACACAAATTTTATTTCTATATAAGACTTTTTTATAACTCTCCAGTGATCTGAACTGTAATGTGTATTCTTTTTATAGATGTATTATTTCTGACTTGACTGAAAATCTGTAGTAGTGCGGAGAATTATTTAGCATGATGTTGTGTAAATTTAACAGTGCCTGTCAATTGTAATTCAAATTGGTCAAAGTTTATGAAGACTTAATAATGCTTTGCTGTTGTAGTTTGAATAGCCAGCGTTTCCCTAAAGTCTGCTTTAAGGACCGAGTGAGATTGAAGGGTATATAGAAGACAATCTTAGTTGTTAGTGGCAAATAACTGCTAATAGATTTAAAAATGAAAGTAAATATCAAAATTCTTTGAGCACTCTTGGCAAGCTCACAAATAGGTTTTTTAATCGCTTTTTTTTTTTTTTTTTTTTCTCCTGGTGACTTCTAATTGAAGGCATTTACTTAACTTATTAAAACTGCTCGAGTGGCCTAAGTGCCCTTGTGGCTATGCATTAAGCTTAATCCGAAAATCCTCTAGTGAAGTTGTGCAGAAGCTGCCAACCAGCGTTCTGAACACTACTAAGCGTTAACATGCTCTGGATCCTTTGCCCTTTATATCAGCTTTTCACTGAAGGCAGTTTGTGAGCATAGGCCAGCTTTATTTGCTGCATTGGAACATTCATTCTATACTGTAACTTGTCTTAGAAGTCGGATGGCATTCAAGGAAATGTCTACTCTCGCTTGTTGATTTTAGACTTCTTTTAGGAAGTGATATGTATTGTTTTCCCAGGTTTACTTGCCTTTGATAGCAAATTAATGAATGCCATGAAGAATAATCATGAAATTATGGGCTCTGAAAAAGTAGTACTATTCAGAAAACAGAATTTGGAGCTATTATAGATAGATCTCTAAACATATAATAGGTTTATTGGTTATAGTCTGATGTTATACATCAGGTGATATACTACCTCTATGCTAAACTACAGTAAATTGTCTAGTGTGCAAGTCTGTTCCCATTACTGTGCTATTCTGGAGCATAAAGGGTGTTCATAATTGGGTAAAAGAAGTAATGATTAATAGCATCTGATGTTCTTGAAAATGCATCATTTGGGGATCAACTGACAACAGTTCTTCACATCTTCCGCTATTAAGTGTTGGATGTGTACAAATATTGTTTTAAGCTCCTAAAAATGTAACATTTGTAAGCCTTGTTAAATACCACAGTCCAAAGGGGAGACTGTTTAGATGGTAGATGGTGATTTTCAAGACTTGCTTTTGAAAAAAAGGATGAATATTGTGAATAAAAGTCATAGTATTATTCAGAATTCTTTATCTTGGCTTTCTTTGTAGGTGCATCAGTGTTCACAAAATTTTCAAGTCTTTTTAAGGGCAGAACTTTTTTTCTTTTTTTTAAGAACATTAGAGGTCGAAACTTTAAATATGAAATGAAATAGGCAACATCACCTTGAAGAAAGGAGAGTGGGAATTTCATTTAGCTGAAACATACAGTGAGACATCTCAAAGTTTCTCTTGAAACTTCCTTGAGGATATTTCAGGTAGCCTTTCCTTTATGGCAGTGAAACTTGGGTGTGGCAAAAATAGACTTGCCGTGTGTGTGTGTGTATATCACACAGAATGATTTTTGGCGTTATTTTCACAACAGAACACTTGACTGCTTCAAGGATTGCATTGTCACAAGTTTTCAGATTTTAATGTAGTTTATTTGACTTAATACTTTATGTTCAAAAAGCACCAATGTGAGTTAACAATAGTCTGTTCTTATAAAATAGAATCTTTACAAAGAAGACAAGTTCCCTGAAGAACTTCTGAGGTTTATAGTCTTTGTGCCACATAAGGCTTGTACTGACCTCTTATTCCTTCAGGAGTTTGTTCTAATCTTGGGTCTACAGTCTTTCTTTTTGCTGTTCGTTTTCCGTATGTTTTTAAACTTTCAAAGTTATCATAAGTCAAGGATGAGCAGAAAGTTCTTAGGAGATTCAAAGTTCTCTTCCCTACCCCACCTGCTTGCAAAAACACTTGGTTGCTTGTTTGTTTTAGTGTCTTTAGAGACCTTGGTAGAATTAGGGGATGAAATGGTCTATTTCTTAGAGAAATTAGGCAGGAACAAAGTCTAAACTCTTGGCAGTTTGTAGAAAATTTCCTCATGTATGAAACCCTCTAAAGCTGAAAAAAAAATGCAGTACAGCTTGAATGACAGGATTCTCTGCTGTTTCTGAGTGTGTGGAATAAAATGCAGGGTTTAAGCTGTCCTCCAAGGACTGAAAAATAATACCTGATGTCCTTAAACCTGCTGCAGGGCCAACAAGATACTTATGAACTGTTAGAGGGGGTAAATGGTTTTGCCATATTGGCTTCTTGCAGCTATGAACACATCACTTGGGGTTACTGACTGTCATAAAGGGCTCAGACTCATCATTTTTTCCATTAGCAATGTTTTATTGACTTGCAGAATAATGACAACGTAACAAACTGTGGTCCAAAGTTTCTGATGTTTTAAACTTAAGTTCATTTCAAGCATGACAGAATAGCAAACCGCTAAAGATCAGAGATGCTTTCTCTGGAGAAAAACTGTAAGTTTCCTGTCCTTGCAAAACTATTTTCTGAAAGGGCCCTTCATTCACTGTTCAGATCAGTGAAGAGTCTCAGGCAATTTGAAATGGGCCAGAGTTGACCTCTGATCAGGTTGTGCCAGAATTGTAAATTTACGAGTGCAGGGTAAATGCTTATCTGAAAATGATGTAAGGCTTGGACTGTTGTTCCAGAGGACCCTAGGGCTATTTGGCCACCAGCTGTTGCACACAGATCTTCTGAGATGGTGCAAGAGTGGGTCTTCAGACCCTGTGCTCAGCTGTTTCCGTATGCTCAGCTGGCAGAAAATAACTCTGTTTTATTGTTACCATTTTGCTGACTCATTTGGATGAAATGGTTCAACGCAGTATCGGAATAAGTGAGAGCATTGAGCCAGGACAGAGAGAGGGGAGGACTTCAGCATCCTGCGGTTAGGTTGACCTTGGCCGATGTGGAACCACAGTCTCAGTCACACTTGGAGTTATGCTGTTCAGTCCCTTAGAAAAGAAGGCTGGGGGGGGGGGATGTTAAATGGAGTTTAACATCAGCCGACAAAGAATTCCAACTTGGAAATTAGGACATTTCAATAGTGCTTGTATATAGTGCTTGTATATAGCCTGCTGAATATAGCAAACTCAAAATCATCTATTAAAGTGCAAAACAGCAGTACTTTTAATGTATCCATCTGGATGTTTGACACTGCATTTGGTACTTGAGCATCCTGACAGTTATTAAACATGTTGTGGTCATTTCATGAAAGTAAGGTTTTAAATTAAAAAGTTCTAACTTTAAAATTCAGATAAGTGTCTGTAGGTGGAAAGTGCTCCCTGAACTCAAGTGCTGCTTTGTAATGCTGATTCATCCACAAGCCATCCTCAAAGATGTCAAGGACTGAAAACTGTTTTATGCTTCAGAGCTGGTGTGTAACTAGCAGTGTCCCTCATAATTTGCATTAGGCCCAGATTTGCCCTAGGATCCCCGTCCTGGAAGATGATCACACTGCCCTTCCAAGTAGAAGTTAATGTTGCCTCTTTGAAGCCTTCTGCTGTGCTGGGATGTGGGGCAGTGTAACTGTGGTGAAGCAAGCGTCATTTTTGTGAACCCTCTCACTGTAAAGGTGACGTGAGTGCTGCCCTGAAGCTTGTGAACCTCGAAGTTGCCAGTGTGTCAAATACTTTAGCCCAAGCATCACTGATATATGTGGGATTTTTTGTTGTTTTCTTTATCTAGCGTAGCTCTCTTTCAAGCTGGTTAAAGTGGTGAATGAAAGTACTGACATAAAGCATAAGGTGCCTAAATACAATTTAATTGTTTTCCCTGTTTTACAGATGGGGTCGAGGATTTGGTGTGTTGGGTTCCATCTTTGGAAAAGACAGTTTAATAAATCAGCCAAACAGTGTTTATGGACTCGTGTTTTATGTACTACAAATGTTGCTTGGTAAGTATTAACGCAGTTTACAGTCTAAAATGTGTAACACATCTGTAGTGATGATAGTAATGATAGAAGTATGTGTTACACATTGCAGAGTTTGCAGGAAAATGGATAAAATGCAAGTGACTCTTACTTTCCTTTTAGCACCAGTCTAATAGCTCCTTTGTGCAAAAGGCTTAAAAACCCAACTGATAACAAGAGCAATCTCACTTGCTCCTGCTATGTTATTAATACTAAAAGCATCAATATGTTTTTGCTTAAATATATAGCACATTAGATTTCAGGATAGAAAAGGGGAACAAAAATTAAATGAACATGTTTTGTAGGAGTAATATGGATAGTAGTTGAATGAATGCATGCAATGTAGTCTATTAAAATATATGCAAATTTCTCTAACTGCATAATAACTAATAACGCTAACATTATAAGTGGATATATTAGTGGTTATAAGTGGTTATTAGTGATTATAAGTTGACTAACTTAGTAATTTTCCCATAATTCAGGAATACGGAAGATGGTAACTATTACATGTGCCTCTTGCCCAAGACTGTTGTAGAGAGCCTAGAAGTGTCACTCCAAATAGCAATTTGTCAGTCACCTTGGAGTTGTGTTATTTTGTACAGATTTGTATGTCGTACAAACTTGCTGAATAGCCTTGAGTTTGAATTCAGGTTTTTAGGCTTTACTGTGTGAAGTGAAAGCAGTGAGTAGTAACTTTCTCTCTCGTTGCAGGTATGACAGCAAGTGCAGTAGCAGCTCTGATCCTCATGACATCCTCCATAGTGTCTGTAGTAGGGTCTTTATACTTGGCATATATTCTGTACTTCGTGCTGAAGGAATTTTGCATTGTCTGCGTCATCACATATTTCCTGAACTTCATTCTCTTTATCATCAACTACAAACGACTAGTTTATTTGAACGAGGCCTGGAAACGGCAACTCCAACCCAAACAGGAATAATGCCTGTTTGAACTTTTGACTGACAGTCTGAAGACCCAACTTCCATTAAGTTTATTTTGCAGTAATTTTTTATTCTTCATATCAGACACTTTCCCTGAAAATCATAACTGAATTTTTAATTATAAATTGGAAGGGGCCCTAGGTAATTTTTTGTGCTAACATTGAGTTTAAACGTGGTTATGAAAGAAAGCTCTAATACAATCAAAGACAAGCTTTAACTTTACTTTAAAGGAGTTTTAGCCACAGCAAAACTAGACTCTCCCTCTGCCCCCTCCACTTGTGCAGTGGGTAACACTTGCTACAAAATATCCTGTATATAAATTCAATTTCAGGTATAACAAGATGTGATCATGACATTAAATATTCTAGAATAGGATTACCATATTTAATGTTGCCATGTTTACAGTATGTGTATTACTTTTTTTTTTTTTTTTTTTTAAAGCTGATGGACTTAGATTTGATTAGGACTTACACTGTAAATAAAACTAGAAATATTGGTTTCATCCCTGGAGAACTCACTGTACAATCAGTTTTGTTAGCCTGGGAGACTTCAGAGTGTTCAGCGAAGAGGTGACAGACGATGGAAGGAGTGACTTCTATCGAGAAAACGTTGCTGCACTCACTGCTAGTGTTCAAAAAAACAGATGGTTGGGGTTTGTTCCTTATTTCTTTTTTCTTTTCTTTCCACTAGTGAAAAGGGGAAAGCTGAAACCTGAAGTATGCCCATTAAACCACAATTTCATTAACTTCTGTACAGAATGAAAATAACTAAATGTGGTCAATGGAAAGCTACCATCGGGATATTATATACAGATTGGGGGTTGGTGTGTCGAAGAGATCTCTTTGAAATGGCTTAATTTCCATGCAGAGTTATGTTTTTATTTTAAAGTGCCGTCAGGCAGCCAGTGTTACTAATGTTTGATGTTATATGAATGCTGCAGTATAGGATTGCAATGTGCAGTGGAAACCACTGACTGGAATAGCCAAGTAGTGCACTGAATAAGCAGATTCTTAATTGATCTTGGTCAGGATCTTTGGTTTGTGCTATATTGGGAAATGAACTTTAGGACAGATGCACATAAGGTCCCTTGGAAGGGCAGTCTGTTTAGTGAGATAAGTAAATGTGCTCCTGAAAACGAAATGTGATAGTGCTATCATTGCTCTTTCTAATAACTAATTACCAAAAAAAAAAAAAGGAAAAAAAATTAAACTGCAGATTTGCAGATTTAAGCACCTGAACAAAATTGTAAATGTTCATTCTGCACTCAGTATTCTAAGGCTGAATTTTAAAAGTGCCTTCTGTCTTTTGAAATCTTAAACCAAATAATTTGTGGTGTACTTGGCAGGCAGAAGCTCCTGGCTTGAAAAAAATGAACAAACCAAAAGGGAAAAAAAAGGCAACAAAATTGCTGGGTATAGAAAGGTATTCAGATATCTATTTTAGTTTTAGACTGAGAAGTGGTAGCAGTATTGTTTCAGTTAAATCAGTGTGACAGAAGGTTGGTGCCATGATTCAGAAAAGTAAAATACTTCTGTTTCAGACAGCAAAACAAAAGGTTTGGTTACTTTCTGTAATTAGTGCTGTGCTGCTTCTTGCCCTTGTCAGCTTCTAAATATGAAGAGTTCCAACTGCATACCCATTTATTTAAAGAGTTAGTTAAACTGGTTTAGTTTTTTTCTTAAATA
Source organism: Nothocercus julius (assembly GCA_013398735.1). Taxonomy (NCBI): domain Eukaryota; kingdom Metazoa; phylum Chordata; class Aves; order Tinamiformes; family Tinamidae; genus Nothocercus; species Nothocercus julius. Next base: position 707,994 of record VZSV01000203.1, on the reverse strand, counting down.
TGAATGTCTAAGAGACACTTACGCTGTATTGCTAAGTGAATTTTAAACACTAAGTTGCTGAGGATAAACTTGACTGTGAAACATGCAGTGTTCAGTAGAGAAGATAAGATTTTTAGACTCAATTCACAAATTAGTATTTAAATTACTACTGAGATAATTTTCTGGTTTGTATCCAGGATGTAGGTGGAAACTGCTTTATGTATAAAGTTCTGTGGTATGAGTAACATCTGTTGCATGTAACACTAAATTACTTGTCCCTCTTGTCTAACAGTTTTGGACAACAGTTCATTTTGTATTGACCAGAGTATAGTTAAAGCTTGTCTTGATGTTTAGTTCTGTCTCTTAAATGCCTTGAACTTTGACGTGAAAGGAGTGAACAATGTTGAACTGGTCCCTCAAGGCTTTACTCTGTCCTTTTACATGCCTTGAGGCAATACTGCTGTTTCACACGTATAGATTTGTTTTGATGCATTCCTATGATCTACACTAAAGCATCTTTCCATCCAAGGAAGAGGTGAACACGTGCAGCCTGAAATGGTTAGTCGCAGTGCTAATACCTCAGAGCAAGCAGCAATGGAGACAAGTATAATCAATGATTACTTGGTCCAATTTCTGGTTTAATCCACACCAAAAAAAAGGAAAAAAAAGCCCCATCAACTGAAAGTTAAGTGTTGACTAACTTCACTGTGTCTTGTGCTTGTCTGTGTGGGCATAGTGTATTAATTCAGTTTGTTGAGTAAAATTGTTTAGGGCCAGATTTTCTGCATTTATGTCTGCAGTCCTCCTTTGTGTGCACATAGGGATCAAATGCAAAATTAGTTTGGTCTCTGGAAGAATTTATGGCTCTACTTTGTGCACGATCTTGCAATTCTGATCCTTAATTGTGAACTTTTTTTGTCTTGTGTGCTTTTCTTACAGTTACTTTTTACTGGAAGTGATTTGCTACAAGTGGCCCTAATTCTTCTACTTTCGTGCTTTAAAAATGCAGTTGGCATGAATAAAGGGCAAAATAATACTAGCAGAAGAAATTTGGACCTTTTTGCTTCCAGTTCTTTCACTCTTTCCTCATTGCTGCCAATGATAGAAACAGCATATTTCTTCCAGTAAAATGGCTCAGGTTACAATTAGGAATGTGACAGAAATCAGACAAGTGCTTCATGCACCTGCCCCCCTCCTGGCCCAGACAAAACAAATATCATGGCAAATATATGTTGATGCTAATTTGACCTTTACAAAACAGAATGTAACATCTGGGAAGCTTCTAGGGAGATCTTGAGGATACGAGAGAATGGCTACCTCCTAGTAAGTAATACCTGGTTTGGAAGAGAGATGTTGGGCCAGTTTCATTACACAGATTCTAGTTGTGGTTTCAGCACT
>VZSV01000203.1:667914-692487 GCA_013398735.1 Nothocercus julius | reverse complement strand
ACCGGCCGCCGGCCGCCGCCGCCGCCATCTTGGCTGTGGGCAGCGCCGCGCTGGGGGCAGCCGCTGCCATCTTGGCTGTGGGCAGCGCCGCGGGCGGGCTGTGCTTGTGCTCTCAGATCGCGTGGACTTCGGTTTTTCCACCCAAACGGCACCGGAGCAATGGGGCAGGGAGGGAGGCGTGTGTCATGCGACCTACAAGCAAAAGGGGGAAGTGTCGTCGATTGGATTTTAATTTTGCAGAGCGTTGATTTGCAGCCTGTTTCCTTCCTCCGGGAGAAGGGTGAGCAGCCTCCACAAACGCAGGGAGCAGCTGCCACCTCCTGCATTTCTGACTCAGTTACAGAGGCAAGAGCTCGGTTTCTTGCAGAACAATAGATGTGAGAGACCTGGTGGCACATAAGAATATCAGAAAGCAGTAGGGAGGCTGGGAAGCAACAGTGATCTGGACCTGCTCCTTAACTAGGGATAAAGATGTGATGATCTACTAAGACCACCCTCTTCTAATTCGCAGAGCCCTCCCTTCCTTAGCACTGCATCCCAAATGCTGGACACTTACTGCTGAGAGGAAGAGGACATCTCACCAGTGGAGCTCTACAAAGGTACCCAGCAGCAGCTAAAGATAAAAGGTTTGTGACAGGCACAGAACAACTATAAGCTGTGATGAGCAGAGTCCTTCGCACCTGCTTTGTGTTGGGAGATGCTGACATCTGTCCCCCTCAGCTAGGCATACAAAAGTGCTACACCTTCCCTACCTAACTTTGCTAGGGAGGGATACGTGTGTTAAGACAGAGTAAGCAAAAAACACAGTTTGCAGTAAACAAAAGAGAACTCATTCCGTACTAAGGCTTTCCACTTTTCTTTTTTTTCCAGTGAACCTTTTGCACCTATGAACCTTTCTTCAGGCTCATGAGGGCTGAAGAGGCCCAGCTCAATATTACCACGAGAAGAGATATGCAGGCCAGGAGTTTGAGTGAACTACAATACACCATGGTGTGTGTTAACTCCAGGCCAGTGGGATAAGCACAAAGCTGCATACACGGGATATCTCCCCACACTCTAAGCTTGTTCCTTCAGCTTCTTCAGCAGCTCCCTCAGCTGCTCGATCTGGGTGGTCACGCTGCTCTTGGCAGTACCTCCTGGGGCCGTGTACTGCTCCACGCTGTTGACAATGCTGAAGACCTGGGAGACATCTCTGGCAAACAGAGGGCTGGGAAGGCAAAGAGGAGAGGAGTGAGGAGAGAGTGATGGATGCTCTTTGCTGCCAGATACTGTGGCAAAGAGGAGTGAGACAAACCTGATGCTCTTGAGATCTTCCAGGGTGAGATTATTGATGGTGATGCCCTTAGTCTCAGCAAGGTGGACAGCTTTTCCAACAGCAGTGTGGGCTTGTCTGAATGGCATCTGCAAGAAGGAGAGACAATAGTCAGTGAGCAGGTAGCTGGAGTGCAGACTCTGAGATGGACACGTGCTCTCTTTCTTGGGTCAGTTGGTTATTTTGCTTTTGGGTTAAAGCAGTGCAGTTTGTCTGACTCCAGGTTTTCTGGGGTATGAAAAGGGGAAGGCACTAGGAGGTAGAACTCCACCTGTAAATGACTGTTTTCTACAGTAAAATACTACAGTATTGCAGGTCTAAAGAAATGAAGCTCAAAGTCTCCCTGTGATACTTACTCCTTTACGAACCAAATAGAGAGCCAGGTCAGTGGACAGCATTTCAGGGGTCAAAGCTTTCTCTGTATTTTCCTTGTTGATCTGCAGAGAGAAGGGTCAGAGGAAGACATGACCATCAGCTCCTGCCTGGGACACGCTGCTGTAACAGTGAGGGCTTTTCATCTGGAAGGGAGCGGGCCCTGCAAGGCCCTCAGCCCATGCGACCCCAGAGCAGAGTGGATCTGAGCAGAGGCTGCTGAAGGGGCTGCAGTGACCCCCTGGATGGGTGCAGGACCAGGCTAGAGCTCCCTTCCTGGTGTCAGTTCCTCAGGAATGGCATCCTTGAGGATGCAAGCAGGGACAGAGTGCATGAAGTAATGAGAGGCCAAAGCCTTACTTGGAGGGTGGAAATGACTCCAGTGGCGACCTGCAGCACAGCGGTCACGGTATCCACCACATCAAAGACAGCCTCCTTGTCCTCCTGTGTGATAACATGGATGGAGAGGAGTTGCAGTAAGTCAACCTGGAGCAGCTGGGAAGCCCAGCAGCCTGAGCAGCAGTGCCAGCAGAGCAGGTACTGACACCTGAGGGGCTCCCCTGTGCCGCAACATGAGCTGGAGCCTGCAGGGCCTCATCCCCTTACTTGGGACCTGCACAGGGAAAACTAGTGGCAAGAACTACTTGCAGCTCAATAGACAGTTGTGTCTTTTCAGAGAAAAGGATTGAGAGCAAATATTTGTTTTACCTGCAGATCCTTGTTGTAGGTGCTTGGAAGTCCTTTGAGAACCATGATAATAGAGACAAGCTGCAGGGAAGAAATGGAAAGGCACTTAGCTCTAGGAAGGGATATGTCCCCAGCAGTGATCCAGAGCTAAGACTGGCACATTTCTTCACAGAGTGCCTTGAAGAAGATCTCCCCAAAGAAGGAGATACTGTCCCTTTCAGAGCTTCACTAACCCGTCTCTGAGTAGGTCTCCCTTTCCACCTCTTCAGCAGACTCACCCGTCCAAGCACACGTCCAGCTTTGCCACGGATTAGTTCCAGACTATCAGGGTTTTTCTTTTGAGGCATCAGGCTGCTGCCGGTGCTGAAAGTAATGGTTTGGGTTTAATGGAGAAAAAGGCATCTCAGTCCCTGGAAAATGCTATCTGCAGGGATAAAGTGCAGACAGGCCATGCAGTGTGCTGGCCTGGCTCACTAGGAGCAAAATGTAGTTCTTGTACTGGACACCTGTCCATGGTGTGGGACAGCACTAATTTCTTGTTGTTTCTTGTATTTCCCAGAGCTGAGCCTTCATTTTTGGAGTTTTTGTTGAGCTCTGCTACAATCCTGCCCTTAACTGTGTCCCAAAGAGGAAGAAGAAAAGGAGGTTTCCACCCAACGCCCTGCAGAGGTGGTATCAACAGGCAAGACCAACAGCCTTTCTGAGGAGGACGTTATGGCCTCAGAGAGGGAGGGCTGTGGTGGTGCCACCCCGAGGAACAGGAAGGGCGTTGGGATTGCAAAGCACGGCTCTTCTAGGAAGGGCTTTGGCAGGAATTCCCAGCAGAGAAGGAAGCTCTCTCTGCCTGCCGTTCTACAGCCTGATCCTGCCAGCAGTTGCTGGGGAGGAGTGTCCCCTGAATACAGATTTCAGCAACTTACTGGAATTGGTAACAAAGAGTCACTGAAGAGGAAAGGGGACTTTTCAGGAGACCTTTGCATAAAGGCAGCCTTTAAAGGCGCCAAAGTTAATTCTAGGGCCAGCCATGGGTACCAGGCAGCCCCATCACTGCCACAGGTCTCCTTCAGGAGGGGCTAACTGAGGGGGAGAGACTGAGGGAAAAAATTTCTGCCTAGAAACCCAGAAACCTACGTGAAGGCATCGGAGAGGGTCACAAGGCCAAACTCACTGGTACTGTAGATGATGAGATCTTCAGCCAGCCTGCTAAGATGGGTCATCAGCAGAGTGGCAACAAATAGGAATTCCACTGCAGAGAAGAAAGGATTTCAGGAGGCAATAAACATGTTTGTTTGCTGACAAGCTAGGGAGATTAAGTATAGGAACACTTACAGTGGACTATAAAAGATATGAAGTAATTTATGCCTCACTGCAATCCAGAAAGGCTAGAGACCTTGCAGCTGGAGACAGCAGGACTTTTACTGAGGATTGATGGTTTGTGGCAAGCCCACCGTTTATTGCTCTGGGAAAAGGAATTCTGCTGATTCATATAGTGTTTCAGTCTTCTTTAGAGTGAATGACTAAGCGACTCAACCTAGGTAAGCAGGCATTGCTGTTAGTGGGGTAGTTATGAGTGAGGTGCGTATCCTAATCTAGGCAGCCTATAGATAGCAGCTAAGAGAATGTATAGATACTTCCTAGAGAGGCCTTTCAGTCCCCTTGTTAAGCCAGGCTGATAGGGTAGCTCTTAGAAGAACCATTATAAAAAGAAGGAGAGAATAAATAATAGAGCTGTGCTCACCTACAAAATCCCTGTCACTGATGGCATCCATGCTGTTCAGGGTGATGGAAGCAAAATCCAGCTCTGCAAGGAAAGAGATGGACAGAGGGATTCAGCCTTGGCAGCAGCTTGGGCCAGCGGGCAGGTAAGTCCTGGAGTAGCCCAAGGGACACAGACACCTCCCAAGTGCTTCACTGAGCTGGGGCCCTCATTATTTGCCCCAGGCTGTGGGGGTGCAGCAGAGGTGGTTGTGTCTGTGCCCCCACCTTGCAAGCATTAGGTGTGTCCTGGCAGCCAAGAGCCCGAGGAAAGAAGGACTCTGGCTCCAAGACAAGCTCCTGCAGAGGCTGCTTTAGTTACCCTCCAGCCCTGTGTTGAGGTTCCACAGTGCCTGTCCAACTAGTGTGAGGAGAACGTGTCCCTGCTTCCCTCCCTCTGAGATACCAGGGCTGGACCTTCTGTGGTCACGAGACACTCACCGCTGCGCAGCAGCTCTCTATCGATGTCCAGTGGGTTTCCAGCCAGAGCACCGCTGCCGAGGAAGAAAGGAACAGGAGTCACGCGTGACATCCTGAGTAGCCTCTCTGCAGTGGGCATGTGAGGCAGAATGTAGACCTTACCTTCCCAAAGGCAGGATATTGACCCTCTTCTTGATCTCTCCCAGGCGCTCAGAGTCACGGGTCAGTGCAACAGCGTGACTAGGAAAGGACATGAGACATGAAAGCTCTGAAGAAACTTCCCTCCCCAAGCACCTGACTATGGGGTCAGAATGTGATGACCATGGGCAGCTGCAGTTGCAGCTTGTGAGGCTGGAGGAGGTGCTACAGCCGAGGATGAGACAGTTACCTGAGCAAGAACTGGCTCCATCTGATGGGCTGAGCTTTCTGCAGGTGAGTGTAGCCAGGGAGGATAACATCAATTTCTCTGCAGGTGAAAGGAGACAAAGATCTTGTAGCTGGCTGTGTCTGTGCCAGGCAAAGAGCAAGGGCTGCAAGTCTCATACTCCAAGAAGGGCTGAGGTTATGGTGTTGGGGAAGGACTTACATGGCAGCACGTTCCACCAGGGTCTTAATGAGCTGCAGCAGGTGAGTGGACACCACAGAGATGGAGTTCTTCATTAAGAGCTTCAAGTCAGTGACAACCTGGAGGAGAATGGCCAGGATCAACCATAGTAAAATGGGACATACCTTGTGACCATGTTCAGCAGAGGGCCTGGTGGGGTTGAGGGTCATCTCCCCTCATATCAACTGTGTCTTTTGTAACTATGGCAAATGAATGTCTTCCTCTTACTCTCCTGGAAGTGATGCAAAACCCATTCTGATTAGTGCTCTATTGAAATTGCAGAAGGGGAGGTGTAGTGAAGGAAAACTCAATTAGCTGTATACCTACTTGATCATTTCTGCTTCTTCCAGTGTGCAGCTTTCCAGCAACATCTCCAGTCAGCTCCTGTAGACCAGAGGGGGATTGCTGTCAGTGCATCTGAAGCGTAAGCGTGAGGCTCCCCAGGAGAGCAGACCCACCCTGCCTGGAAGGACCAAACGCTAAGATCCTGTAAGTAGCCATGGGCTCTCTTCTGGGGCAGGACAACTGTGGGTTCTACACTTGTAGAGCATCTGTTTTGCAACAGGAGTCTTGGAGACCCTTATTTTGTGCCTCTGGGGTTTCAGTGCCACAACACACTGAGGCTTTCTGTTATGGGGCAGAGGCACACGTGCTTAATGTCAGGCAGAGCTAGGTGCAGAGTTGCAGGAGGGAGAGATTAGAAGGCCCAAACCTTAAGTCTGCGTTCGATGGCGGTGTGGATGTCCTCATCACTTTTGTTCACCACAAAGACTCCCTTAGACACCTCCTCAGAGATCTGCAAACACCAGCAGAAACATTCATTAGTCTCTGTTTATCTCCTGCTGCATGAGGTGTTGTAGGTACCTATCCTAAGTAGCAACTTATGTCATCATGGTGGGAGTCTAGGCCGAAGTCTCACGTGAGCTTTAAGAGGACTTAAGGTCACCGTGAGCCAGCGAGGGGAGATGTCAGACACTGCTTTAGAATCACACACACATTTCCTGTACAAACATTGTATAGTCTTTGTATTATCCATGGTGGGGGAACAGCAACAATGGATATTTTTAAAAAGTGCTGCCAACTGCTCTACACCCCTATACAATACTATGCATTGAGTATTAGTAACCCAGGCTACCAGAGACAATATAGTCCCAGATGCTATCTCAGCAAGAACATCCGTAATTCAAAGGGAACAAATTGTGATGGGGTGAAGAGGGTGGAAGGGCAGGTCATAGTGTGCATCCCTGGAGGGCAGCAGGGCTTCAGAAATGGTAGCGTGAGAATTGCACACAGGCCAGAGGAGACAGGACAGTGGGCCAAGGACATAACTACCTTTTCCAGACCACTCAGGATCTTCTCCAGTTCAGGTTTAGTGAGGATGCTGGCCTTCTCCAAGGCTTTGGCATAAGCCACGCTCGCCTGGATGTCAACGTCAGCCAGTCTCTGGTCAATGGCAATGGAGGAGTTGAGAATCTCCAGGATGGGATCTGTGCTTCCAACAAACCTTCCTCCCCAGAGTTTATCTCCCTGAGTGAAAGAAAGTGATAAATAAAAAAGGCTTTTACTTTCACTTATGGTCCCACAGACTATCTAATACCCATTTAATTCCTTATCCAGCACTGAGGCCACGCTCAGGCATGTTGTTTCAGTTCAGTAGCCGTGAGCAGAAAGGCCCTGGACTTGAAGACCTTTTGCAAGCAATGGAAGAGCTGGAACATGTCCCTGGCAGTAGCATTTAGCCCTTGAGCTGTCAGGTCTGGCTCAACAGTGCTCCAAGGTGCCTTAGTTCAACAGGAGTATGGAGTGAGCCTGTCCTGTCCTTGCAGACAACTATATGGGCATGTGGTGCTTGACCTCTATGGATCTGTGTAGTAAGGCAGCTGCAGGTCTCCAACCTTCAGAGAGCCTCTTAAAGAGGCAAAGAAAAGTCCATAGGTCAATGAGGAAAGCAGTGCAAGATAGTATCTTGTAGTTTTTGCAATCTTGAGTCTTTTCTTTGTGTCTAAGCTACTTTGATTGTCAGATAAGCTCTGAGCCAACACAAGCTAGTTCCATTAAAACACTTCAGTAATTATGTAGTGCTTGAAGTTACTGTTTGAAGCACTCTGGTGTCCAGGATTTGCTTTGCAAGCTTTGGCAGAACTTTTGTGTGAAACCGGATAAGGTGCAGACTGCAGAATGGGGAGGTCTGAGGACCTTTCGGGATTAGAAATGTTCAGGAAAATTAAACAAGCAGAAGGTTTAAAACAAAGTAATGCAAGGAGCTGTTTTTCCCTCCACCCTGACATTCATAGAGTGACTTCACATACTTGAGTGTGTCATCAACTACTTTACCAGGTGACAGACAGGCACACAATTTCAGTTACAGAAGGATTTGGGGCAAACTTTTTTTTTTCACCAGAGAATCAAGAACTGAACTGATTCATTAGCTCAGGCATTTGTTTTTCTTGGTAGGACACCTCCTAAAGCCATAACTCAGGCAAACTTGAACTGAAATGGATTGAAGTTTTACTTGTGAATCTTTATAACTTTCTGAAATTCCAAAAGCAAATTCCAGTGCTAGCAGGCACAGAGAGAACAATGAGGAACTTTTAAAGAAAGGGCTTAAACATAGTTGCTACCGTACAGTGGATAATACTGCTTTTTAACTTGATTTCCTAAATACACCTACCAGTCTCTTGTCATGCAATACATTGTAACTAATAAGGATCTAGGAAGTTGTCTGGGACAGGATTTTATCAGTTAGACAGAGCACTATTGAGTAACCTTAGAAACTCTTTCCCTAGTAACTGCGTCCACATCTCTGCCAATCACGGCTGAGTCAAGGTGGGAAGAGGAGAGCAGGAGGGGGTTGCGCCGGAGGAGGTGAGATTGTCGGCACGAGGTGTTTGTGATCTTTAGGACAGCTTTGTCAATATGAACTAGGAGGAAGGAGGGCAAGAATCAGAATTCAAAAGCATTACAGGCCCTCAGCGTGCACAGAGTCTGCATCCACAGAAGAATGACAGGAATGGTAAATGAATGAATGAATGGGAATGAATGGATGGGAAATAAAAACCCCTCACCAGAAGCTAAACGCTTGCTTGGGGAACAGGAATCGTAAGGATGTCTTTAGTACCGTGGATTTCTTCCCGAATCAGAGATGGATCAACAGAAACATTGCAACACTTGATTACACACAAGAAATCACAGTCAAAAGAACTTTTCATAGCTACAGAGATCTGCTCAGAGAAGGAAGTGGCTAGTGCTTCCTGACACCTCATGGATGTTTGTAACCAGGAGCAGGGGAAGGCTGGACTGCAGCAGCCATTTCTGAAGGCAGAAAGCAGGACTTGCTAGGCTGACTAGTCATGCTTCATCTGGCAGGCACAGAAACCGAAAATGTGACTTTTGGGCAGAGAGGTGTTTGCACAGGCTGTTGTAAAGTATCTGCCTGTTCACAAACAGGCAGGAATGAACTGCATTAGTTATTAGTCTCTCACAGGTAGAAGGAAGAACCTGAAGAAAGGAGACAGCAGGCTGAGCTGCCAGGAATTTGGATTATAACTTAAGTTCAGCTTACGTTTGTTAGCACACCCCAGAGACAAGCACCGCAGGAGAAGCAAAGCTCGCCCTCACCTTGGTTGCCATTTCAGACGATGTTCTGCTTGCGTGTGTAGCAATCTCTGCAACTCGCACAACCTGTGGAACAGCAAAGACTCAGCTCTGTCGCCCGGCACAGCACCAGGGTCCCCACAGCCCTGCGAGCTGCCAAGAGCCTCTCCGGAGGCTGAGAGCCCCAGCCCAACAGCAGCAGGACGGAAGCCTCCACTGCCGGTCTGGTGCCACTTGCCAACTCCACAGCACAGCCCCAGCTGGCCGTTCCCCAGTCCCCACACATCCACGGCCACCCTGGCTTTTTTCCAACTCAGACTGGAGTGGGCGGTTCGTCCCACCCCACCGGGGCGGAGTGTCCCCAGGGCCAGCCCTGCTCTGTCCCTGTCCACTCTGCACACCACACACACTCTGCCTTGCCTTAAGGGTTGTGCAACTATGCCATATTTTCTCTACACACTGACAGGGCCTTCGAGGGAGAGTTGGAAACATATCTGATTTCTTTTTTTTTTTTTTTTTCCTCATTTGGGTTTTTCTTCTCCTTATGTAGTGTTGTTCTTATAGGATCATAGAATAATTTTGGTTGGAAGGACCTAGTCCAGATTTCTGTGTACTTCTCTCTGTTCTACTGCTCATCTGTTTTCTGACTTGAAGGTGGAGTCTAAGGTGCAGTAGGATCTTTCCATGATTAGAGCACTCTGATTTCTATAGCAGAGTGAACACGCACACAGAGTGACGAGGCTGATTTAAGGCTTATGAAATGAGGGAGCGTCTTTTCCAGATGGGTTTCCAGTGTGCTGCCATCAGGATCAGTCCCAATCAAGGCTCAGATTATTTATCTGGTTTCATAGTTAACTATCATAGCACAACACCTGTAAAAGATTTCCCTTTGAGTCACAGAGTAGTTGAGGGTGGACAGGACCCTGGAGATTGTCTGATCCAACCCCTCTGCTCAAGCATGGTCGGCTAGAGCAGATTGTCTCAGACCACATCTAGTTGAGTTTTGAATATCTCCAAGGATAGAAATTCCACAGCCTCTCTGGGTGACCTGTTCTTTGTTCAACCGTCCTCACAGTAAAAAAAGTGTTTTGTTATGTTCAGACCCAATTTCCTGTGTTTTGTATTTGGGCCCATCCTTACCACTGGACAAAGTTTGTCACCCGGTTCCTTTCTATTCTGAAGTCCCACATTTTTACTGCTTCTCTTGTCTTGTTCAGTCTTTAGGGGTATCACTATCCTTATTCTGGGGTTTGACAGGACATTGCTGGTGTGTTGGTAAAACAGTAAGTAGAAGATTTATGTTTTTGAATCATGTACAGGGAGAGACCTTATTTCATGGTGTCTGTGATATGGGCTCAAGACTGGATGTGTGGAACACAGAGAACTCATGCAAAGACTGCACATCCTTCTGTCTGAGGTTGCAGAACAAAAATTGCCGAAAATGAGAAAGGGAAGGAAATACCCAAGGCACTGCAGCCAGGGAGGCTTAGAAGGCACCCAGCAAGACCTGGAACTTCTCCCTGAGAGACTTCATTCTTGACCCAAAGGAAAATAAATAAATAAATACGGAAGTCATGATTTCTGTGGCACTTCCAAAGCTCTCCTGTACCTGCCTTGTTGTCTGGGTATTCACATGAGTAATCAATGTATGTATGTGTGATACATAATAGCTTTGATTCCTGTATATTAACTATACTTGAACGGTTAAATATAACAAAGTTCCAGTTTATGTTCCATTAGTTTCAGGCTTCTTTGCAGTGTTTTCCACTCTCTGCAATGTGAGGCATCAGAGTAGCTGAAGGATCACAATACAGTAAGTTTGTGTCACCCCTAGCAAAGAGGATGCTGGTCTCCACATTTAAATATTGCTGTCCCAAATTCACCAATGCTGCCTGCAGGGGACGTTGCAGTCAAACAGTACATCTGTTTTTACAACTGTTTTGTGAAGGCAGAGAAATGTCATTAGCCCTATTTCTTTAATAGAGAATTAGGGGATAGAAAGACTACGCATAGCCATGTATTCAGGAGCCAGAATGTTCCCTGGGATTTTTCCATAGTGTGAGAGTGGCTTAGATATCTTTTGCAGAGGGCAAGGGAAGAGGGACAAAGAAAACAGTTTAGTACTTTGTACAGTGTTTCAAGAGCCCCTTTGTGAGTTGGGCATCTGCTAGGTGTCCAATGAGATACATAGTCATGAGATTTTCAACACCTTTCTGCCATTCTAGGTGTTGAAATATGTTTTGAAATTTGATTTTCATGTGGTCTGTGATGGAACAGGGATTTAAGTCCAGGTTGCCTCACAGTAGTGTCCTAAGCCCCTGATCTGTCTGTCCAGAAGTTCCTGTAATGAGAAATGATATCTTAAAACTTCCAATTGCAATGAGCCATAGTAGAATGATGGTGAAAATCTGCAGATACTCTGGCCCACACACCCCTGTAATGTCTGTGGAACTCCAGAGACCTCCACAGGTCCCTCCTAATCTAAATTATTCTATAATTTAAGAAAAGGGCAGTTGAGTGGGAAATACCAGTAATTATGAACTGCTCATTTAAGCAGGAGCCCAAGATGCAATAAGCTACTAAAACCTCCTTTTTTTTCCCTTTTGTTTGACAGGGCACCCTATCACTCAGCGCTGGCCACAGAGATGCTGAACTGTTGCTGCTGGGAGCGAGAGGAAATCTAGTCAGCTGAGGCCTGAGAAAGTCTGAGCTAGAAGATGGAACTAGAAGGTAGAGGCTAGATGATAAAAACAGGGAGGAGGAGGAAAGTGGTACAGATGAAGAAAGTTTATGGGAGGAGAGAAAAGAGCTGGGTGTGAGGAGATATCCCTTTTTCTGGTTTGGTTCACATATATGGTATCAGCTCTTCCTCTCTTGCTCCCTTCCCCTCTTAGCTAAGGGTACATAAGTGATTGCCACAGCTAACCTATTTGGAGAGTAAAACAGAACTCAAAAGAGAAACACTGCAGTAAGCAACAGAACAAACACAAAGGAGCTTTATAGAAAGGGAGTGGAAATGTGCTGTTCTTTAAGTGCCAAAAAGTGGATCTGGCTTAGGGCTAGAATAAGGGGAGAAAGAGGATGGGAGGAATTGTTGAAGACAGGGAAGTTTCTGTTGCTGGTGCTTCGCATGCTTAAAGCACAAATGCTACAAAGGTTGGGTGAAAGCACTTTGTGTCTCTGAGGCACTTCACTGATGTCAGGAGATTTATGTTTTGCAGTATTTACTAGAGCCCCTAACCTAAACTTAATGAAGCAATCTGTGGTAATCAAAGTCAATAGCATGGTGCTGCTTCAGCATGGAGGGGAGGGCTGAGCAAAATCACCAGCTTCATAATGCTGTGACAAAAAATTAACTGTCTATGAAAAGTGGCACCACAGTGCTCTAGTGCTAAGGCCAAGCTGGGCTAATGTTTAGTGAAAAATACCCCATTTTCCCTAAAGACAATTCCTTCTCAGATTTTACATCAAGGAGCAGTTGAATTTCATCCAGAAATGAGAGCAGAGCAATAAGGGAGGGGTGACATTTCAAGCATTCTATAATCAATTATTTTCCTAAGAAAAGCAGCAGATTTCTGCCCCTTCATTTCTCAAGTGAGGCTTTCCCTAGCCTTTGTTCTGATTTTATTTTTGTAAGGAGAGGGGGGAAGGTGGTAAATGATTTATTAGAGGCAGCCAGCCATGCCAGGCCTGTTTCCAAGTGCAGTGTCCTCAGCTAGCTTGGAGAAGAGCAAACCTGAGACACGCAGAGGAAAGAACTTGGATGGGGACCGAACAACATCTGTGCTTTGGGATAAGTCAGAGCCATGGGTGGTTTTGTGATGGGCTGCGATCACCTGCTGCCCATGCCCTGCCTCAAGGCTAAGCAAGTTTCAGTGCTGGCTGGTGAGAAGGCTTCTTTTGGCCACTTACTCCCTCTTCCCAGAAGGTAAGCAGAGTGGCTGGGGTTGTGGCATGTCTGGCAGATGTGGTGCTGGAAGTCTTGCTCTGTGCATGCACACAGACTTCCCTGAGCACCTTGTGCGGGCTACCCTGTCACAGCTGGAGCCAGGTTTGTGTTGCATCCACCCCCAGACACGTTTGCAGGTCTCTTGGTGTGGACAGACACTCTTGCTGCTCTCTGGGTACCAGCCCCCCTAGATGTCCCCTAAAGGAGTTTCCCTGCCAGAGAGGAGAATGCCCCAAGCATTTTGCACCTATGAACCTTTCCCCAGCTCCTGAGGGCTGAAGAGGCCCAGCTCAATATTGCCCCAGAAGAAATACGCAAGCCAGGAGTTTGAGTGAACTACAATACACCACGGTGTTTATTAACTCCAGACCAGTGGGATAAGCACAAAGCTGCATACACGGGATATCTCCCCACACTCTAAGCTTGTTCCTTCAGCTTCTTCAGCAGCTCCCTCAGCTGCTCAATCTGGGTGGTCACGCTGCTCTTGGCGGTACCTCCCACAGCCGTGTTCTGCTCCACGCTGTTGACAATGCTGAAGACCTGGGAGACGTCGCTGGCAAACAGAGGGCTGGGAAGGCAAAGAGGAGAGGAGTGAGGAGAGAGTGATGGATGCTCTTTGCTGCCAGATACTGTGGCAAAGAGGAGTGAGACAAACCTGATGCTCTTGAGGTCTTCCAGGGTGAGATTATTGATGGTGATGCCCTTAGTCTCAGCAAGGTGGACAGCTTTTACAACGGCAGTGCTGGCTTGTCTCAGTGGCATCTGCAAGAAGAAGGAGAGACAACAGTCAGTGAGCAGGTAGCTGGAGTGCAGACTCCGAGATGGACACGTGCTCTCTTTTTGGGTTGGTTATTTTGCTTTTGGGTTAGGGCAATACAGTCTGTCTGACTCCAGGTTTTCTGGGGTGTGAAAAGGGAAGGCACTAGGAGGTAGAACTCCACCTGTAAATTACTATCAAGTCCACCTGGCAGCAGTTCCACTACTTGGGATACATGTAAAGAATATGTTTCCAGCTTTCGTGTTTGTTGACCCAGACTGATCCTCACCTGGGGACAGAACAGAAGGCCTCATCTCAGGCCCTCACTGAGCAGTATTGCAGGTCTAAAGAAATTAAGCTCAAAGTCTCCCTGTGATACTTACTCCTTTACGAACCAGGTAGAGAGCCAGGTCACTGGACAGAATTTCAGGGGTCAAAGCTTTCTCCATATTCTCCTTGTTGATCTGCAGAGAGAAGGGTCAGAGGGAGATATGACCATCAGCTCCTGCCTGGGACACGCTGCTGTAACAGCAAGGGCTTTTCATCTGGGCCCTCAGCCCCACGCAACCCCAGAGCAGAGTGTATCTGAGCAGCTGCTGAAGGGGTTGCAGAGAGCCCATGAGAGGTCAAAGCCTTACCTGGAGGGTAGAAATGACTGCAGTGGCAAGCTGGAGCACAGCAGTCAGGGTGTCCACCACATCAATGACAGCCTCCTTGTCCTCCTGTGTGATAACATGGATGGAGAGGAGTTGCAGTAAGTCAACCTGGAGCAGCCGGGAAGCCCGGCAGCCGGAGCAGCAAGGCCAGCAGAGCAGGTGCTGACACCTGAGGGGCTCCCCCAGGGCTGCAGCAGGGGAAGCTAGTGGCAAGAACCACTTGCAGCTCAGGAGACAGTTGTGTCTTTTCAGAAAGATGCACTGAGAGCAATTATCTGTTTTACCTGCAGATCCTTGCTGAAGGTGCTTGGAAGTCCTTTGAGAACCATGATAATAGAGACAAGCTGCAGGGAAGAACAGGAAAGGCACTTAGCTCTAGGAAGGGATGCATGTGTCCCCAGCAGTGATCCAGAGCTAAGACTGGCACATTTCTTTACACAGAGCCTTGAAGATGAAGGGTGGTAATTCCTCACCTACAGGATGCTGCTGAGATGTGGGAATGGAAGTAGTGCAGTTTTCCAGGGCTGCTTTTAGTGGATTGTCTCCCCAGGAGGCCAGAGCCTCTTAATGCATTGCTTGAGGCAGTACTCTCTTTCTCTTGCCATCTTTATTGCTAATATATACACTAGTTAGTCCACTTTTAATGAATGTCTCAATGAATCTGCAGGAACCTAGTGTAAGACTGCTTGAACTCAGCAGCCGTCAAATTTTACTCTAAGTGCTGAGACTCTGTGGAAAAGCAGACCTATGGAATCTCCCAGGGCACTGAGTCTGATGGGAGGAAAGGGATCTCATCTAATCCACTATGCAAACTGTACTAGCCCCAGTCTGAGCCATACCCCCATTCCACATCTTTCTTTAGCAGACTCACCCGGCCAAGCACACGTCCAGTCTTGCTGCGGATCAGTTCCAGGCTTATAGGGTTCTTCTTCTGAGGCATCAGGATGCTGCCAGTGCTAAAAATAAAGGTGTTTTCCGGAGCTGAGCATTAAGTCTTAGTCTTGTATGGACCTCCCACAAAGTCCTGCCCTTAATGGTGTCCCAAAGAGGAAGAAAATAGGAAGCTTCTCTGGCTTCCCAGCAGAGGAGGAAGCTCTCTCTGCCTGCTGTTATAGAGCCTGATCCTGCCAGCAGTTGCTGGGGAGGAGTGTCCGCTGAGTACAGATTTCAGCAACTTACTGGAATTGGTAACAAAGAGTCACTGAAGAGGAATGGGGACCTTTCAGGAGACCTTTGCATAAAAGCTTTCTGCCTAGGAACCCAGAAACCTACGTGAGGGCATCGGAGAGGGTCACAAGGCCAAACTCGCTGGTACTGTAGATGATGAGATCTTCAGCCAGCTTGCTAAGGTGGATCATCAGCAGAGTGGCAACAGAGAGTAACTCAACTGCAGAAGAGAGCAATCAGTAAGTTATAAACACATTTGCTTGCCAACAACACAGTCAACCCTGATGGGGTCTTAAACATTTGTCTATTATCTTCCTAGTGAGGCATTTCAGTCCCCTTGTTAAATCAGGTTAATAGGGTAGCTCTTAGAAGAACCATTATAAAAAGGAGGGAGAAGTAACAGAGCTGTGCTCACCCACAGAGTCCCTGTCGCTGATGGCATCCATGCTGTTCAGGGTGATGGAAGCACAGTCCAGCTCTGCAAGGAAAGAGATGGACAGAGGGATTCAGCCTTGGCAGCAGCTTGGGCCAGCGGGCAGGTAAGTCCTGGAGTAGCCCAAGGGACACAGACACCTCCCAAGTGCTTCACTGAGCTGGGGCCCTCATTATTTGCCCCAGGCTGTGGGGGTGCAGCAGAGGTGGTTGTGTCTGTGCCCCCACCTTGCAAGCATTAGGTGTGTCCTGGCAGCCAAGAGCCCGAGGAAAGAAGGACTCTGGCTCCAAGACAAGCTCCTGCAGAGGCTGCTTTAGTTACCCTCCAGCCCTGTGTTGAGGTTCCACAGTGCCTGTCCAACTAGTGTGAGGAGAACGTGTCCCTGCTTCCCTCCCTCTGAGATACCAGGGCTGGACCTTCTGTGGTCACGAGACACTCACCGCTGCGCAGCAGCTCTCTATCGATGTCCAGTGGGTTTCCAGCCAGAGCACCGCTGCCGAGGAAGAAAGGAACAGGAGTCACGCGTGACATCCTGAGTAGCCTCTCTGCAGTGGGCATGTGAGGCAGAATGTAGACCTTACCTTCCCAAAGGCAGGATATTGACCCTCTTCTTGATCTCTCCCAGGCGCTCAGAGTCACGGGTCAGTGCAACAGCGTGACTAGGAAAGGACATGAGACATGAAAGCTCTGAAGAAACTTCCCTCCCCAAGCACCTGACTATGGGGTCAGAATGTGATGACCATGGGCAGCTGCAGTTGCAGCTTGTGAGGCTGGAGGAGGTGCTACAGCCGAGGATGAGACAGTTACCTGAGCAAGAACTGGCTCCATCTGATGGGCTGAGCTTTCTGCAGGTGAGTGTAGCCAGGGAGGATAACATCAATTTCTCTGCAGGTGAAAGGAGACAAAGATCTTGTAGCTGGCTGTGTCTGTGCCAGGCAAAGAGCAAGGGCTGCAAGTCTCATACTCCAAGAAGGGCTGAGGTTATGGTGTTGGGGAAGGACTTACATGGCAGCACGTTCCACCAGGGTCTTAATGAGCTGCAGCAGGTGAGTGGACACCACAGAGATGGAGTTCTTCATTAAGAGCTTCAAGTCAGTGACAACCTGGAGGAGAATGGCCAGGATCAACCATAGTAAAATGGGACATACCTTGTGACCATGTTCAGCAGAGGGCCTGGTGGGGTTGAGGGTCATCTCCCCTCATATCAACTGTGTCTTTTGTCACTATGGCAAATGAATGTCTTCCTCTTACTCTCCTGGAAGTGATGCAAAACCCATTCTGATTAGTGCTCTATTGAAATTGCAGAAGGGGAGGTGTAGTGAAGGAAAACTCAATTAGCTGTATACCTACTTGATCATTTCTGCTTCTTCCAGTGTGCAGCTTTCCAGCAACATCTCCAGTCAGCTCCTGTAGACCAGAGGGGGATTGCTGTCAGTGCATCTGAAGCGTAAGCGTGAGGCTCCCCAGGAGAGCAGACCCACCCTGCCTGGAAGGACCAAACGCTAAGATCCTGTAAGTAGCCATGGGCTCTCTTCTGGGGCAGGACAACTGTGGGTTCTACACTTGTAGAGCATCTGTTTTGCAACAGGAGTCTTGGAGACCCTTATTTTGTGCCTCTGGGGTTTCAGTGCCACAACACACTGAGGCTTTCTGTTATGGGGCAGAGGCACACGTGCTTAATGTCAGGCAGAGCTAGGTGCAGAGTTGCAGGAGGGAGAGATTAGAAGGCCCAAACCTTAAGTCTGCGTTCGATGGCGGTGTGGATGTCCTCATCACTTTTGTTCACCACAAGGACTCCCTTAGACACCTCCTCAGAGATCTGCAAACAAACACCAGCAGAAACATTCATTAGTCTCTGTTTATCTCCTGCTGCATGAGGTGTTGTAGGACCTATCCTAAGTAGCAACTTATGTCATCATGGTGGGAGTCTAGGCCGAAGTCTCACGTGAGCTCTGCTGATCAGGGCTCATCCTGCAACATTACAGTTGTAAGAGGACTTAAGGTCACCGTGAGCCAGCGAGGGGAGATGTCAGTCACTGCTTTAGAATCACACACACATTTCCTGTACAAACACTGTATAGTCTTTGTATTATCCATGGTGGGGGAACAGCAACAATGGATATTTTTAAAAAGTGCTGCCAACTGCTCTACACCCCTATACAATACTATGCATTGAGTATTAGTAACCCAGGCCACCAGAGACAATATAGTCCCAGATGCTATCTCAGCAAGAACATCCGTAATTCAAAGGGAACAAATTGTGATGGGGTGAAGAGGGTGGAAGGGCAGGTCATAGTGTGCATCCCTGGAGGGCAGCAGGGCTTCAGAAATGGTAGCGTGAGAATTGCACACAGGCCAGAGGAGACAGGACAGTGGGCCAAGGACATAACTACCTTTTCCAGACCACTCAGGATCTTCTCCAGCTCAGGTTTAGTGAGGATGCTGGCCTTCTCCAAGGCTTTGGCATAAGCCACGCTCGCCTGGATGTCAACGTCAGCCAGTCTCTGGTCAATGGCAATGGAGGAGGTGAGAATCTCCAAGATGGGATCCATACTTCCAGTCAATTTTCCTCCTAGATGTTTATCACCCTGCAAATAATAAAGTTAAAAGTCAAGTTAAAAATGTTTACTTGTACGTTCTCCTGGAAGATCTTATTCTCAAGTAGTAAGACAGAAGCCATGCTCATGCATGGATAAGGTGTGGAGTGCAGAATGGGAACATCTGAATACCTTTAAGGTTTGGAAATAAAGAAAAAAAAAAGAGAGAGAGGAATGAACTAAGACACCCCAAGATGGGTTTTCAAGCAATTATCTTTAGGACTCTCAAACCCTGCATTGTGATACCATGGACAGCGAAAAACTGCCTGAGGCTAGTTGCAAGCTAGTTAGTGCCAGGCTTTTATCAGAGCACTGCAGAGTAACTTCAGAAACTCTTTCCCTAGGCACTGTCTTCACATCTTTGCTAATCCCTGGTCAACCATTGAGCCTGGAAGGACAACACATGAGGATCTGTGAGGTAAAAGTATTTGCGATTTTTCTTAAGGCAGTTTTATTAATATGAGCTGAATAGCAGAGTCAGGAAAGCAAAGTTTTGCCGATCCTCACTAGGAAGAGTCCTCAGGGAAGAATAGCACTGGCAATGGGAAGTTTAAGGCTAGTGCTGTAAGGCAAGCTCATGGTCAGGGAACAAGCATTTAAGTATATCTTAACTACTTTGGGTTTTCACCAGAATTAGAGGTGGGTTATCAGAAATATTCAGCATTTTTTTTTTCCCTCCTCTAATCAAAACCCCAGGAATAAAATCAAGTAGGAAAAAAAAAAAAGCACTCTATTGATATGGCATCTTGCACTGCTGGCATTGTAACTAAGTTCAGCCTTCATTTGTCAGCACACCCCAAAGACAAGTACAGTAAGTAGGAGAAGCAAAGCTCGCCCTCACCTCGGTTGCCATTTCGGACGACGTTTTGCTTGCGTGTGTAGAAATCTCTGCAACTTGTTCAACCTGTAGAACAGCAAAGGCTCAGCTGGGTCCCCTGGCACAGCCCCGGGGTCCCCGCTGCCCCCCCGGCACCCTGCGAGCTGCCAAGAGCCCCAGGCTGAGAGCAGCAGGAGGGAAAGCTCCACTGCCTGCCCAGCCCCGCTGCCTGCCCGGTCCCGCTCACCGGCTCCACAGTGCAGCCCTGGCTGGTTGCTCCCTACTCCCCAGCTCTGCAGCCCGGGCTTTTAAAGTGCCTCGGGCAGCTCGTCCCGCCCCATCGGGGTGGAGTGTCCCCAGGGACAGCCCCGCTCTGGTCCCCTCAGCTCCCTTCGACCTGGCTCCTGTTTGACTAAGGCATAATAAGCAAAACGGGGAGAAAAGTTGCCTCTGAGGCAGAGTTGTAGTAAGATGCAGGGATGGGAGAGGTGCTATCATTTTGCTAGGGAGCACACTGCTCTTGGGCTAGCTTAAAGCACTGTTTCTGCACAGCCAAGGTGGCATCCGTGTGATTTCAGCAACAAGCTCCTTTTCTAGGAACCGTTTGCAATGTCTTTGCACTGAAGGAGTTGTCTCATTCCAGCATCCCTCTCTCATTTGTATTTGTATGTGTACTTAGTATGATGGGTGGACCATTGACGCTCTGTCCCCACTGCTGCCTCCCTGCAAACACACAAGAATGAAATTGATGGGAGTTAACTGCTCTTTCCTGTGTGGATGAGCCTTTTCCCCCACTTTCATGCTGCAGGTCCAGCTTTGGGGGTTTGCTGTTGTCACCCTTTGCACAGGGTCACTCTCAGACTTCCTCCAGGCAGCTACAGCGATGGGTTTTGTGCGGTCTGAAGTGCCAGTGCCGCAGTGGGCACAGAGCCTAGGATGGGGTTGCTGCGTTTAGTGCCATGCAGCCCTGGCAAATAGCCCATATACTAAACCCATCAAACTCTAAATATCCTGGGTGAAAAGAACTGATGTAAAATACAGGGCAGCCACATGAAGAATAGCTCCTGAAGCTGTTCCTCAGCACCAGAATATCATCAGCTCCCCAGGCACATGGAGGTCTTTACTCCAGCCACTCCACAGAAGCCAGATTGCTCTCAGTTTTGACTTAATAAGTGTGCTACTACAGTACAATATTTTTAAATCTGCACAGTCCTTTGAGGGAGCTTAGGGAACATAATCCAGATCCCCCCCTTTTTTTTTTTTCTTTGTCATTCTCTACTGTTGTCTCAGTTTTGCTGTCTCCTTCTCCTATTTTCACTAGAATATCTACACTGGGAAACAGTGGATGATCATTTTGTTATCACTTTTGTTATTCCTTCCTATTCTTAACCTCCTCATTTATAGCACTTTTCATGTCTCCTTCATGCTTTAGGAGTATTCTTGTCCTTATTCTGGGCTTTAACAGAAGGTTGCTAATGTATTGGAAAAGTAGTAAGCACTTCATTTATAGCCAGAATGGATCGTATACAGAAAGCATCTTTACCTCGTGATGCTTGTGATATGGGCTCAAGGCTGGGACACAGTCTGTGCAAGGACAGCATGTGTCTAAAGATAGTGAACAGAACTTCCACAAGCTAAGAAAGGGGGAAAGGGAGGAATCCCAAGTGCTGTAGCCCAAGTTTGGTAACACAGTGACTTCATATGAAGTAGTCTGTGATGATATATCGTAGATTTTGGTCTTGCTCCTACTGAAATCAGTGTTCCATTGGATGCTATTGGATAGGTTTGGGACATGAATCTGCAGCACCAGCACCTGAGTATTATTCAGGAGGGACAACTTCCTTGAATTTCTGGTGTATTACTTTTCATAATCTATCCCTTGACTCCAAATCTGGTTAAGAAAGCAAGAAGCCTTTTGTGAGCAATACAGATCATTTTATTTTTAACAATCTATGCCTGCTATTATACACAGTAACGGATGTATGCTTTCATGTGGCACCTGTCAACAGGATCACTGTGCATTTAACAAATTTTATCAGGAATTGTTTGCTTGTAGTATGTTAACTCCTGTCCTAGTTTGTATCTAGGAGATTTATTAATTCTCTCTTCTCCCATTTTTAGATGAAATAGGATTTCTTAAAGAGGCTTGGCATTGAAGAGCTGATTTTTTTTTTTTTTTTTGGAAAAACAGTGAAACAGCACTGCAAAACAGGTCTTCTAATGCACCCTGAAATGGATTTTCAACATTACTATCTTCTCTATTCTGTTTTTGGTGTTTTTCCGCTTCCATTTCCTATCTTACTCTTTCAGTCTTTTATTTACTTGGTGAAGCAGAAAGTTTATCCTTTAAAAACCCTACCCACAGCTCAATACCAAGGATTTCTGATGGAAGAGTATGATATGTTCCACTTATTTTTCATTCTGGGCACAACGTCACATCCTGCAGCACATCCCCCTTACAGGAGTTTAGTTGGCTAAGTTAAGAGTTTAGCTATTTTAGTTGTCTGAGTCCAAGGTCTGCTTCATTACTGATAAATGCTGTTGTGAAGAAAGCTCTAAGTAAGGACTGGCCTCTCCTTGCTCCTGGGAACTTCTTTGAAGCTGAGGTTTGACTGCTGCCCGGGCCTGTGCTGCCCCACAGACAGATTCAGTCTGCACCTGGTTTCCCACCTCCACAAGTCTTACTGGAGCTGGACACCCGGCTGGGCTTCTTGGGCTGCCTTGGACCTGCTTCCTTGCTACAGGCAGACTGGGTGAGCATCTGTGTGTGACCCTCACTGCTGTCTCTGGCCCTGATCCCGAGCTGGCAGTGCCATTCTGCATCCCAGCTCCATGGTGGTGCCGGCTTTACTGTCATGCTCTGCTCCTCAGTTGGGCTTGCTGCTCCACAACACGTAGGTCATATATTAATATTCCCAGCTATGCTCTTTTCCAAGCTGATGTACTACGAGATAGCGAGTAAACTGAGCACAGAGAGTTTTAATTGAATATATTTGAATGTCCTCAGAGATTAGAACATCATTTAGATTTGCTTTGTAATTAAGGTCACTTCCTCACTATTTCTTCTAGAGTGCCTTTTTGTTGGAAGATAGTAATATGCATGGAGTTCGCCTCTGAAGGAATGCTGTAGTGATTTCTAGAAATACACTATTCACAGTAGGACTAATTGTAAAAAATGAGTCTGATAAAGAAAGAAGATGACAAACTGCTGCACTGCGTTGTCTTTAAAAACATCCTTTTTTAATTGTCATTTTGGTTTAGAAAAAGCACTATAGACTGAAAGTGCTAGTCCAATGCACTGTCAGCTAGGCTGATGTGAAGCGGTGCTGACATTTTTTGTTAAAAAAAAAAAACTTCGTTTAATGAATTTTGAATGTAAAAGAAAAAAAAAAAAGACACTATAGGGTGATCAGCAAAACGCTGAATACAGTAAACATCTTTCATGACAAAGAATACAAATACCATGCAGATCTGCTTTCAATAGCAATTACTAGGCCCCCTGCTTTCAATAGTTAATACCGAGGCCCCTCTCTCACCAGCCTTAGTGGTTACAATCACAAGCCAATGCTTAAAATGTTGACATGCTAAGCACATTTAGAAAACCTATGTCTGCATTCCCTATGGATGGTGTAGCATAACTGTCTAACATCTAAGTGCAACAGTTAAAAACAAAGTCAACTCAGCTAATCACCCCTCCTCTCTTGAAAAGTTGTGTGTATGGATAATGATCTCTCTTAGAGATTCCCCTTCTGCCTTGCATGATGTCAGTGGATTTCTGGCTGCTCTGTCTTTGTGAAATTTGCAACAGGGTATATGTCTCCATAGGGAAAATATGTCTCTAATGGAAAAAAAAAAAAAAGTCATTTAGAGAGGCATGTGTATTATGCTTAATTTTCCCAGCAGCTGGGAAGGGATATGGGTCATTATGGATGCTAAGAATTATATCAGCAAAGGCCTGGAATTAAACTTTTGGAGAAATACTGAAAATGTAGATGATAACTGGATTTGGGGCAGTGAGATAAAGAGGAGATGCCGAGAGAAAGTAAAATAAATATGCGTAAGATTTTGAACCTATATCTAAAGAGAATGATGAGGGGAAGGCAAGGATTAGTAGATTTAGCCTGGAAGCATTTTCTTGAAAGAAAGCTAGTGTCCTTTCCATTCTTTTCTTCCCTTTGGTCTAGCTGGGAGCAGGTGTCTAAGCAGTTTCACAGACAGGGTTTGAAGAGTGGCAGAGAAGTCAGAGAGCATTTGCTGTGCCAGTTTTGGCCCAACTACAAGGTCAGTTAATCCTGACATGAAAAAGGACAACATCCATCACATCCTATCCGCTGATTCACACCAATGGCTTTCAGTCTGCAGCATGAAGACTTTTCCCCTGGCTCTTTTCCCTGAGGGCTCCATGAAAGGTGATTCCTGAATATGAATTCATTTTCATCTGTGCCAAAATCTGTGTATGTGAAGGGGGCCCATGTACCCACTGATACTTTTGGGAGGTCTGCAACTGAAAAGGGTTGCCCAAAACCTTTGCAGTAGGTTTTTAAACTTTGGCCACCCCTTAGGTATCTGATCACACTGGTCCACTCCAGTGCCAGTGTCTCCCACAGTCCTGACTTGGAAGACTGCCCTTGAACCACGGCAGATGGGTCCCATCCTTCAGAGAGCCGGCTGAGGAGCACCCCGGAGCAGAACAACGTGCCAGGCTGAGAGTTCTCTGACTTGACTCCGGAGGGAAGACTGCGGGGTGAATTTTCTGCTTCCCTGTGAATTTTCTGTGTTCAGTTCTCTCAGGAGTGAAAAGAGTTCTTGCAATATGTAATAGCACATATATGAAAAGAGAAAGAAGTTGTAACACTGGTGAGCCTGATAAGATCT
The DNA here is from genome assembly GCA_013398735.1 of Nothocercus julius. Classification (NCBI taxonomy): domain Eukaryota; kingdom Metazoa; phylum Chordata; class Aves; order Tinamiformes; family Tinamidae; genus Nothocercus; species Nothocercus julius. The sequence continues at coordinate 668,492 of VZSV01000203.1, read as the reverse complement.
ATGCACAAGTGCTTTCAAGTGCTTTCAAAGACGGCTGGAGGAATACAGATATTTCAGCCTCAGTGTGCTGTGTGCACACTGCTAGAAATTTGGGCTGGAAGGACCTCTAAAATACAAATTTCCAGTTACTGCATTGTAACTAAAGGTAGTTAATTTTCAAAATCCAAGTAGATTTTCATTACATGTTTTGCCCCATGTGCCGTTTTTTGTACTGAGCTTCCTGCCCACATTAGTTACTGTTCTGCAGAAGTGCAGTCTTTCTTTTAAAAATACAAAAGATCTCTTGCAAAAAAATCTGCATTATACGTAAATTTTCTACACAACCCAAAGGGCCTGGTGGGCACATCTGCTTTAAACTGTCGTCACAGTCTGACAGATCATTTACTGCCTCATGATGGTTTGTAAAACTCTTTTTTTGCGTGGATACAAGTGGTGTCCAGTGTGGCCCATGCAGAGGCTGCTGCGCAGGTAGAAGTGCCAGGCCGGCAAAATCCTTTGCAGCACCAGCATTGGTGGTTCAGTGGTAGAATTCTCGCCTGCCACGCGGGAGGCCCGGGTTCGATTCCCGGCCAATGCAG
>VZSV01000203.1:640553-667557 GCA_013398735.1 Nothocercus julius | reverse complement strand
CTGCTGGGGTGGGGCAGCTTGGCCATAGGAGCCCTCGTGCGAGGTGTCGGGGGAGCTATAGGTGCATGGGCCTTCCCGTGGTGTGTGCGTGGGGTATAGCTATATGGGCCTTTGTGCACTGTTGTGTAGAGGGGTACGGGTGTATGGGCCCTCCCTCGCTGTGTATGTGAGGAGTATAGGTATATGGGCCCCTCGCCATGGTGGTGTGTAGAGATATGGGTATACGGACCTTCCTGCAGAGTGTGGGGAGGGTATGCATGTATAGATCCCCCCGCAGCGTGGGGTATACATATATGGGCTCCGTGGCAGGGGGTATAGGCGTAAGTGCCCTCCAGCAGTGTGCGCGTGTGGGCTATACGCGCACGGAGCCTCGTGCAGCGTGCCGAGGGCGCACGTATAGGCGCCCCGTGCAGTGTGTACGTGCACGCAGCCCCCCGCCGCGCGCGGGGCGGCCGAGAGCTGCGCGCAGTGCTGTGCGTGGGGCGTCCCGCGGCCTGCGCGGCCCCAGCCCCTCACCGTGGCGCGGGCCTGGGCCGCCGAGCCCCCCTGTTCGCTTCGCAGAGGCTGCCGAAGCGGCTCTTTGGTTGGGAACAAGACACCGCGGCTTAGCCCTAATCCCCCTCCAAGGCCACGTCCGCCTGCCCTTCCTGCCCCGGGAGACCCCCTGCCCTCCTTTTATTGTATGCCAGCAAGGCCAAGCAAAACCCTCTCTCTTGCCTAAAAATATCCACTAGAATTCATTCGTTGTTATTCTTTTCTTTGTGCAAATTCTTTATTTTTTTTCCTTTAGCATTTATGGTAGGACAGAAGAAAGTAGTTCCACTTTATGAACGCTGCAAAGTTTTTGAAACAGTAGTTTGACAGTTTGTTTGTCGGTTTGTAATTCTGGTATTTCAGCACAGCGAAAAATCTTGAAGATTTGAGGTTTAGGCGGGCTCGTGTTTACTGTCCATTGTTACAAGGAGAAATAAGCATTTTTCTAAATGCCAAATATTTCATAATTATAAAGGAAGCAATTGCCTTTAGTTTTAAAATCAATATCCCAGAGACTTTTGTCTTGCACAGGGAACTATTGCCTCTGTATGATCATCCCACTTATTTAATTGAATAATTCTGTATATTTAATTCTTCCATAGCAACACTCTTTCCAACACAGAATGTCCTTGATCCATAGGGATTTCCGTAGAGAGAGCCTGAATGCACAGATTCTGGAGACTTGCACTGACCTAACAGCAAAAGCTATATGGTTTGTGTAACATGAATGCAAACTAATGCATGTGTGAGCTCACTTGCTGCGTTTCACCCCGGTCAGCTGAATGGAGTTTGAAGTTCATCTCAGCATATTTTAGAAGGTCCCTTTCATTTAAAAACAATGCTAGAACCTGTGGAAGTTTGTGGACGGCGTTTAACTTGTTTGAAAGTGATGAACGTGGCAGTTCTATTGAAGCAGCCGGCAGTGCTTGACAATACGTTGCACCTTTTTTTCATATGCTGTTGCACAGACCTGAGAAAGGCCTTTTTTTTTTTTTTCCTTTTGTATGGTAACTTTCTTTTGTTGCAGATCTGCTGCTGTTTGCTCAGCACGTTGCATTATTCGGGCAACATATGGGGTTCTGAGTCAGTTTTTAACTCTCCCCTTTTTTTATTTTTAATTAAAAAAAAAAGATTGCGATATCCTATAGTAATAGAGCCATGATTAATTTAGAAATCTGCTTAACTCCAGGAGAATCCAATTAGTCTAGCAAAGAAGATGACTCTTGCTTAACTGGGATGGAATTAGTAGATAGTTTGCCTGGTGGAAAATGGGAAACTTGTAGCCTTGCTGTGCTAATCCAGGAGTAGCCGTGTAAAGATTGAAAGAACAAATAAAGAGTAAATGCAAGATATTTCTGTTATTCAGTATAGTGTGTGTGAATATAGTGTTGCATCTGTATATATGTATATTATATATGCATTGTACTACAAGTAGTCATTTTCGTTTTCCTTGTTCTTGATAAGTAAGTAAATAAAGAATGTGTATGATCTTGCACTTTGTCCTCTCAGTCTTGTTCAAATAAAACTTTAGGTATTTTTATGTAAGGAAAAAGCAGTGAAACTGGGTTTTAGTTGATAAAATAGAGTGCCTGAATAAAAGGCTGTATGAAGGGATTGTGTAGTGTGAGTGTATTGTGATTTATGGGATGAACTGTGCAACATATGGTAGATATTTGGATAAAAATTATGCTTATGATATGTAAAAATAAATATTTTTCCAAAGGTGGAAAATGGTTTGATAATAGTAGAACTGCAAAAAAAGATTTCTTGATGATATTATGAAGAAAGAAACTAGATTTGAAAAATGTTTCTATTCTTCTAGAGTCAGCATGATTCAACAAAGAAAATTTTCAGTTTCATTTCCAATATAAATAATTCTTTTTTCTTTTTTTTTTTTTTTGTAGGAAAGATGCAAATGCTGCATTGCTAAGTAACTTTGAGGTAAGTTTATCTGCATCTTGATTTTAAACCAGCAGTCTAATACTGCAGTCAGTCACTTGCATGTTGCTTTTGAAGTTGAAAAATGCCAGTGGCAATTGGCAAGAGCTGTGTGTGATTTTTTTTTTTTTTTTTTTGGTTTTGGCTCTTGTTTTATTATTATTATTTTGCTCCCAAAATTATATTTATTTTCTCTCAAATGAGGAGCAGACTTTTAGAATGTCAGTAGCCTCTACTTTTTTTTCTTTATGCTGCTTATGTCATGAGTTTCCTGAATCCTCTTGTGTACGGTGGTTTGGTTTTTAGAGTTTGACTCTCTCTGTTTTGTATACAGTTATGTATTTGGGTAAGTGCCCTGGATTCACTGTTGCTCTGACTTCTGATGCCTCGCATTGCAAATCCTGAAAGTTGTCAGTCCTGTAACCAGATAGCAATGTCTAAAATGCCTTTTTTTTTTATTATTATTTTTTGATAATTTTGTCTTATGACAAATGAATATACCACCCAATAAGTGATCTGCAGATCATTGGAATCTCTTTAATGTTGCAGATAAAACTTCTTGCAAAAAGAATCACTATCCCAGATGACTACTTTTAGAATCAGTGTTTCGTATTTCACTTGAATTTTGCAATCTGCAGAATTACCAAGAGCCTACAACACATCAATGCGTAATTATATTAAAGCCAGCGCTGCTGGACATGCAGTTGTATACCTCTGGTTGCTTGGTAGTGGTTTTTTAAAGCTTTTGGGGTGTTTCCAGAGTGGATTAGACTACAGCAGGGTTGAGGCAGTATGCACATCTAGATGTGTTAGTTGTAAGTACTGGCAGGAGCCAAGTGCTGTGGATAATGTCAGGAGCCAAGTGCTGACATGGATAATGGAAAGATTTTAGTGTTTTGTTTACAATCATCATTTTTTAAATAGTTTCAATAACTTAAGCGCTCTTTCTTATTTTTTTTTTATTTCTGAGATTTGAAAATTGCACAGCTGTTTTATCCTAATTCAGAAATAAGTCTTGAGATGTTTTTGTCTTGAGCCACATTTGTGCGTACAGCAGAGCACACTCATCTGGCAGATATTGGAAGAGTCTTGACGAGATACTTGGAAAGACCTGCCTTGCTTAAGAAATAGATGATATTATGTTGGCCGCACTAGTACTAGATGTCTGTTTGTTAAAAACATATACAGAGAAAATAGCAAGCATTGCAGAGATCATTTATTGCAAAATCAGTTCTGCTCTTGGGGCCTGTTTTCTTTTATTGCTCTTCAAAATACGTATTTTCATAAAACTAAGTCCTCTTTCTATTTACACTTTTATTTATTTATTTACTTTTTTAACCCCCTTCCCAGGTGTACCAGTTACTTACTGATCTTAAGCAGCAGCGCAAAGAGAGCGGAAAGAACAAGCAGAGCTCTGGCCAGCAGAACCTCAACACAATCATGTATGAAGTGAGTAGAACTGTGAATTTCCTTTGCAAGTTACAACAAGCGAAGTAATTCTCATCTTGACATGTTCATATTAATGTGGATCATATTTATCCCATTGACAAGTACAGCAAATACATATATATTGGGGAGGAGTCCATTTTCATTATCTGTGACGAATTTATCAGGCTAACTGTGCCATAAGTGCTCGTTCCCTGCAGAGACAGCTGAGTCAGGATGGTTTATTCACTCAGCTGTAATGTGCTACGGTCGGAGCTGTAGCATTTCCAGGATCAGCCCTGGTTTCATTTTCTGTCCCCTGTGCATGGGATAGAGTGTGGACTAGCTGGCCCTGTGGATCCATGCTGACCACGCCGTATCTCCTTGTTTCTCCCAGTATTCCCTTTCAGTGGGAACACAGAGCAGTGCAGTACTGGGTCCCAAGTGACAAAGTGGGTCCATCCTACAACAGCGCTGCCCGTACTGTTAGAATAAAACTGTCTTATCCAAATTGCTGGAATGAGAATGTACTGCCTAATTGTTGCAAAGCCACAGGGTTGAGATGAGCGATGTTAACTGAGGACAAAATCTTGCTCTTATTAAAATTTGTCACACACAAACACAAAAAAACCCTTTATTTTAGCTGTGGGGAATTTTTGTTTTCTTTGTTTGAAGATTGGCAGTGCTCTATTCCACTATGATACCAACATCATTTGGAGACCAGTGCAGCAATAAATGTTATCTGTTGCTAGAAAGAGCTTGAAAAAACATATAGTACAGAAATTAACATTTTTAATATCTCAAGTTAGCCGTTTCATAACAGAATAGTGATCCGACCTCTTGTGTCCATGTCTGAGAATTGCATGAGTGTCCCCATGGCTGGCAGGGAGCTGAATGCAGTTTGCCTTGCTTGCATGAGAAATCCCATTGAGCAGGGAAACTACTCATGTGAATAAGATTTGGCCTAGCCTTTGTTTTTATTTTAGTTCTGGCTTTGTTTGAAAAGGTATGGAGCTGTAATTCCTAAGCCTCAGATCCAACAAAATAGAGGCTTACCAAAAATCTAGTTTAAATCTTTATGGAGACTGACAGTCTATTCCTCTGCTTCTTTGAAACAGCTGTGGAAGACCCTGTAAGTATTTTTATATCGGAATGCACCTTAAAATTTTAACTGTCTTATTATATTGCGGCATATTAAATGGGTTGCTTTTTTTCGTACAGGGAGTGAGGCTAGTGAAAAATTTAGACACATTTTCTCCATATTTCTTTTATTACTGGAAGAGAGAACAAGAATTTGAACTTAAGTTGTATTGCTCATATTGAGTATGTTTTCACAAGCCCTGTTCAGGCATGTATCCACTTGTATAGAAACGACTAGATGAAGCTTACTGAAGTGGAGCCATATTTTGATATATCTGGCATTTTAATTGACTTGAAATTGCAGAAAAAGGCGACCTGGAACAGAAATGACTCCCATAAAGTAATCAAAACCATTGTATTTTTAATGCAATAATTTTTCTTTCAGTCATTATTGGTATATACTAATTTTGCTTTATCTGAAAAGGTCAATGAGAACTTAGAGGAGGCATAGTTATTCAGGTAACTTTTTATACTTTTAAGTATATTGCTGCATAAACCTGGTCATTAAGAATGTCAATAATTCATATTTCATCTGATTTACTTCAGCTTTTAAAATGAAAATATATTTTAATGGAAATATACTGGAAATATATTTGCATATTTTCTTAGTTGCTATATCCTAAGAGAGTCTTGTAGATTATTTTTTCCCAGTATCAAATTGATTTCTCTTCTGTAAATACTGATGTAGCTTTTTTGGCTTTTGACTTTTGAGATACTCACTTTAAAGCTTTTCCAAGAGTAACTATATATGTAGAAGACCACCTTCTACATGTTACGCTTTGAATTATCTATACATATAGCATCATACTGTACATTTATGTCTTTTTGTGCTTCTGCTCTAGATACTGCATTGTTCATCTGCTGTATAAATATCTTTAAATCTTAATGTATATAACTATGCAGTATTAAGAGAAGATTTTATTCTTTAATTCAGAACAGGTATTGTCAATTCTCTTACAAATCCTTCAGTTGCTGATATGTACAATGCAGACATCAATGCAAGTATTTCTGTAACTTTTCCAACTCTTATTTCTACGGGTTATTATTTATTATCTTTCTCACACTATTTTCTTCATTTTGGTGTCTAATGTAAGAAATGTTCAGAAAATTCTTAAGCTACTGACAGTGAAAAGAGTGGAATTTGGTTCTCTTCTAATAGAGATCTATAGCCACATTTTTTTAATGAGCTCAACTTATTTGATATATTTATTATCTGTCTACCAGTGTTGTGCTTTAAAGAAAGCAAATACAGCATCTGCCGTGAAAGTTAGCTCAGCTTGATGAACGTTATATGTAAAAAATGGAGCAAAGAAATTGTCTCAAGTTAGATAAAGATTTCTGAGTAAAATAGGACCATTTTCTTGCAGATTTTTAATGGCAACCTACTTAAATTTCCTTTATGAACTTAGGAAAGTGTTGTCAAATAATGTTTCTAAGAGACAAGAACAGCCATAGGTTGGAAAATCTTTACTAGTGCTGTGCAGCTTGAAGGAGATATCTATGAGCTGTCAGTGAAAGTATCCCTCATACTGAATTCTTGAAAGTGTGGCAGAAGATAATGTGGTTTTCCGGGTGAATAAAAACCTTAAATTGACTCCAGATTTTTCTGAATAGTCCCAAAGAGAACTTTCAAAAAATAATTTGTTTCATAGACAACAAATGAGGCCAGTAATAAGTGTGAAGTAATGTGTGCTTTCCTCCTGCAGACGCTGAAGTACATATCAAAAACACCATGCAGATACCAGAGTCCTGAGACTGTTCGAGATTTCCTCACAACAATGAAAGGCCATAAGCTAACCAAGTAAGTAGAGATGTGGCTTTAAATAAAAAAAAAAATCATGGGAATATTAAAAAAAAAAATTACAATATGATAATCTGGTTTTGATTAAGGTATGAACACACCTCAACCTTATGAACACTATAAGTATATAAATATATATATATATATACACTCATCCAAATATCCCTTCCTGCACTCATAACACCTACATGTGTGAATATTTACTTAAATAGACCTGTGCTTGCCAGTGTATTTCCCAAACAAATTCTTGTCAGTATTTCTTTTTTAGTGTGGTTTCATGTGGTACAAGCACAAAGTAGAACTTATGAAATGCTTTGTGAGGAAGAACAATACAAGATGCAGATGAGTTTTAAATATAGTGAGAGAACTGAGATGAAGACAACCTGAATTTATTACCAGCTTTCTCATTTTTATGAACTTTCTTAAGCAAAAAACGCATTCATTTCTAAAAGTGGAACAAGATGACTGTATTGCAAGGAGACGATTAATAAATAAAATTGTGATGCAGATGTAAGTGAAATGTTCTTCCAGAGCTAAATTTTACATGGCTCTGTGAACTGCAGCTGCTTCACATCATCCCACTTTAACCAGTGTTCAGCAGACGAGATGTTTTCATCTTTTGTGTGTGTGGTCTTTATCCAGTGACACTTGTGTCCCCTAGGATTTCAAAGAAGTGTATGTTGCTTGATTGACACAGTATGTTCAGGTAACAGATTTTTTTTCACCGTTTCCAGGAAAGCTGAACTACACGTTATTCTTATTATTTTAGGAAGTCCTGCATAAAAAATCTGACTATTTTCTTTTGCAGTTACAAGAAGATTCAAAGGTCCTTTTTTTTTCTTTTTTTTTTCCCCTCTTTGTCAGTGGTATAAATGCATATTTGCAGTGCTTCAAACACATGATCCTTTCAAACCTCTCTTCAGAGTGTGAATGAATCTGTCAGAAACAATCAGCCCAAATGTAACTGAATCAGTGTGTTCCTTCTTCAGACAGCTTTAATCAGTCATCTTTTTGTGAAAGGGTGCATTTAAAGCAGAAAGTGCACAGACTTAGTTGCTCCTGAATGGCTCCCTCTTCCCCATGAAGGGACGGTCTATGCCATAGGAACACTGGCTGCATTTTTCCTCTCTGCTGGTTCTCGAAGGAGTTCATGCTCTGGGAAGGAACCTTTTACCACTTTGGTTGCCTCACAAAAGAAGAAATGCAAGTTGAGAGCATCTGGAGAGTGCAGTGTTACAAGACAAGTGTTTAGCCTGCCCCAAAACACTGTAGTTTGAGTAGGAAGCAGGTTCACTCCGCTGTTTCGGTGACTTTTTTTTCATGCCAGCACTCTAAAGGTATTTGTCATAGCATCCCCAGTGCATTAGCGGCTCTGATCCCAGCATTGCTCTCGTTGCTGACTTTGAGGTGGTACTTGGAAGCTTTGTCATGAGTATTTTAACTTTGTTTGTACTGCTTTCTTTTGTAGAACTGAAATTGCCAGGTCAGTATGTCAGTGTTTAGTCCTCATGTAGCTCACCTTATACAGCAAGATACTACCAATTTATATAGGAGGCAGGCTATCTTTTTTTTTTTTTTTTTTTTTTTTTGACACAGAGATATTTAAGCATGGGGAAATGCTCTGCTTACTAAACAGAAGTGATAGTATAGAAATGAAAAGGGTATCTTAAAATTTGTAGCAAGCGTATCGTATTTCTAGTACTATATGTGTCACTGAAGTGAAATAAGCTTGCTCAGGACATACAGGACAATGGCTTACGAAAGCAACAGAGGAATGCTGCATCACAGCAAAAACAGGAGGAGGTTAAAAAGGCAGAGTGGGATTTTTTTCAAAGTCAAAGGGCTTTTTGTTCTAAGTCCCATTTCTGAAATTCCTTCTGATAGAATTACTGAGAATTAGTTCAGAACCTCAGAGTTAACACTGATGCTCTTACAAAAAGTCGTGGGAGCTCTGCTGTAGCGTGTGAGATACCTTGACTGCATCTGATGCCCAGTATGGTCGGTCTCAGAGTGAAGCCCTAAATGACATGGGGCCAGAAAGGCTGAGAATTCCAGCAACAAGATCTCCTACCTTGCGTAAGTCTCTTGGAGAAGGCTTTCTACCCAAATATTCACCTACCCTAGTCCTGTTTGTGAGCTCTAATAGCAGCGCTGCAAAGGATGAAATTCTTACAAGCTTTAAATGAGCTTTTTGGCTATTCAGTCATCTCTATATGGGCACCAGAAAGTTCCTTTGCTTTTAGTTGTCATCCTCTATCGTTTTCTCAGAATGAGATCTGTAAATAAGAGAATTACTTCCAAGTAATTTGTAACTGTGTAATGACAAAAGGATGAGAATGAAGAGCAAACCAGTAGTTTAGGTTAAAAAAACACCAGCATTTATGGCCTGTTAGAACTCAGATTGGACTGTGATAACTTCATCACTTCAGCATCTTTTGCAACTTTACTCCTAGCTGAAGAAAAGGAAAAGAAAGAATTTGACAGCCCTGTGCTTGCCATGAGCTTTACAAAATTAGAACCAGAATTGTTTAGAATGATCTTGGCACTTTTTGTTTCCTTTAATCTTTTCCATTCAGCCACTCCAAACTAGAGGTATCAGAGCCATCTGGCAGCCTCTTCTCACCAAAACCCTGAAAGCATGTGGTGTGCAACTACCATATAATATATTTTATGTTAAACATGATTGCCTCCAAAGAACTCTTGAACTACCCTTTGGTTACCTACCAAGACCATTTCAACACTACTCTGTTGTTAAATAAATAGGATAACTGCAGATTTTAATCATTCCATCCTGTGGGGTGGAGGTGATGTTTGTATGAAAGGGTCCACTTGAGGTTTCATTCCGGTTAGCTGGTGCAACAGTTTCTTCCTCTTTGAAAGGGAAGAAGCTGTGACATTTGCCCTCCAGACCTTGCTTAATGGATCGTCTCAGTGTAATGACTTTTCCTCCCACGAAGAATAATGAACTCCAGAGTCTGCTACTTCCATGCTGGATGAGACATTTGGAACATAATCTTAGCTGCTCGCATGCTGTCTGTGTTAGTAACATTTTCTAAAGGTAGCTGGTTTGATGCTAGATACATGAAAGATGATGTGGTATTGGCTAAAGTAAGATAAAGGTATGATTTGCTTAGTGTCTGTTGTCTTACTGGAAGTTGCTGCTATGTTTGTGAAAGCGTGAACTCAATTGTGGTGTATCTGATTATTTGAACTTCTGCAGCTGCATGATTTAAGAGCAAACTGTGCTTTTAAATACCATTTGATTGACCTTTAAAATAACTAAATAATTTCATGCATGTAGTGTTCCATTATCCTCTTCCACCATATAAACAAATTCTTCTGTCTAAGCCGTGAGTGCCTAGAACTCCACTACCAGCAGTTTCTGTTTTCTCATAGCAAGTGGAGTAGAGATTCTGGTTAAAAGGCACTGCTGGGCTAAACCACAAGCATTTACGCTGCTCCCTTTGCAGGTTAAATTCCTTGTTCTATCTGTGCACCTAATTGAGGAGAAAACCATTAAGCAGTGTTTGTGCTGCTAAATAAGGCTTACCTTATTTTCTAGTAGTAAGACTTTGAAAATAGTTCACCAATTCAAGGCTTTTAACACAGGGGAATTGGCAGCTATGTGTAAAAATAAGAATAACAGATAAGTGATGAATGGTTAGATGGGTGTTCGGATGTTCAGCTTCCTTTCTCTGATCAGCATGTCATTGCAGCTCCCAAGCGCTAGGTCGTGCTAGTGTATGTCAAACTTTCTGGGTAGAAAAAAAGTCCTTTTTCCTAGGAGAGATAAAAAATAATAATTGCTAATGTGTAAAAACAGCTTATATTTTTCAGTTTCAGCTAGCTGCTTTGCTAAATGGAGCAATTTTAAAGCCATGTCAACTTTTATTCCATTTCACTGATATGGTCGAACTATGGCAAAGCACAGAATATTTTTTCCCAGTCATTAGTATTTCAGTAAAACTGAGTCTGTGGAACAGAGGATTTTTTTTTTTAATGAAAAGGCTCTGAACTGACATCATGGGGGATTTTATTATTACCTTGTTGAGGCCTCAAGCTTCGGCTAAAGCTTTGGTACGGCGAGCCATGTTGTACTTGGAAATACAGTATGCTGCTAGTGGCTGATTTTTTCCAGCTTTAGCCCTCTGGAATGGCTTAATATTTTGCAAACTAGTGAATCCCATGAAAAGAACGTTTATTAAGCTGATGCTTTGTAATTGTGGTTACATGTAAGTTGGCTCTCCTTGTATTTCTTCCTGTTAGTGTGTTAGATCTAGTTCGGGAATAATCACATTTTCAATTGCTGCATAATATTTAAATTTTAAAATATGGATATAAACATTGCCGTTAAGTCAACATGCTCAAGGAAGTATTGAATTGAAAATCAATAGTACTTTTAGAAAGCATTTTCCCTTTTTACTGCCAAAAACTACAAGAAAGGTAAATCTCTACAATAACGAAGACTCAATGACATAGTTGATGATTTTTCTCTCTTCCTAAGCTTTAAAAGTGTATACCCTACAGCCAAAGGAGGCTGGTATCCCTTTAACAACTCCATTTAATATTATCTTGAAAAAGACCACTGTGTTTCCCACTCAAAGGATTTGGCATTAATCCTTTGATATATAGCAGCATTTCCACAACTTTTTGGATTCATGTACCATTATCAGCCTTCAGAATTAATTCTGGACAACTGTACCAATGCTGAACTTCAGAGGTAACCCGTGCTATGAATACTGCTCAATACGTTTCCTCAGACTGCCTTAGACCATTCCTGCCAGGTCCTGTTTCAGACAAGGTTTAATATAGGCTGTGTCCATTCGACTCAAGATCCTAGAATTTCATTTGTAAGTATTTTCAGCTAGTAGTAAAATAGTGTTGCACATACTGTTGTTGTTTTAGAATTTTCCCAGCAGCTAAAAAGCATGCATGCTGAGAATAAATCTGCCTCTACAGAGTCATAAATGTTTCAGGTTTTTTCTTAGCATATGCAGATGCACTACAGCAATTCTGTCTCCCCAAATATTCAAAAGTGATACTGCACACAAGAAGCAATTTTTGTCTTCTAGGAGAACGTTTTAGTGACCTTGAATATGGAGAAGTCCAACATCCCCACCTCTTAAAATATACACTCTTCCCTCAAATCACAACCTCAGATTGATTTTTTTTCTCCCAAAATTGTGGACGTTTTTGCTGCTTGCAAGCTGAGCTTTGTGTGTCCCAAAGCCAGCTCTGCTTTCTTTCTCCCTCAACTGGAAGTGCTGAGCCTGGCACTAGCTGTGTCCCAGCTACTCTGGATGTGGCCCGGAGCAGGGAGGCTCTGCTCAGCCAAGCAGCAGTGATCGCCTTTGTGGGAGCCTGTGAAGTCTGCATACAGGTAATTAACTCTGATTAGTGTCATCTGGCTTTTTTTTTTTTTTTCTTTGTGAGGGTTGAGAAAATGGCTCTGCTGTCACTCATGTTATTTTTGTATTTATTCATCTCTAGAACCAACAGCTTTTGTGTTTCAATCAGTATTACTAAAATGCAATCAGTCCAAAAAATAAAGAAGCCAAAAAAACCCAAATATCAAATGAGGCGCCTTTTGAGCAGTTATCCTGAAAAAATTTTTCGTCATCTGCTTAGATAACTAGGATAGTTATCCTGTCTCTTTAGTGAGCAGGAATGTAAGTATGCACGCTGTAGAAGGATTTAAGAATGAATGATTTGAACAGGAAAAAGTTCCTTACGTTTTTAGATGTAATGAAGCATGAACAAAGTCCAGACTTACCATGTCTGTGTCTGTATGAAACAGTGCAGTCAGCACTGATGCGGGTAGAAACCAGTTCAGTCTTGCAGGGTTTGCCTTCTCTGAAGCTTATTTCCTATGGACTTGTGAGTATTTGGGCTGTGATTTCTGTACATGATAGCAAGAAATTTTAGGAGCAAAACGCCTGATTCTAGCAGTGAAGCTTTCATATCGACATGGGAAGAAGTCACTGGAGGGAGCCGCAGCGCGCATTCCCTGCAGAGATAGGCTGCTTACTGCCAGTGCTGGGCTGAGGATTCCAGCTTTCTGTTGCAAAATTGAACTTCCAAGCTGTTTGGTCAGTGTTCGCTTCAAAGGGATGCCAGAAGAACCCTTCTGGTTCCTCCATTCACTTGGAGTAGGAAAGGTCAGAAACTAACTGGGGAGAAGAGTCTGGTCCAAAGCATCAAAAGGGTCTCCTGGGCTGGTCTCAGATCACGTACTTGGAGCAAAGGTCTTGGTTCAGGCAGGGGGAGAGCTGCTGGCGTTGACCTCCTCACTAAGCAGATGTTATATCTTGCACGCATGCATGCCTGGTATTTCTTAAATAATCTTGGCAGCTGCATATTTACTAAACAAAAGATAAAAGGTAAAATATTACTGTCGCCTGCAGAAGGAAAATTACTTAGTAATGCTGGTATGTAGTGTACCTGTACCAGTATCAACATATTTGTTCATGTGCCTTCATTTAACCTCAATTATCCCTTTGTTACCTTGAAATATTTTGCCAAAATAAATTACATTTTTGACATGAACCTTTAATTGATCAGCAGGTAACTGTCTGGGTACAACTTTGTAGGTGACATTTACTGAATAGTTGGTCATTTCTCTGTTACTTCAAGTTCAAGCTCTCTGTATGTAATTCAATTGTATTGCTTAAATCATAAATACGTAACGTTAACATGTCAAAAGTTTGCTATTTTTTCAGTGTAAATTAGTGCTTACAATTTCTGGCACTCTGTAGCCATGCTTGGACATCTTCAGCTGACAGAAGTCATTTATGTGGCTTTTGCACCCTGCTGCTAATTCATTTTTGATGTTTTGTAGTCATTTTTTTCCAGCAGGGAGCTTTGCAGAACAAAAACTGGCATGACATTTTTCAGATAACACGTTTTAATGACCTACTTGCAAATTCTGTCTCATTCCGAATATTCTGACTGATACTGTCTTTGCTGAAGTAATGTTCTTGAGATCAGTTTGTCCTGACTCTAAAACTTCTATATACTCCTTAATAATTTATAATGATGTTAGTGGCTTATAAAGCAGAATGGCTCCAAGATGACCTTTTCTGCTTTGTCCTGTAATTCTTTTCTTCAGGAAAGATGAGCAGTTTTGCTAATTGGTTATTTTAGCCGAGATGTATAATTGTCTTTATTTCTGTTGTAGTCAGCTCTACCAATAAACTCTCCTTAATAAACAAGCTGGACCTTATCTGTTCTAAAACAGCTCTGGGTAAACTAGATTCCAGTTCTTTGGCACATGCATGATATGGCTTTGATTGTTTGATTCTGATAATTTGGCTGTGAGTTTTTGTTTAAGCGGGTAAGTATTTTACAAACAAATATCCTCGTAGCTCTGCTGGGAGAGCTGCAGACCTTATCTCTATTGCAGACACATCTGGAAACTGAGGCACAGACACTTTGTGCTTGGCCAGGGACCATAAAGCAAATAACATGGAAAGCCAGGATTAAAACTCCAGCTCCTGCGTCTCGGGCAAGTGCTGCAGGCGCCGGACCAGGCTGTTCCCTCCTCTTGAGGAAAAAGCACTGAATCTGTCATACCTTTATTCAGGTGAATTGGCCCGATGCTTTGTGTGCTGAGATGTTTAATATTCTTTCCCCAGCTTTGGGAGAACTTCTGCTTTTATGTGTGGTCGTGATGTCTTTTGATACAATTTTAGAAGCTTTGACTTCTTTTTTCTCTTTGATTCCTTACATCTCCTGCTCTGAATTTTAGTTCTGGGCTGAAAGGATTTGTGTCTAGTCAATACTCAGTTTTTTGTTTCTGCCCCTTTCATGGCTCATTACAGCAGCAGCTATAAATACTTCATCTTTCTGACAGCGAGGCAGCCGACAGCAGTGACCTCAGCTCAGTTTTAGATTCAGCAGTGCTGCTAACGGTGTAGGTGCTTTTGTAAGGATCAAGGTACTGAATAAGTAGCTATGAACGTGGCGAGGGAGCGGAGGCACATTCACCCCTTCGCACTTTTTGGGCTCTCATCCTGCCTTCTCCCAAACCAAAGCAAAGTTATCTGGGTAACGAAGCTAGTTCTGCGAACCAGTTTAGTCACTGATGTTTCTTAGAGAAGACTTTGAAACCTCTGTTAAAAATATTTGCTGTAGAACATGTATTTAGCCTTAAGTACCCTTACAGGTGCATGTAGGAGCAGTACAGCATCCACTGCAGTTCTTGGTGTTCATGCACGTGCCAGACATCATTTCACTGCAGCCTTCTCCTGAAACCTGAGAAAAACCATCTGCTGTGGTTTTGCAGAAGTAGGAAGGAAAATTAAAAGGGTAGGATGGTGCCCAAAATGTTGGCGTTTGCTTTTCAAGCAGATGTGTTGGGCCATTTTGTGGTTGGTTATAATGAAGGCTTATTTTTTCTGTATTTTCAAGTCCTAATTCCTTATACACTTCTATAATTTTGAAATGCAGAAGGTAAATAGGTCAAATTTGAGTAAATATAAATTCTGAAAGACTTGGAATTGTAGAAAGCTTTTTATGTGTTAAATTGATATATGGGAGGGTTTCTTGGAGTTTTCCTGGTGTCAGTTATTTTTTCTTTCACTAATGCATTTAATTGTAAGCTTATCTTCTAAAGTTGAAAATCCGGATTAGAATCGTTTTCTGGCAGTTTATAGAAATGGCAGTGAAGTGACTCAGGGGCCAGCTGGAACAATTGACTTTTTTCTTTTTTTTTTTTTTTTTAGGATTTTGTTTTGTCACTAGCGGGCCAGGTCACAAAAACAGAGCTATGTGTCATTGCCGTGGAGCCCGTTTCTGTCCTTAAGAACCCTGAATACACCTCTCAAAACCTTCTGATATAACTAAACCCATTGGTTCGTATCAGCAGAGCAGCTCTTTGAACCGTAGCATCTCCCAGGCTCTGATTTGCATCACTACTCGTGTAGAATTGTGGCCCTTATAGGTGGAAAGGGGCCCGTTAGACCATCGCGCCTTTGGTAATGCTGGATTTTTCCTTCAGGAAGCAACAGCCAGGAAAATTTTATGCCACTGCCGCTCATTTTGCGTGTTTAGAGGATAAATGAAGGGCCTTATTCCCAGTCCAGTTGCCTGTATAAGTATTAAATTTGCTGCCCCTTGACGCACGTGCACGCACGTTTGTGTGCAGCCGGGCAATGCACCACTGGCCATAGGCTCCCTGGAGGATGGTGAATACTCCGCAAGCGCAGGCGTATGGATGCTGGGGGTCTGAAGCACCTCGCAGTGTTGGGAGCTGTTGGCTGGTCTAGATTTCAAAGGCAGCCGGTGTGGGAGGCTGACAGCAACGGAGATGGTATCTCCAAAGTATCTCCACCAGCTGGACGGTGACCTCTTAGCACCGTGCTGTTAATTACGGCATCTGTTTTCTCTTGAAAGCTGCAAAGTTTTTCATTTGAAACCCCCCCGCAGGTCCAAGGAATTGGTGAGAAACTACTCAGAATCGATTTAAATATCCCTTAACGATGTCCTTTGAGCAGCCCTAAATTCTGAGTTTAATTCACCACAACTGTAGTTCGCTGCTGTATGACAAGCTGCAAGACAGTGTGTGTGAACTGGCAGGTTTCGTTTTAGTTCTGTGTGCGATAATGAAATACTGCTCAAACACAGATGTCTGCTAGGAGAAGATATACATCAATCAAACGTAACCATTAAGGACTTTTTCACCTAAAATGTATATTTAAGTTCCTTTTTACACTGTAGTACATACCAAGTATCTATTTTTTGGGGGAAAATCTTCAATATGCCTATATTTAATGCATTGTAACTATATGCTTTTATTAAAAGTGCTTGTTTAATATTTCATATGCCTTTTTAAACGTTTCTTACATCTCTAGCAGCCTCATTTTAGTGTGTTTTTCTACACCAAAACACAAAGACAAGCTCAGTTCATTAGCTGTGCTGCTATTATGTGATCAGCATTAATATTTTGAGCTTCTGAGACTAATGAAATACATATTACTGGCCTATGAAGCTGTTTGGAACTTTGCTGTTCGCGTGGTTTGTATTTCAATAGGGGTGAAAATTAATCATTTTTGACTGCAGAACTATTGCTCAAATGTTCTGGTTTGAATTTCGTATAAATGCTTATTTGAACACATCTTCCTGCCCCAAAAGGAGAGAGACATTTAAGTTTGGGATTATTTTTTTCTCCCTCATACCTCTACTTTAAATACTTATTTTAAAGGGAAGATGTGTGAGATATCTTCATTTTAAGGGAAAAAGCAGAGCTGTTAGATGCTAGACTACAGTGAATCCAGAAAAACAGTGACCATAATTGTTGTTATGATTTTATTAGGAGCTTTAACACTGGCTTTTTTAGTGCTAAGCTCTCTCTAAATATTAAGGTGGTTTTTGTGCTGAAATATCAGTATCAGGCTTATTTTACTGACTTCCCCCTGGCCTTTGCAGGCAGGAGAGAATGGAAATTGAACTACAAAAAATATAGGTGCAGCACAGTTTGTATCCACGATCAAAGCAGTTGATACTGGGAAGTGCAAGGCACAAAACTGCCATCTGGATGCACAGAGCCACTTTCTGCCTTTGAGTGTGGGCCAATGGTGAGAAGTGTTTGAATTACTGTAGCATAAGGAATTGCTCCTTGCCAGGCAGCCTGCAGTGAGTGATTGCACCTTTGCAACTCATGAGCAGCTTGGGTGGGTTTTTTTGACAGTTTCTGTCTCTCTCTCTTTTTTTTTTTTTACCTTCCTGGTTACACAACTGTATGGTGGGACTGTACAGTTAGCCAAGTCACAAACAACCCCCGAAAAAGGCTTAAACCCTGTACTTTGCAGTCAGTTTATGTGGCTGAGTGTTTTCAAGCTAATTTTTAACTTCTTTGGTTTGGTAACTATTATTGAGGCCACTTGTCCAGGTACAAGACTCTGCGACCTTTAACAGCTCTTCAGCATTTCTATATCTGGGTTAAAAGAGTAACTGTGCAGCTTAAATAGTGCTCATGCAGTAATGAATTAAAGGGGATCTGCTTTGCCACCTTAAGCAATAGGTGGCAATAGCAGTGTATCTAGACAGACCCACAGTGTATTCAGAATACCCAAATTATCATGGCAATTAAGGTATGAGACCACACCACAAAGCCAGTCAAAATTATTCTTGGCAGCAGCTTTTCATCCGTAAGTTATCTGGAATGTACTTGCATCTCATGACTCCTTTTTTTTTTTTTTTTTTTTGGTTGATCCTCAAATTATATAGTAATTCAGTGTGTTTTATATTTTGTTTTAAACAGGGCAGAAAAGCTGCAGTTGCTTAACCACAGGCCGGTAACAGCAGTTGAAATACAGCTGGTAAGTTAATACTGCTCCTAACTACTTGAAGTTCTTAAATAAAAACAACTTTAACTTTGAAAATTAATCGAACAATGACTTTTTTTGTGGTCAGTGATTGAATATATCTTTTTATACACATATTTACATTCTGTTCTGCTCTGACTTCCCTTAGAGACTCGCCCATCTTTCTCACAGGCGTATTCTCCACCCTTATGTTTGCTTCAGTGTTGTGTAATGAAAATGCCTAACAAAATTACTAAAAGATTAATTACAGTATTGTGGGCAGAGAATATATTTACCTAAGACTTTCTGCTGCTGCTCTGTAACCACTTCACTTGTTGGCAACTGGCGGGGTGGGGTTTTTTTTATGCATTTAATGTTATAGTAAAACCAAACACACTGGAAAAGAATGAGTAATGGCTGATCCTGTGTTTTGAGCAGTTATGTAGAATAAGAAATAAATACAAACAGGCTTTCTGATAGAAAGTAGCAGTTGTCAATCTGTTCAGCATAATTTTGATGTAAAGAGAGATTGTTGCTAAATAGAAATGTATGGACCATATATTCTCTGAAGCATCTCTGCAGGAAAACAAAGTCTTGCAGTAACAAAGAGATTATTATAATACGGATGTTCTTCTAATAAAGGTCTCTTACATTAAGAACATCTGTTTATAATCTTATCCTGAAACCAAACTGCATAATAACAGGATCATATTTGCTGCAAGAAGGGGAAGGATTGAAGAGGTACTAGTGGGACTGTTTTTCTTTTGTAGCCATGGAGTAGCCTTTCTGGTGCTGAAAGCATCTCATACAAGAATGCTTCCAGTCAAGGAATTAATTTTGTATTCTGTGTCTGAAGAGATCTCTGTCAGTCTTGTCAACGACTCAAGCAAGAGCATTAAGGCTTCATCAGTTTTGCGCAGGAAGTTATTCATAAGTGATGATGTAGAGCCTTTCTCATACCTCTGTCAGCTTCATCTGTTAGACACAAATTCATTATGTCCCAATTTAGACCGTATACCGTCTCTTTTTTATTCATTTTCCTTGAATTGCATTAATGTTTTCACTTCTTCGAGATGACTTTATTTTTTGTCTGCTTTTCCCTCCTCCCATCAGTTCATTATTATGTTACCTATAGCCATGGAAGGATTGGGGATACAGTTACTTCTGTTGTTACACTGAGGTAGCCCTGTAACTTCAGTGCGAATTTCTCTAAAACAGGTATTCCATAAATTAGGTGGAGTGGATTATTAACACTGTTAAATTAAAGCTCCCCAAATTGTAGTACGTAACTCTTTCATCAAAGGACATCAAAGTCTTCTGAAAGTAATATTTGCGAGGAAATTGCAGGCTGTTTTCCCTGGTGAAATACAGAGACTAGCAGCCATAGCAAGCAAATTATTTCACTTTTGGATTGCTGTTATGAATCACTTTGGTTTTTGCTGAGGAAAAATGGGGGAGAGATTGCAGCAGTGCAACATCTTTGAACATAGACAACTTCCATCTTCTCAGAGCATCTAAGTATAAAATAATGCAAAGCCATGGAGGCGACGGGATCTTTTTTCTTTGATGTCAGCAGGGAAAAGATTGTCCATAAATAGATTTCATGGAGGCAAGTCTATTTACTGCAGTAGATGTATGAGAGACAACATACAGAGAAGTGAATACCAGGTGTAAAATTGTCTTGATCCTCTTTTCATGGGACTCCCCCCTGCCACTTAAAAGCTTTGAGTTGTTCCTGGAATTGAAGCCAGAAATAAATGGTATTGAACATTTCTGACTGTTTCATAAAATGCAGGCAAGTCAATCATATCTTTTTAAAAGTCAGTTTTAAGACACCAAACAAGTCACATACCTGTGTCTTTCTTGCTCAGATAGCTTTGATGCCTCAAACTTGTATTCAGCGCTGCCTGTACAAGGAGTAGAAAACAATTTACCCTGATACATTTTTCACATCAAAGATTATATTTACTACTGCTTGTCTCTCTTTCCTTTCCTGGCTTTTTGTTGTTTATTGTCCCTCTATAATCAGTGCCTTTGTATGCCAAGAATAAATCAATTTAGATAAAATAATATTTAAACTAAAAAGTGAATTTATGTTTTGATCTCATGCTCTTTCATAAGTATTTATGCATAGATTGCTGCAATTTTTCATCTCATTTCTTTCTGGACTATGAGCTAGGTTTTATTTTCGAACAACAATAGCAACAAAATGAGCATGAAATTCTTATCTGTATCCCACTGGGTAAAACACTGTACACATTACAGCAATCTTGACCTGCTGTTTTAATCTTTAACATATGTTGTCCCTGGCTCAGTGATTCACAAAAGGGAAGAAAGACAGTGATGTTGATCTAACCATGATACTGGTGCAGCTTTATTTAATGCTGAATAGTGACAGGTTGGAAGATTAAGCGGCTTCTCTTCTAATGAACAAATTGCTCTACATTCCTCCCTCTCAGTGGAAAAATAGGTTTTAATTCTGTGTTTTTTAAAAACAGATTTTCATCTCAGATTTGGTACAGCTTTGTACCTTGTGATATATGTTCTGTTTATGGTTGAATAGAAAATAATTTAATATATCCTTCTAGAAAATAGAAGAAGATTTAAATATTTTATTTTCTCAATAACATATTTTGCTTTCCACTTCACATACTTGGTTAATTATCTCTTGAGTGGCATTAATCCTTTCATTCAGTCTTTTACTTTTCCTTCTTTATGTTGTTTCTTCTATTAGTGTGCTGGTGCTGAACAACTTTGAAGTACTGCTTGAGAAGACAATAGCAGGCATTTTCTCACAGAACATGTACCTCCTACTCTGGAATTAGATTATGTGCTTGATAGCTTTGGAAGTGATCAGAATCCCATCTTCTATTTTATTATAGTTTATAGATTTTTAGTAGAATCCTTAGCTTATTGTTCAAAGGAACAATAGCTTTTAACCCACAGATTGTTCTGTTCAGTGGGACTGAGCTTTGTTATCCTTCAAATATTCCATATACTTGAGACTGTTTTTCAGTTCTTTTCAGAATTTTTTGAGGTCTTCAGTGCTAATTTATTTGTTCTCCAACATTTGTGGTATATTGTCTCCTCTCTCTCTTCTCTAAATGAAATAAATACTAGTCTGAAAGCTCAAAAGAAGCCCAGAGAGAATGATGAAATCTCTTGTACTTTGCTTTTACTTGGGTAAGTAGAAATGCTAAAGTGTGATTACAAGAAATCACAGTGTGTTCCTAAAGAACTTGTCTTTGTTTCACCGTGGAAGGAAAAGTCTAGACAAGTAGCGTGTATATGTCTGTGTGCATATTGTATGTTTATGTGTATATATGCCACCGTGAACATGCATGGATTTGTGTGTTCATATTATGAATAGTAAAACCTTGTTGATCTTCAGCTGAAATCACATTGATGGTCAGCTTACCTGTTCTTCTGGATAAATGGAGCCTTTAAAAGTTTCTACAGGTATCTGTGCTATGAGAATTTATCAGCAAGGGTTTGATGCAACTTACCACATGCAACTTAATTTTATTATTACATTCTGATTTGGTAATTATTGTTATTTTCTGCCTCTGAGAATTTCACACGTAGTGTTTAATTAAAAAAGCTACTACTGCTAGAATGCACAGCTGGGAAAGGCTGCATGGTAATAAAGTATTCTACATACACATTTGTTTAATAAATACAGCTCAGTTCCCAGCAGCAGCTGCATTACTGAGCAAGGCATCTGCCAGTATTTAATGGCGCAGCTGACGAGCAATTCATCTTTTCATCCTCTTCTAAGAGGATTGAGGGATAAATGGTGGGTGAGTATTTTATTTTGCTACGTTAGAAAATCCATGCATAGATTTAACTGGAAATAAAGAACAGAATTGTCAGGCCATAAGAAATGCCATGCTGGGCTGTGATAAAGGTCAGTCCCTTCCAATATCATCTCTGTGACACTGACCCCCAATGATGGTTTCTTAGGGGAGGAGAGTGGATGGGTTGTTATCCTCTTTGCATTTAGTTTAGTAAATGCTTTCTTAATTTTAAGCACTTCAGCTTACAGTCCAGTGAAGCTAGCTGGACCTCTTATGGACTTGAAATTGAGCAGATTCTTAAATTAGAGCCAGCAGTTCTAGGTACAAAGTAATCTTTGTATCTTCTAAATAAAGACAGCCGGACTCTCCAGGCTGAGCAGGACAGTGGCTTCAGCTCTTCCCAAGATGTAGCTGTTCCATGGCTCTGAAAACCTGGTCATTTTTATCAATGCATCTAATATAAACATTAAGAAGCTAACACTAAGTACCTACGCTTGAAAAATACACGCTAACTGCAGAAGAAACGTGCCCTTGCATAGCTCTAAGAATTTGCTGCAAATTAAATTACAAAATGAAGTTTTGCGGCCACCTTGTTTCGATTCCTTCTTTGGCTTTCCTATAGATGACGCTATTTCGAGCATTAGGTACAGAGAACTTAAATGTGAAAATTGCCTATTGTATGAATATGTTACAATGAGAGTTTAATAAGTTAATGCTTTGTGTGAAATAGAAACTGTTGTTGAGATATTGTCAAGCTGTTGCCTGACTTGACAATAAATTAATCTTTATTCCATAACTGCATTTTATAGCAAGTTTATTTAAAAAAGGAAAAAAGACATATTATCTGCTACGAAAACATTTTGTATTTATTTTGGGGTGATATAAGCTTGAATGCCGAAAAACAGGACGTCGGAAGTTTTTATTAGAACAAGAAGCATCAACAACATGGATTTTGCCTTTTTGTGTATACATTTCAAGAACATCCGTGTTCTCAGCCTTGAGAAAAGGATGTGCTTGTCTTGCTGCACATCAGGGTGCTTTTTATCTATAAACTGTATTCTTGTAACACTGCCTAGTTCACTAGTTGTTCACAACCTTTAATATTGAAAATGCGCAGCTCAGTGGAAGCTTTGGTTGAGGATAACCTACATTTTGCATATGGTATCTGTAAGGATGGTCTATTTCCATTTAGCTCGTGTGGCACTGCCAACATAAATATCTTATGTCATATACTTCTTAGAAACATTTGCATTTTTGTTTTCCCTTGTGTAAACTTTGCATTCCTGACTGCTTACAGTTTGAATCTGTTGCTGTAGCAGTTTCCAATTCCAGCCAGTTCTGAGTTATAGGTTAGCAAGGCTTTTTGATACTTGTTCCTCTATTGGTAAAAATCTTGCTAGAAAATTAAGTACTTGAATATAGTTATTTCCTTTTCCCTTTTTTTTTCTTTGTGCATAATTTCTTTTCTGAACATCATAATAGTATTCCTGGTACTACCGTTGTCTGATAGATGCAAATCAGAAGACTCTGTGAACATCTCTTGAATCTAGAATGAGCCTGAGTCACCTTCTGTTTCCTTTGCTGTCAGTCTTCCTTTAGCACAGTGCCATTTCTTTCTTTATCTACGTGTTTTCCCTGCTTAATTTTTGAGTTTTTCATTTTGGCTTGCTGCTTTGCTGTTTCCTAATTGCTTAGGTTTTCAGAAGTCACTGCTCTTGCTGTTACCCTGAGGAGTGAAAAAATTGAATTTTATAGCTTATGGTTTTGTTCCTTTGAACTCCTGAATGGTAATACAGCAAAAAAAGTGCTGAAATATCACCATGAATAATAAGCTCTCCATCCTGCCAAATGTAGATTTTTGTCTCTCCGCGCTCGGTGCGGAAGCGTTGGCCGGCAGCTCCGGGCCTCCGAGCTGCTGAGAGGTGAGCCCTTGATGAATTTGCTACAGCAGTTTAAGGAATTACCGCTTCCCTCTAGCAGCGACTGCTAATCTGACAGCAGGGGACCTGGCACGACGTTACCCACTCCTCAGTGTCCAGCATCTCACTTGACGGCCTCCTTCCTCAACAGCTTGGTCTGAGACAGCAATTCCAGCACCAGCATCTCCGAAACATGGGAATCTCCTTTCCTTTCATCAGCTCGCTGGTAAAATGTGATTTCTTAAACTGCCAGAGCAATCCCCAGAGCCGATGTGTCCAAGTCCCACGTCACTAACTGCAGCTTGTCAGTGCTGCAAGCTTTTGTGTTCAACCAGGGCAAATGCCACCAACGTGAGTGTTCGTATTGGGAGCTGCAGCACTGCTCCTTCAGCCTCTGGAGCTCCTAGGAATCTGTGATTAGATATTCACTTAAGCGCACCCTGCCTTAAGTGCAGAGGCTGGGAAGAGCTGATCGTGATCCAGAAATCACTGTTTTATCTCTTGATAAATTGTGATCACGTCCTTTTAACTTGGATCGCCAGACGGAGTAAGTGCTTGGTGAGGAAAGGGAAAGGAGATGCCTAGCAAGGGATAACATTTGAATGTGAAAGAGCTTCTTTTCTCAGACTTCATGTGAGCCAATAAATCAAATTGCCACCAGACAAGGTGACAGTTTTGTGAAAACTTGAAAGCAGAGGGATGGTAACAAATGCATCCGGCGCTGGCCCCTGCAGAATAAATCAGGCTCAAGTAATTTTGCCTGTCCAAAGGATGTGATCTTTTTCTTTGTTAAGTATCTGTAATGCTCCTGCTGCTCTGGGGCAGTCACCTTTGGAGTGCAATGAAATAGTGATTAATAACACTCTAATCCAGCCCAAAAAACAGAATGGTTGTGCTTTGCACAACTTAGCAGCAAAGATCATCATTCCAGAGAGGATCCCATCCTTTGCCCAGGATGGTCCCCAAAAACAGTCACCTGCAAGGGGACATTTGTGATCTGTCCTTTGTGACGCAAGTGGATTTTAGTCTGCTGGATTCCTTCTTCAAGGATCTGTAGACAGTGACAGTGAAAGATGAGCAAATTGGGCAAAGAGGGCTCATAGGACACTGTCTTTAACTGAGCATACCATTCTTCTGGTTTTAAAAGGGAAGATGCATCAGCATAGCTGTCAATTTATTGCCAGAACTCATTAAACCTGTGTTGACTTGGAACCATAATTAATATACGTGACCACTCTTCAAAGGCAATTTTAAAGGACTTGGTATAAAAAGAAGATCTCAAGCCCAAGATCCTAATTGGTTTCGCTTGCGTTTGAAGAATTTCTTCGGCTTGCTTTTCCCGTCCTGTGACTAGCTTTTCCTTTTAACAGCTGGTGATAAATTAGGGCAGTTGTTTTTACTGCTAGCAGTGATTTAAGAGTTCTTACAGCTCCACAGGTCCCTGATTAATCCTAGGGAATGGTGCTGTTGATTCATAACAGTATGTTTTGTGGTGTTCATAGGTTTTACATGCTCTTACATTCAAGATGCTTGCAAGTAAACTTCAACAAAATATGACTTTTTTAGGATCGAATGGCATCTTTTATGGTCGCATTGCTTATCTTATGGATGATGGATAAAATGCAAAGATTCAGGCAACCACTTTTCAGGTTCCCTAGTTCTCACATAAAAGCACAAGGGAAACCAGAATGGAAGGTCTTTTGCAAGTATTTTATTTTCCTTGTTTTAAAGAAAATAAGGCCTCATTAACAACCTTCAGTTGTTACGGTTGATGGCAGAGCTCTTTTTTTTCCCCCTTTTAAAATGTTTTAAGAGTTCAGCTTGGTTGCTTTGGTAATGAGCTGTTCTTTTGTAATGTTTTACAATATATTGTAAAACGTCTATTGAAATAGTATTTCCCTGTTAGCCTAAACCTTCTGCTTGGTGCTGTGGAAGGAAATGTGGATTTGATTATTATAATAGATTTTTTTTGACCTGCAGATGGTAGAAGAAAGTGAAGAAAGACTAACAGAAGAGCAGATTGAATCGCTGCTCCAGACAGTCACCAGTATTCTGCCCGGGGATCCGGAAGAGCAGCAGAGGGAATCACCAATGGCAACTGATGACAAAGGTGACCAAGAATAGAAAGAGTCTGGAGAAAGCTGGCCATGTCTTCGGCAGAAGAAGATCAGTTAATTTTTATTCTGTTTTTATTTGATCTAGTTTAATCTTGTACTGGACATCATTGTACAGTAAGTTACTTTTTTTCTTACACAGAAGTAATGATAGAAAAAATTGTTTACAAGAAAATATGAAAAAGGAGGCTCTTGTTTCAGCATTTTGTGAGGTAGGAGAATGATAGTAATTTGCTTAGTAACGTAGAAGCCTGAGAAATTATGGGGCACAGAATCTGAAGCTTTGGCCTTTTTTGCCATCACACATATAACAGCTGTAGATTTCAGTAGACTTGCATACAGCTGGCAATGTTTTAATTATCACAGCAGTACTATAATTATAATTGTTTTCATATGCTTTTGAATTGCCCAACTGTTTTTCAGAATGCAGTTTACAATATAAAGCCAACTTTTGGAGCTCTTTGTGAAAAGAGCTGTTTTCAGGGATCAGTACGTTGGATTATGTACAAGAACTGCTTAGTATCTGTTCAAACAAGTTCAAGTCAGCTGATGGAGTCATGGAAAAGAGGATCTACGTATGAGGCAACTGTCCTCAAGGATGTCTGACAGTCGATAGGTGATAAAAGATAGGTCTAAATCATCAGCTAAATCAACATATTGCAACTGAGATGCCCTGAATTAGACCAGTTTACCCCTGCTGAGCTTCTGAACTGTAATGTTAAACCTCTTAGTCATGCAAACAAAAGAACATTTAAAAATGAGACATATATTTTCCCTTTGATTTTTTTCTGCTGTTCCAATATTTAGATATAGATGAGTCACAGTCAGTCTTGCATTCCATGTGAACAATACTGTCTACCATCAAATAAGAAAATAAATGAACAGTTAAGTGAAGCCTCATCTGGTTTAGAAAAAAAAAGAGGATCAGTCCTGGCTGAAGCAGAACTTTCTGTGTGCAGAAGCTTTGTGTCCGGGGAAGATTTCAGGTCAAGTATTTAATGTTGAAAGCATTCTTTGATTATGATAAATCTTA